>JAJEJO010000163.1:303841-472063 GCA_020662805.1 Glaucomys volans
CTCTATTAGCTGATTATTCATAGCCTGAATCTACTCTCTCGTCACATCATTCTCTTCTAGGATCACTTTAATTATGAACATTCTGAACTCCCTTTCTGTCATTCCTTCTACCATGCTGTCTTTGGGTTCTCTTGATATATCATCTAGGTTTAATTGGGACACTTTCTTCCCGTGTTTTCTCATGGTGCTCGTGTATCTTCCCCTCTGTTGCTTGAGGGGTGTTTGATCAAGTGGTGACCCAAGAAAGGTGCTGTCCCACTACCTCCAGGTTGGGAATGATCAATGCTTCTGGGCAGAGGCAGCCTAGTGTTGATAGACAATTAGATACAGCAAGGTGGTAGACTCCGGGCCTGGGTGTGGGCCTGGGCACTAGTTCAAGTTGGGGTGGTGTCACAGAACTGTGCTCAGTGATGGAGACACTGGGCTTGAGAGCCCAGGCTGACCTGAACTCCTCGCTGGGGGTTCAGGCAGTGGCAGGTGGTTGCTCTCTCCTGGGGACACTGTAAGCTAGCGCCAAACGCCCAAAGCTCCCTGCCGGATCACTCCAGACACTGCTGACACTGCTGGCGGCCCCAGGAAGCTGGAAATGGACCCCCTCTGCCAGGGAAGCCGCCAAACTCAGAGCAGTTCCACCTCCCCGCCGGAGTCAGCGATCCCAGGGGCTTCGGGCCAACCTCTCCAGGTGCCACTGGAGGGCCCAGGAAGCTCGAGATGGGCACTCTCCGCCAGGGAAGCTGCGGAAGTGGCGCAGAATAGTTTCCACTCCCCACCAGAGACTCTGTTCCCAGAGTTTCCCGGCTGGAGCTCCCCTGACGCAGCTGTAGGCCCCAGGAAGCTGGTAATGGGCCTTCTCTGCCAGTTAAGCCGCCAAAATGGCGTGGGGTAGTTCCATCTCCCCACCAGAGTCCGCGATCCCAGAGTTTCCCGGATGCCTCTGGATGCCCCAGGTAGCCTGAGATGCTCGGTCTCTGCCTGGGAGGCCGCCGGCTGGTGCCGGAGCCGCGGCCAGTGACTCCAAAGCGCTACTGGGGACCCGCACTCACTTGTTGGCTGTCGCAGACCCAGGTCAGTGGCTCTGAAGCAGCTGCAGGGTCTGGCGCTTCCAGATGGTAGCTCCCCGCGGCGGGCCGAGCCCAGCCTGCCTGAGTTGGTTCTGGAGCGGCACCTGGGGATCCCTTATATGTGCTTTGAATATAAAATCTCGTTGAGAGTCATATTCCTGCTGTTTGACTCCCGAGCAAGTAGGAATCCATGGAGCAAGTAGGAATGCAGCCTTCCTCTAATCTCCCATCTTGGATCTCCTCCTAGACTTCATTTTGATATGGGGTACAAATTTTCATTTCTATGGTTGTGCATGGTGTACATTCATATCATTCTTGTTAATCATACATGCACATAGGATAATGATGTCTGTCTCATTCCACCATTTTTCATACCCCGCCCCCTTCCCTTTTCATTGCCCTCTACATAAAGTTCCTCCATTCTTCTCTCACCCCCAACTCCCCTAACCAGATTTTATATCATCATCCACTTATCAGGGAAAACATTCAGCCTTTGCTTTTGGGGAATTGGCTTATTTCACTTAGCATGATAATCCCCAATTCCATCCATTTGTCTGCAAATGCCATAATATTATTCTTCTTTATGGCTGAGTATTCCATGGTATATATATATACCACAACTTCTTTATCCATTCATCGGTTGAAGGGCATCTAGGTTGGTTCCACAGTATAGCTATTGTGAATTGAGCTGTGATAAACATCGATGTGTCTGTGGTACTGTTGTATGCTAATTTTAAGTCCTTTGTGTATAAACTGAGAAGTGGGATAACTGGGTCAAAAGTTGGGTCCATTCCAAGTTTTCTGAGAGATCTCCACACTGCTTTCCAGAGTGGCTGAGCCAATTTGTAACTCCACCAGCAACAGAGTTGCAAACAATAATAAACAATAGTGTTGACCTTTTTCCACACATCCATGCTAACACTTATTGTTTGTGTTCTTGATAATAGCCATTCTAATTGGAGTTAGATGAAATCTTAGAGTTGTTTTAATTTGCATTTCTCTAATTACTAGAGATGTTGAACACTTTTTCATGTATTTATTGATCACCTGTTCATCCTCTTCTGTAAAGTGTCTGTCCAGATGCTTGGCCCATTAATTGATTGGGTTCTTTGCATTTTTGGTGTAAAGTGTGTAAGTTCTTTATAAATTTTGGAGATTAGTGCTGTGGTAAAGATTTTCTCCCACTCTGTTGGCTCTCTTTTCACATTATTGATTATATCCTTTGCTGAGAAAAAGCTTTTTAGTTTGAGTCTATTCCATTTGTTGATTCTTGCTTTGATTTCTTGTGCTTTGGGAGTCTTGTTAAGGAAGTCTGATCCTAATCCAACATGATGAAGATTCAGGCCTACTTTTTCTTCTATTGGTGCAGGGTCTCTGGTCTAATTCCTAAGTCCTTGATCCATTTTGAGTCGAGTTTTGTGCAGGGTGAGAGATAGATGTTTAATTTCATTTTATTACATATGGATTTCCAGTTTTCCCAGCACCATTTGTTGAACAGGCTGTCTTTTCTCCATTGTATCTTTTTGGCTCCTTCGCCTAGTATGAGGTAACTGTATTTTTGTGGGTTTGTCTTTGTGTCTTCTATTCTGTACCATTGGTCTGCCTGTCTATTTTGGTGCCAGTACCATGCTGTTTTTATTTCTATTGCTAGTACTGTTTAAGGTCTGGTATTGTGATACCTCCTGCTTCACTCTTTCTGTTCAGGATTGTTGTGGCTATTTGAGGTCTCTTATTCTTCCAGATAAAGTTCATGATTGCTTTTTCTATCTCTATGAGGAATGTCTTTGGAATTTTGATTGGAATTGCATTGAATCTGTATAGTGCCTTTGGTAGAATGCCCATTTTGATAACATTAATTCTGCTTATCCAAGAACATGGGAGATCTTTCCATCTCCTAAGGTTTTCTTCAATTTCTTTCTTTAGTGTTCTATAGTTTTCATTGTAAAGGTCTTTCATCTCTTTTGTTAGATTGATTACCAAGGTGTTGTGTTGTGTTGTGTTGTGTTTTGTTTTGTTTTGTTTTGTTTTGAGGCTATTGTGAATGGAGTAGTTTTCCTAATTTCTCTTTCAGAGGATTCATCACTTATGAAAAGATATGCATTAGATTTATGCACACTGATTTTATATCCAGTTACTTTGCTGAACTCATTTATTAGTTCTAGAAGTTTTTCTAGTGGAGTTTTTTGAATCCTCTAAATATAGAATAATGTCATCAGCAAATAGTGACAACTTGAGTTCTTCTTTTCCTATTCATATTCCTTTAATTTCTTTGGTCTAATTGCTCTGGCTAATGTTTCAAGGACAATGTTGAATAGAAGAGGTGAAAGAGGGCATCCCTGTCTGGTTCCAGTTTTGAGAGGGTATGCTTTCAGTTTTCTCCATTTAGAATGATGTTAGCAGTAGGTTTAGCATAGATAGCCTTTACAATATCCAACTATCCCTATTTTTTCAAGTTTTTTAAGCATGAAGGGTTGTTGAATTTTATCAAATGCTTTCTCAGCATCTATTGAAATAATCATATGATTCTTAACTTTGAGTCTATTGAAGAGATGAATTACGTTTATTGATTTCCAGATGTTGAACCAACTTTGCATCCCTGGGATAAACCCCACTTGATCATAGTGCACTATCTCTTTAATATGTTTTTGCATGTGATTTGCCAAAATTTTGTTAAGGATTTTTGCATCTATGTTCATCAGTGATATTGGTCTAAAGTTTTCTTTCTTTGATGTGTCCTTGTCTGGTTTTGGTATCAGAGTGATACTAGCTTCATAGAATGAGTTTGAAAGGATTCCCTCCTTTTCTATTTCATGGAATACTTTGAGGAGTATTGGCATTAGTTCTTCTTTAAAGGTCTTGTAGAATTCTGCTGAGAATCCATCTGGTCCTGGGCTTTTCTTGGTTGGTAGGCTTTTGATGGCTTCTTCTATTTTGGTGCTTGAAATTGATATGTTTAAGTTGTGTATGTCCTCCTGGTTCAGTTTGGGAGGTTCATATGTCTCTAGAAATTTGTTGATGTCTTCAGGATTTTCTGTTTTGTTGCAGTATAGATTTTCAAAGTAGCTTCTAATTATGTTTTGTATTTCAACAATGTCTGTTGTGATATTTCCTTTTTCATCACGAATTTTAGTAATTTGAGTTTTCTCTCTCCTCTGTTAGTATGGCTAAGGGTTTATCAATTTTGTTTACTTTTTCAAAGAACCAACTTTTTGTTTTGTCAATTTTTTTGAATTGTTTCTCTTGTTTCAATTTCATTGATTTCAGCTCTAATTTTAATTATTTCCTGTGTTCTACTACTTTTGGTGTCGATCTGTTCTTCTTTGTCTAGAGCTTTGAGATGTAATGTTAGGTCATTTAGTTGCTGACTTTTTGTTTAATGCATGAGCTCAGTGCAATGAACTTTCCTCTTAGTACTGCTTTCAGTGTCCCAGAGATTTCCATATGTTGTGTCTTTGTTCTCCTTTACCTCTAAGAATTTTTTTATTTCCTCCTTGATGTCTTCTGTTATCATTGCATCATTCAATAGCATATTATTTAGTCTCCAAGCGTAGGAGTAGTTTTTGTTTTTTATTTTATCATTGATTTCTAATCACATTCCATTATGGTCTGATAGAATACAAGATAGTATCTCTAATTTTTTTTGCATTTATTAATAGCTTCTTTGTGGCATAGTATATGGTCTATTTTGGAGAAGGACCCATGAGCTTCTGAGGAGAAAGTGTATTCACTTGATGATGGATGAAATACTCTACACATGTCTGTTAAGTTCATATCATTGATTGTATTATTTAGTACTATAGTTTCTTTGTTCAGTTTTTGTTTGGAGGATCTATCCAGTGGTGAGAGTGGTGTGTTAAAGTCACCCACTATTATTGTGTTTTGGTCTATTTGATTCTTAAAATTGAGAAGGGTTTGTTTGATGTACATAGACGCTCCATTGTTTGGGGCATAAATATTTAAAATTGTTATGTCTTGCTGGTTTATGTTTCCCTGAATCAGTATGAAATGTCCTTCTGTATCCCTTCTAACTAACTTAGGTTTGAAGTCCACTTTATCTGATATGAGGATGGAGAACCCTGCTTTTTTTTCTTTTTTTTCAGAGTCCATATGCATGGTATGTTTTTCCCCATCCTTTCACCTTTAGTCTGTGGATGTCTTTTTTTATGAGATGAGTCTCTTGCTTGAAGACAGCATATTGTTGGGTCTTTCTTTTTCATCCAATCTGCCAGTCTGTGTCTTTTGATTAATAAGATTAAGCCATTAACATTCAGGGTTATTATTGTGATATGATTTGTACTCCTGGTCATTTTGGTTTATTTTTGGTTTTTACCTTGACTTGTTTTCTCCTTTGACTGACTTTCTTTAGGGCAGTTTCTCCCTTTGCTGACTTGCATTGTTGTTTTTCACTTCCTCCTCATGAAATATTTTGTTGATAATGATCTGTAGAGCAGGCTTTCTATTTGTAAATTCTTTCAGCTTTTGTTTATCATGGAAAGATTTTATTTTGCCCTCAAATCTGAAGGTTAGTTTTGCTGGGCATAAGATTTTTAGTTAGCATTCATTTTCTTTGAGGGCTTGAAATATTTTGTTCCAGGCCCTTCTTGTTTTAGGGTCTGGGTTGAGAAACCTTCTGATACCTGTATTTGTTTCCCCTTATGTGCAATCTGACCCTTTTCTCTTGCAGCCTTTAAAATCCCATCTTTATTTTGTAAGTGAGATATTTTCATTATAAAGTGCCTTGGGTGAATCTGTTACAATTTTGCATATTTGGTGTCCTGTAAGCCCCTTGCATTTGATTTTCCATTTCATTCTTCAGGTTTGGGAAATTTTCTGATATTGTTTTGTTGAACAGGTTGTTCATTCCTTTGTTCTGTATCTCTGTGCCTTTCCAATCCCAATAATTCTTAAATTTGATCTTTTTATACTGTCCCATAATTCTTGAAGATTCCGTTCATGATCTCTTACCATCTTGTCAGTTTGGACAACTTTATTTTCATGATGAAATATTTTGTCTTCATTGTCTGAGATTCTGTCTTCCACAAGATCCATTCTGTTGGTGATGCTTTCTATTGAGTTTTTAATTTGGTTTATTATTTCCTTCATTTCAAGTGTTTCTGTTTGATTTTCTTTTTTACAATCTCTTCCTCTTTATTGAAGTTCTCTTTTGCTTCCTGCATTTGCTCTTTTATCTGTTTGTTGGAGTGATCATGCATTGCCTACATTTGGTCTCTTATCTTTTGCTTCATGGATCATTTTAATCACATAGATTCTAAACTCACTTTCTGTCATTTCTACTTCCATGTTGTCATTGGACTCTGTCAAAATAGCATCTTGGTTTGCTAGAGACACTTTTTTCCCCTGTTTTTTATATTGTTTCTGAATATTCCCCTCTATCAGTGAAGAACTGAGGTACTGCAATTTCCTATCTGTAGGCTTACTGTGACCCTGCAGGATTCCACTACCTTTCCTTTGAGGGGAAGATTGATATCAGCAGCACTCAATACAACAATATGCAGTCCTACATCAGAAACTCCCTATGAAGGCATTAACAATTTGCAGTAAACAATTAGGACAAGATCAGTTGTTATCTATTGTATAGCCATTAGTTTGCAATGAGCTCATCATTAGCATGGGAAAAGGGAGAAAGAGATTCCAAGGGAATAGGTAAACAGAAAGAAAATAAAGTGAAAAGAGAAAAAAAAAGTAGAAGGAAAATAGAGTAAGAAGAGAGAACAAAAAGAAAAAATAAAAAGTTAAAGATTAAAAAAATTTTTAAAAAAGTAAAAAAAAAATTTTTTCAAAAATTTAATCATACACTACTCAAACTTCCCAGTCCTCAGTATCACCCTGTGAGTTGTGGTACCTGTCAATGGGCTTCCAGTTTCCTGTAGGCATCTCAGAAGGCAGGCCGTCCCTGCAGGTGATGATAGCCACGCCCTCTGAGGTAATTCTGAATATTTGCACCAGCCTGGAAGTAAACTGGGGAGCCGCAGCATGGGCCATGGAGTCCGCCCAGGTGCTGGCCTTAGCAGGCAGGCGTGGGGGCTCATACATTGTTGATGGGACTGCAAATGAGTGCAACCACTCTGGAAAACAGCATCAAGGTACCTGAAAAACCTAGGAATGGAACCATCATATGACTATCCCACTCCTTAGTATATATCCTTGGTATATACTGTAGGAATGCAACCACATCAATGTTTATAGCAGCACAATTCACAATAGCCCAGCTATGGAACCAAACTAGGTGCCCTTCAAAAGATGAATAAGTAAATAAAATGTGGCATATATACACAACAGAGTATTACTCAGCCATAAAGAAGAATGAAATTATGGCATTTGCTGGTAAATGAATATAACTGGAGATTATCATGCTAAGTGAAATAAACCTGTCCCCCAAAGTCAAAGGTCAATTATTTTCTCTGTTATTTGGAAACTAGTCCAAAACAAAAAGAGAAAGGAAAAAGGAAGAAGGAATTACAACAAAATAGAACACAGATCAGTGGACTAGATGAAGGGAACTGAGGGGGAAGATGGAGGTATTGGGATCAGAGAATAGTGGAATGAATCTCACCTTTCTTATGTACATATATGAATATACCACAGTGAATCTATCATATCAATAAAATGCTAATTAAATTTTTTAAACTGTGGTCCATAATATCTATATTTAAGGTAGTTATAATGTACTAGATGAGTGCTGGGTTCATAGTAGGCCCCCAAGAACATGTATTCCATCTCATTCTCCTCTTCACCTCTTAAATACTGAGAATTTCAATGACAACCTGGAGCCATCAAAGTCAAAGGAACAGTCCATGACAGGGTAACATTTATCCTGAGTCAGATTATAAAATTTGGAGGCTGCTCCATGACCAGGAGCAGGGATTCTGGCACTGGATCAACTTGTTTTGCGTGCCAGCTCTAACAGTGCTGGGTTTCCCTTCTGTGGAATGGAAACCTCTAGGGTTGCTGTGAGGATTCAACAAATGAACACCTGCAAAGCCCTTAGAACAGTAAGCATTTGATAATTGTGAGTTAACATTAACATTTCTTAGTGATTCCGACCCCAAAAGGGACAGGGAGCATTCACATGACTCAGATCATATTTGCAAAAGAAAATGTTGTATTACTTGACCTTTTGAGAGTATGCTCTACCCCTTGTGTTTTCCCCTAATCTCTTTCTTGTTTCCAATGTCTCTGACTACTTTTGACTTTGGCCTCTCTCTGACCAGCTCTCAGATGAGGCAGGGCTACAGGCACCTAAGTGAGCCTCAGAGGCAGCTCAATTACCTCAGCAGTTTGCCTGCTCCTGCTAAAATGAAGCTTTTATCATTATAAAATACTCCCCTAGCTGGGTGCTGTGGCTCATGCCTATACTCCCAGCAGCCTGGGAAACTGAGGCAGGAGAATCTCGAGTTCAAAGCCAGACTCAGCAACAGCCATGTGCTAAGCAGCTCAGCCAGACCCTGTCTCTAAATAAAATACAAAATAGGGCTGGGGATGTGGCTCAGTGTTTGAGTGTCCCTGAATTCAATCCCTGGTACAAAAAAAAAAAAATACTCCCCTAACCCTAGAAAGTGTCTCTTATCTGACCCCCTTACTATCTATTCTGAATACACCAATTTGGTTTTTTGTTTGGGTAGCAGGGATTGAATCCAAGGGTGCTCAACCACTGACCCACATCCCCAGCTCTTTTTATTTTGTATTTTGAGACAGGGTCTTGCTAAATTGCTTAAGGCCTCACTAAATTACTGAGTCTGGCTTTGAACATTGTGATCCTCCTGCCTCACTAGCCACTGGGATTGCAGGCAGGAACCACCTACCTGCTTCTTTTTGCTTTGTACTCGCATGATGTCTTTTCTCATCCTTTTCCCTTCAATGTTTTTGTATCCTTTAAGCTGTGTTAAGTCTCAGATCATTCAGTTTTGTTCTCTATCCAGGCTGACAATATTTTCTTTAAAATGGAATGTTTGGTCCACATACACTTGATGTCCATGCTGATGCATCTGAGTTTTAAATCAACTTTCTTAATGTCCTGTTTGCTCTCCTTGGTTCTAAGTCCCTTTCACTCCTAACTTGCCTTCTTTTGAATTACTTTGCTATTTTATAGTCCCCTATTATCTTGTTAGTTTTATATTCTTTTAAGGAAATACCACAGAAACTGAAACATGCCCCCTTCCTTTATTGCTATTTTAGTGTCCTCACCATTTTCTAGACAATTCGAAGGTCTCAGAATACTTGGATCCTGAACTCTGTTTTGTAAAATTTTGTTCAGCTTTTCAGTCACTGCCCTTGAATTAGCAGGTGCCTTGAGGGGGCAAAAATGGTGCCAAATGTAGGTCTCAACTTGGGAATATGGGCTCTTGCTTTCTCAACAGCCCTCCAGATTAATAGATACAAATATTCTGGCTTTTCCAATTTTCTCAGAAGAAGGGTTGGTGCAAGACAAGCTCTTCATGCTACTCAAAACCGAGGTCTCTGCAAGCCTTACTTGTGTATGAGTTACTTTTTAAAGAGTTCAAGGTCTGGAGTAGAACAGACATAGGTTTAAATCTGTTCTGTTATGTACTGTGTGATTTTGGTAAGCTATGTAAATCTTGGTGTTCTCATTTGGAAAATGCAAGTGACAATGGTACCTACCTTGGGTTGTTGTAAGGACTTTTTAAATTGCAGGTATAGTGCTTAGCACAGAGCAGGAATACAGCCAATTTTCAAGTATCAATAATAGTTTGAGCATTCTAGTTAATCATCTTTATAGTTATGTAGCTGGAAAAGATGGCACAACAGCAGCCTCTCCCTACATTTCCTCCTTGAGAGGTGGTAACTGGTAAAGACCCTACATGGATCATAATTTTCCCATTTGCTCATTCTGTGGCTTTAAGACTCTGGGGTGCAATGGCTTGCCACCCCATATGGCAAGTGTATGCAGGCACTGGTGTGCTTATTTTGGAAAGCAGATGGGTTGGGAGAAGACAGAACTTAGCAGTAGGATCAGGAAGTAAGCTTTGACATTCCTCATGAAACTGATCCCCTAGACTGGGGCCTCCAGGGTGTACTCCCCAAGTACAGAGGAGGACAGCTGCAACCGCTGGGATTTGCTCTGGAAGAGGAGACAGAGCTTCTGTGTTCCATCCATTTCAGGGCTGAGGCCTCATGGTGCTTGGGCTTGCCATTTACTAAGCATCCTAGCCAGTAAAGAAGCCTGAGGACCCTGAAACAGGAAAGCTGAGTAGTTATTCTGGGCTCTTTCTATAAGAAACACCTTTTTGTCAAGTACTCCACAGTACTTTTATTAATAGAAAGACTTGGATTGCTCCATAGCACTTGCCATCAAGAAGCTTTACCATTGATTTCTCTTTGGTTTTAAATGTTTTAATGTTTTTTAAATGTCTGAACATTGAAACATCCCAAGTGTTTCAGTAATTCATAAATTCATTAGTGTGTGAGACTTAAGATCCAATAAACATGCTTTCTATTCACCGTGCAGCAGGTTTCCATGACTTTCCCAGGCTACAGTTCAAGCATGTGATGCTGGCATTACCATCCACAAAGGAAGCCAGCTGGCCACACCAGGCCTCCCCAACAACTTTATAATTGAGAAAACTGTATGCCAGAGCCTGGACCAGTTTTGCAGATCCAGTACCATCACTCCATATACAACAGACCTAAGGCTCTGACTCAGAACAAAAAGCTGATGTATGAATCACTATACTGTGAGGCAAAACTGCCAGTGGAACTGTACAACTGAGGCTGCAAACATGAGACTTTTCTCCCACTAATTTAAGAAGCCGAATTTCAGTAGTGATGATGGGAAAAGCCAAAGAAACCAGATAGAATTCCAATGGGTTGTGGCATTGAATGCTACCAAACTATAGTGCAGATGTCCAACTCTCCAGCCCACAG
The DNA here is from genome assembly GCA_020662805.1 of Glaucomys volans. Taxonomy (NCBI): domain Eukaryota; kingdom Metazoa; phylum Chordata; class Mammalia; order Rodentia; family Sciuridae; genus Glaucomys; species Glaucomys volans. The sequence continues at coordinate 314,806 of JAJEJO010000163.1, forward strand.
AATCACTTTTCTTTTACCCACCTCTCACTGCAGAAAGCATTGTTCTTACTGTGATGTAAGAACTTGTAAATATACAATTATTTACATGTTCCAGAATCATGTGTCCCAGTTGTTGTCAGTCACCACTTGGCCTAAGACCAGAAGGGCTTCTGTGCTGTCATCTGGAAATCATCTCTAAGCTATCACAGCCATTTGACACCATCTGGCCCCAGTATGGACAGAGCCCCTCCTGGAATCATCTAAAACACAGCTGACACTGGACTATAATTTTGATGAGAACATATTGAGAGTGAGGCTAATATAAGGAAATTAAAAACATAGGGAAAGTAACTAAAAGTTAGAACCCCTTCACAAGGAGTAACTATAACTGGGAACTTCCTCCTTAACTCCCAGCCTGAGGTTGCAGTGCAGGGACCTGCTTTCTTCCAGAGGGGTGTCCCTCACAATGCTGATCCCCCAATGAGTTCCACAGCTCCAATTCTCATCTCTCTAGTTCCCAACAGAAGAAACTAAACTTTGCCATCTTCTCTCCCCACCCTGTCCCTGCCTTAGGATCTGACCCATAGGGCATTTATGCCACCATTAAGAGTTTTCTTAACTCCCAGATTAAAATTCAGACCCTCTTCTGGATGCAAGGATTGCATCAGCCCTGAAAAGCCATCCCTAATCAGAGACCCAAACAGCATTCAAATGCACTCCTCTGTTGAACACCTGCCAGTTCTAATTTCTTCCAATTACAAAAAAAAAAAAAAAAAAAAAGCAATGAACATCTTGAGAGCCAAATCTCACATGAAGATATCTTTCCAAACTTTTACTGATTGAAAGGTAAGCACTCATTCAGTGTTGAGTTAAATATCAGGCACTTTTCTAGGGCTGGGGACATAACAAATGAGCACAAACACTCCCCAAACTCAAAGACTTATATGTTGTGGTAGCCAAATAAAGAAACAAATGTAAACTACAACATCATTAAATGCAAAGAAGGAAACTATTCTCCCAGGGAAAAGGGAACTGGCAATTGTGCTGATGTCCAATGAATGATTAGTATTAATGAGACAAAGAAGGGACAGACTATGTTCTGAGCAAAATAAACAGCAATTTCAAAAGTCCTGGAAGGAGAGAGTGCTGGAATTGGAAGACCAGTCTAGCTAAAACAGAAATCAAGAGGGAGCTCAGATTTAAAGGAGGCAAGGGCCACCAAACCTTTCAGGATTTTGTAAATCATGTTAGTCTTATCTTTATTCTAAGAACAACAGGGTGACAATGAATGATTCTGCATACATTTTAAAAATTTGACACTTGCTGGAAAGGCTGTATGCTACTTTACATTCCCCTATAGCTTCAATACCAAATATCTCTTACAAATTTGATAGTGATTTCTAAATGCTACAGTACTTTGCTCCACCCCCTGACCCAAGTGTTTATTATCCCCTTGTTAATTGGGTGTTGTATTTTTTTAAACTGGAACTCAATTTTTTTCACCAGACTGGAAACTTCATTTTTTTTCCTATTTGCCTTTAAATTACATATGCTAAAATATTACATACACAGCAATCTTTTCTTCTAGGAATTCTGCCATAAAGGTATTTTCTTACCCCAATATTATGTATTTTTCTATATTTTCTACTCATATTTCCATGGTTTGATTCTAAGTCATGATGTCTTCATTGACATGTACAAATAGAAGCCTAATTTTACTTTTCAAAAGGTAAGCCAGTTACCTCTTGAAATGTTACTTTTATCACTGTAAGTACACAACTAAAAATAATTCATATTTTCCTAATCTTCCATTCTGTTCTGTTACCTAACCATACAATCCTATGCAATACTACAGTAATACCTTCATAATTTTACAATGCATTTCATGCAACATAAAGTTTTCCTATCCACATCTGTTTGATTTTAATTAGCTGTCCTATAAAAACCTTGCTCCTTTCTTATCAAATAGTATATTGGCTTTTATAGGGACTTTTAAATAAACTGCCAACGCTCCAGAATACCTAAGAATTAGGAAATATCCATTAGAAAGGAAAGGAGGTGAACATGACCTTAAAGACTTCAGCAACCCTTCTAAACAACTGAAGTTTTACATAGATTTGTGCATGTAAATAGGTTAGTTACTGAAATTTGAACAAATATCCAGTAAAACTGTTTACCATAATTCATAATTGACTTTTTATTTAAAAAATTACAGGGAGCAATTTCTGGCATTTTTTTTTTATAAAAGTACTGCCTGTATCAAACATTTTATATCACTGTTAATTCCATTGAAGAGCTGCCTTTTCTTCTTTTTAAAGTACTAATTCCAACAGATGGGATACATGCCCTTAAAATAGAAAGTTTCCATCATTTATTCAAATGTCAAAATTAAGATTACTGACAAGTTTATTGCTTTATGGCTGGGCAAGATGCTACTAGCACATTTTAGGTAAATAATATTCTTTATTAAAAACTATGAGGTCATTCTGTTTAAAACTTTCAGGATAATTCACAGAAAATAGATATATTTATTCAAATTACACATTGAAGGGCTGGGTTACTAGCTATAGACATTTATAGATGAAGCAGCTCTTTAAAGAAATATGCCCAAGTAAGTTTGTCTTGATATACTACACATAATTGAAATGAAAAAAAAAAAAACAAAAAAACAAAAAACAAAAACCTGGAAGACCAGTATTGTTATGCTATGTTCTGTTAGGATCTTTAAAAAAAAAGAAAATCACACATTTAGTAGTCCATTTGTGCTTAAAATATTCATATGCATGAGGAGCTTAAAGAAAAGAACACCTCTGTACATGATGATCAAAAGAAAGTTATAAATTTTTTTTTTTGAAATTGCACTGTTATTTAAACCACTTTCCTAAAGTCAGACCCTCCTTTGCTGCAGGCACAGTTTTTCAGGTCTAATTGGCAACCTGGGGAGGCCCCTCTGGTATTAGTGACGTAAAGAAGGTGGTGATAAAAGACCAAGCTGAAGCCATTAATCCCGGCCTTTGAATTGCACTGGCATCTTCACCTCCATCTTCTCCACTCTCATCTTCAAGCCCATCATCCATAAGGCGCTCCTTTTAAACAAAACAAGAAACATACTCCTGAATGTTTGGAACCACTAGTGTCAACCCATGAAAGAAAAAGAGAGTTAAGTTCTTTTTGAAAATAAAGATTATGTGCATTTAATCAAAAATGGTAAACACATGATCACTAGAAACCTTTAGGAAGTCCAAAACTGATAAATTTGAACTTATAGAAACTTGAATTCAGTGACCAAGTTTATAGGGGGCAACCACCAATGTAATACAATAAATTCTTATCATGTGCATAATTTTCTTTTTAGGCTATTTTCAGGAAGAATGTTAGTCCTTCCCACTTAATTTTAATATATGACGAATTCAGTATTATATTCTAAGTTCTCCTCAATAAAACTACTACAATTTATATGTTTGCTTTTCTTCATGTGTCATTCCACAAGTATTTACAGAACAGCTAAGATTCTTTCAACATGTTGGTCCCACACAGTGCTAAAATATACCTATATTTAAAGTTTGTCAAAACCTCAATAACATACCATTTCTTCAAGTTCTAAGTTGTTTGCATTTTGCCCATCATTGTTAACATCAACATTGTTGGGAGCCTGGTGCTGACCTCCTTCTTGCCTAAAAGGAAACCATCCAGCTTGGTGTCTGTTCAGTACAATACAGAAAAGAGAAAATAAGTTGAAATTGTTTTTGTACAAATTGTATTTGTAACATTTTAAAATATCAATGTCCTACAAAAGAAAATGATTCACACAAATAAAAAAACCAAATCCTCCACTTCAGGCCAGGAATTACCCTTCTCAAAGCAATGACAGCACAACAAAACTCAATTCAAATCTAAAAGTATACCATGGGCTTAAATGGCTCTATGTGAAATATTAAGAGATATTAGGAGTCACAAACCTTTTTTGGCATTTTTTCAAAATGAAATACAACCAGATATTTGTTTGCTCCTTGTAGAGGAAAGACAAGGGAAAATTAGTCTACTTACAAAAACATCTGACCTGTAATTATAGGACTTCCTATTGGTAACTATAATTAAAAAGAACATGTTTATGTAGGAGTACATCATACATTTCTTCAAGTTCTAAATAATTAAAAGGTCATGTCTCATTGAATTCATAATTTTTATAAAGTACAATAAACGAAAACTGATTCTAAAATTCTGATAAACATTCTTACTCAAGATGGCTTGTCACTGCTTTCGGTGTAAACAGATGCCAGGTATCTGAAGCCCAATATTCATAACCCTTCACTCAACATTCAACCCTCTGACATACGCTGTGCCAGTTTATGTGCTGAACAATATTAGAAAAGAACCCACAAAAAGTTCATGAACATCACTCACAAATAAACCAGTAGCATGGCTCCCATTACCATGATAAACCGACTAAAAGAAGAATAGAAGTAAACAATGCTAAGGAGAATTGCAGCTCGTGAGAAAGTGTACATCCAGTCTAGCCAGTCACGATTGAAGTCTTCTTCATTGAGCACTGGACCTCCTTGGGCATTCATTTGAACGTTCTCATTCATGGGTCGATTTTCTTGGGCTAGGTTTGGGGCTGGTGGTGGTTCTTCTCCAGGAACATGTGCCAAATTTAGAGGCTGTGATACAGCAGGCTGGGCTGGGCTAGCAGCTGATGTGGCCTGAGCTGAAACTGCAGCTTGACTGAAATATTCACACACAAAAAAGAATTTTTTAAATGAACAAAAGCTTTACTACATAATGTATTTTTTTAAGACTTTCTAAGGAATTAGATATTCTTCATAAACCTAATATGAAACATCACAACTCCTGCCCCACATTTTTTAGGCAAATACAAATTCCAGTAGAAAAACAGAGCCAAGATTAATGGCATGTGGCAGCTCAGGAAAGATTTTCACTCAATCTGGTAGTCAAAGATGACAAGGGAGCGGTGTAAGAAATAAGAATAGACATGTTCACCACTCTCTCTTTCTTTCACTAAATTACCTTATAAACAAACTACTGATAAGTTATCTCTTCATGTAGATCTGCTGCCATCCAGTAAAACTCTCTAAAGTTTTCTCTTCTTGAATTCACAAAAATGTTTTACTAGAGAAAGCATGTGAATACTGCTAAATGCAATTAGGGGATAGGGAAAGGAGCCAAGGCCAGGTTTACCTAATGTGAACAAGAGATGAACCCTTTTTCCTTTAACCAAATAATTTAAAGTATCTGCTGAGATGTTTGTGAATTCTTTTTTATAATAATTTTGAATAACTGATTAAATGCAAATGCAGATCCCAAATCAACTTACTTAGGATAAAATAGAAAATAAAGCAAGTAACAGTGAATAACTGAAAAAATGAACTCAGATTAACTTACTATTGCATATAATACTGATGAGCATACATCTGTTGCCACCACAGCATCTGCAGTGGGCTGAAGGCGGGATACACTGGGATTCCAGGTGCAACAGCTTGCCCAGGAAACTGGTTGTCTATGTTTCTGCAATAAAGAAATGAAGAAATAGTCTTTTAGTGCTTCAAAGGTTAAAAAAAAACCTCTCAATTTTTATTTCCAAATTCAAGTCAACCATTAATGAAATGTTTTTAAATACTGAAAAGAAAAATACTTATTTCCAACATTCTTCAAATAAGGCCATGCATCTTACATAAGGTGACCCTGGGCCCAAGTACATAGACAAAGCAAATCATTCACAACAGTGTAGCAGCCTGAATATTTGTTATCTTCTCATTTCAGCAAATAAGGTAAAAAAATACTTTCACTTTAAGTACATTCTCCTTAAGAACCAAAGCCCTTAACATAAGCTTCATGACAAAATATTTTGAGGAATGGGGAAACCAGCCAAATGATATATTAGTTTAAAATATTATTAAAAATATCAGCTAATTAGTTGCAAAATAAAAATGAACATTAGAAAAATCCGTGAAATATTTTTAAAGAGTCAAGAATAGCCTATTTGTTATGCACAGATATAAATGTGTGTGTTGTGTGTGTATGTGTGTGTGTGTGTGTACATACATATCTACATTTATCTATATGGATTGGGGGGTTCCTGGGGATTGAACCCAGGGATGGGTGCTCAACCACTGAGCCACTTCCCTACCCACCCCTTTTTATTTTTTATTTTAAGACAGTCTTAAGTTGCTTATGACTTCAATAAGTTGCTGAGGCTAACCTCAAACTTCCAGTCCACCTGCTTAAGCCTCCTGAGTCACTGGGATTACAGGTATGTACCATCACACCTGGCTACAATTTTAAAGCTTAAAATTCTACTAACTCAGTAAGCTTGTGGAAGGTCACATTTAATTTCATTTTGCCTCAGTTTCTCTATTTCTAAAATGGAGCTTAATAACAGAATCTTCCACAGAGAGTTGTTATCCTATATTCCATAAATGTTAGGCAGTTTGTTTCTATTCCCAACATTCGCTAACTCACAGCATGACTCCAAAATGTATAATGTGAGATCTGTAGAAATTTATATATATCCAGACAACTATGGGGATACGTATAAGTAAATGCAGAATTTGTTAATTTGCTAACTCTCTTTTATATTACTTGAATTTTATCTTTGGCGATATTAGTTTGGTCTACCCAGAGTGAGATGAGTAACTTTAATAATTAATGATAATTGTATTCTCTAAAAACCATTTATACATACAATTGTAATAGTTGATTACAGAGATCTAATTTAGAAGAGCTAGGGGTGAGGGCTAAAACTTACCAAGAGGCTGTACTTTAGGAAACCTGGTGCTAAATAAGACACAAATATTCATTTCCATATTCTTCAATGTTCCCTATGTGTTACCAGAACTTTCCTTATCCTTGAAGGAGTAATGGGAGTCAAAAAGAATCTTCCATCTCCTGATTACAGATTTCCCCCTACTTCCTAAGCTTTCCTGAATACTCAATTAAGATGGAAAAGTAGAGAAGCCTCCTTAGAGTTGCTTCCAGCAATTGGCAAGTCCTGTATAAGAAGGGGAAAAAAAAACCTTAACACAACTCTTCCCTTAAAAAGATGTGAATTGTTGATCCAACCTAGAGAGAAAGCCAGGGAAAAGAAATATTATAAAAAATTTCTACAAAGATCTCAGCATTTATAACAGGGAGCTGATGCATCTCTGAAAAACCACCTAAAGTCAGTCTTGCCAGTAAGATGGTTTCCAACAATGAAGAACCACCTTCTCCCCCTGAAAGTAGAGTACCACCAATCTCTACTATAAATAAGAAACAACCTCAAACAAATCTGTTCCTTGAACTTGAGAAACAGGAAGGTTAGATTGGTCATTGTTTTTCATTCAAAAATTTTTCTACAGCTTCCCTCATCCTACTGCAGTTCAGAACTCAAGGCAATTATTAAACACATGTGGCCAAAATAAATGAACTCTGATAGATGATTCTGATATGCTTCCTTCCTTTTACTCCAATAAGTTAAAAACTATTAGCTGGGCATGGTGGGGCAGGCCTGTAATCCCAGCAAGTCAGGAGCCTGAGGCAAGAGGATCCCAAGTTCAAGGCCAGCCTCAGCAACTAAACAAGGTCCTAAGCAACTTACTGAGGTCCTGTCTCAAAACAAAAAATAAAAAAAGGCTAAGGATGTAGTTCATTTACAAAGAGCCTTTGGGTTCAATGCCCAGTACCAAAAAACAAAACAAAAACTACTCATCTATAGAATTGCTAAAATACCTTCAGATTCAAGCTGGCATACTATAATTTTCAACTGTGCTTATTACCCTTTAGACAAGATGATAGACATTTAGCACTCTCCATAAAACAAGATATAAATGATTTGATATTAAATTATAAGTTATTAAAATATGTAAAAAGAGAAATCAATGAAACATTATAGAAAAATTTAACATATTTTGGAGGATACATCATTAAACAACAGGAAAGAGAATAATCTGGTGCTAGAAAAGGTAATTACCAAGTTGGTGGTAGGGAACAGGTAATTTAAATGCTTCACTTTTTTCCATATATTCAGATAAATTTCAAGTAGATTAAAATAAAGTAATGTTAAAGAGTTAAACCACTGATAATCTAAAAGAAAACCAGAATTATTTACCAAAACTGGAGGAAGAAGGACTTTCCAAACTTAAGCAATAAGAACAAACAGCACAAAAAAATCAATACATTTGATATCAAAATTTAGAGATAGAACTTAGAAAAAACTTTGCAACAGTACTTAGCATCATTTCTAAATACATAATTCAAAAACAATCAGAACAGCAAATGCTTATTAAAACAAACAGTTTTTTTGATTATTTGCAAAGTTAAAAAAATTAAACAAAAGCATCTACTATTAGAAAAAGGTAGAAGTAAAATCAAACTCAGTGCTAGTGACAGGTGTAAACAGGAATAAGTCTTTTAAAAACAATTTTACAAAAGTAAGGACCTATAAAAATATTCTCTTATACTCAATTGTCCAAGTAATTTTGTTTTTGAAAATCAGCTTACAGAAATATGAACTATGGAAAAAATTCACACCTCTGCCCTTTGAGTCTTTGTTCATACTAACTCTCAGGACCCACTCATGAAACTACCCCCAGTCCTAATAATAAAGTTTTCTAATGGTATTAAGTTTTTGAAATTCACATTTATCAAATCTGTTAGAGAGAACAGTAAAGTATTTAACAGATGAAATGGTATGTCCAGGTTTTGCTTTAAACTCTGGCCCAAGAACAAAAAAATAAAGACTAAAAGAAAATAGATGGAAAATGGTAGTCTATTAATAGTTGTTAGGTACACTTATGGTCATTATAATATTTTTAAAATATTTTTAAAAGTTTAAGTCTTTGAAAGGTTAAAAAAAAAAACCCACATTGGATAAAAATACTGTTTGACCTTAATTTATGTCAACAGGAATTGGTTCATTCAATTATAGAATTCTAGTAATCCACATTATGGAATACTCTGCAACTATAAAAGACGGGACAGCTTTTTTGCATTTATATAAAACAATTATCAACATATTTAGTAAAAAACAAGAAGTAGTCTAATATGTATAAAAGAACGCTATTATTTATGTTAAAATACATGCATGTGTATATACACCATGTACACATACAATACAGACACACACTTAAAAGGACATTGGATTCCTGGAATACAGTGGAAACAGCTAAGAGTGGTTGCCTCAGAGGAGGACAACTGGGTAACTAGGACACTCAGTAATGAAACTCTTGTATACTTTTGGGAGCTTTTTCTCCCCCAGTGGTACCATGCACATGTATAAGCAATTAGTAAACAGCTAAAAGAAAGAAATTCCTGTTTATTCTCCTTTCTAACGAAAGTATGTGTTTCTAAGAACACTTTATTATTCTATCTGTAGAATTTAGCACAATAAATGTATACTGAACAACTTTCTACAAACAGCAAGGAAACACTAAAAATACAGTACTGATAAAAAGTAACTACTTAAACTAGTAAGTTGTAAATTTCACTTAGTTTATTAACACTAAATGAAAACATGTAAGGTAAACAACACAGTAAAGAATTACAGCTATAATAAAGAAAGTCCTTTAAAAGAAAAAGATTCTAAAAGGGAATAATAAATATTAAATACAGACTGAGTAACGCTTATCCAAAGTCCTGAGAACAGAAGTGTTTCATATTTCAGATGTTTTTGTATTTGGGAACATTTGCATATAACCAGATACCTTGGAATGGGAGACAAGTCTAAACATTAAATTCATTTATCTTTCACATACACCTTATACACAGCGTCCAAAGGTAATTTTATACAATACACTTAGTGTGACTGCATTTTCACTGTAACTGGTCACATGAGCTCAGATGTGGAATTTTTCACTCATGCATCATGTTGGTTCTCAAAAAGTTTTAGATTTTGGAGCATTCTGGGTTTTAGACTTTGTGATTTAGAGATGTTTAACCTGTAGTCTCTAGATGATTAGATGGGGCAAATTCTCCCCTTTTACTGTTTTTACTCTTGAATATACACATATTGTTTTTACAAATGAAAATCTCTGTTTCTTTGGCAAAGAGTTGAATAAAATAGCAGAAACATAGGGGAAATGTAAATTATTGGGGATGTGCAATATGTCTGTCTCCAGAAAACATGATATTCTTTATGCAAGGAAAACAGTAAGAGAATAACCTGGTCCCTCCTTATGGCCCTAGGAAAGTCACAATGAGGAAACTGCTGAAACAATCAGACCTCTGTATCCATGGATTCTGCATATAAGAATTTAACCAACCACAGATAGAAAATATTTGGAAAAAAAAGGTGCACCCATAGTGAACATGTACAGACTTTCTTACTTGTCCTCATTCCCTAAACAATAAAACAATGAGTTGCAATATCTATCACTACTTCAATATTCTTTCCTATCTTTTCATTTATATTTATAAAATGAAAATACTAATGATAGACAGTATTTTTCAGAAAAAAATACTGACTCAAATGATAGACAAAACAGCCACTTCAGCAAGACTGTTAAGAACATAGACTTCAAATTCAGATATGAATTTGAATTCTAATTCTCACACTGACCATGTCTGTGAATTTCAACGAGCTATATTTTCCTTTAAGTTTCACTCTCACCATCCATAAAATGGGGGAATATTGTACCCAGATCAACAGGGTTGGCATAAAGTTTAATGAAGTAAGGCATGTATACGTGCTTATTAATACAATGCCTAGTCTGTGCTAATACTCATTATTAATATCCATTTAGATACAGAACTGTCACAAATTTTTCAACCTATCAATGAACCAACAAGTAAGCAATTCATAAAACAAAACAGAATGCCACTTTATCCTGTATCAAATTAAAACAAGGACATTCCAATTTATCACAATGGCAAGTATGTGTGCAGATAGAGAATCAGGCTCTTCAACAACATTGGCAGAGTAATGTAGCACAACTTTTCTTTACTGGAATTTTACAATAATCTTTAAGAGGCTCAAAAAGTCTTAAGAACACTTTGACTCAGGAACTTCCCCTCTCACCATATGTCCTAAAATTATGAGCATACCAAAGAATGTTGGTTTCAGTGAGGTTTAGTAGAAAAAAGATAACCTAAACATTTCTGTTAGACAACTGCCTCAATTATTCACTGTTTGATAACAGAATCACACATGCAACCTTTCCGCCACACTGTGGCAAAGGTGGCAAGTGCTGACGCACATTGGCTCACAAGAGTTGATGGCTAAGTTCAGAAATTTTGTGAGTCAAACCTTGGTGTCTTAAAGTTGGCCATGGTAAGAGTATTTACACCACAGAAATCAGGAAATCCACGGCTTATTCTTTCCTGTAGAAATGACAGCTGTTAAGCATTTTCTAGGACAGCACTAGCTGTAACTTTGTAATACCTGCCCACCCCAATGCTAATGACCAACTGTCTGACTTGCTTTTGGACAATCAGTATCAACAAATGTGACACATACAAAGCTTTGAATATGCTCAGGGGTTAGCTTGCCTTCTTGTGTTTGTCATTTACCATGAAAAGTACATGTTTTAGGGAATTACTGATCCAAAGAGAAGGAGTAACGTGAAACAGAACTGAACTCAACCTACAGCCTGAAGCAGAGCTGTCCTACTTACAGACATAGGAGCAAGAAAACTAAAAAGTGTTTTGTTGTATACCACTGAGATTTTTGAAGTTATTAAACAGCAAAACCAACGAATATACTTTCCATCAATAGAAAAGTAAATGAATTCGTATATCCAGAAAATGAAAAAACAGACTTTAAATGCTGCATGTTTATATTTATCTGAAAACATATTCAGGCTATGTTATTTTAAAAGTTTTTAAAATAGAATAAAAAGTATGGTATTTCCATTGAAAAAGTAGACAGAGAAAAAAGTGGAAAAATATAAAATGTAAGTAGCAGCTATTTTTGAGTGGTAGCTTCAAGCAATTTTTACTTTAAAAAAATCAGATGACATAGAAGGATATATGTTAGTCAGCTTTTCATCACTGTGACCAAAATGCCTGACCAGAATAACTTAAAAGAGGAAAAGTTTATTCTGGCTCATGGTTTCAGAGGTTCAGTCCATGGTTGGCCAATTCCATAGCTCTGGATCTAAAGTAAGGCAGAACATGGCAGAAGGGCATGGAAGAGAAAAGCTGCTTAGTTCATGACAGTCAAGAAGCAGAAAGAGCTTGAGTACAAGAAGCCAGGGGTAATAAAATCCCCAAAAGCAAGTCCCCAATGACCTACCTCTACAGCCACATCCTACCTGCCAGTTATCACCCATTAATTCATTCAAATTATTAACCCATATGAATTAATTCACCAATTAGGTTACAGCTCCCATAATATAATCATTTTACCTCCAAACATTCCTGCATTGTCTCACACATAAATTTTTGGGGACACCTCCTATTTAGACCCTAACAGTATAATGAGTAGGTTTTCAATTTTATTATAAAACAAGGCTATTACTATTTTAGAGAGAAAAACTGAATATATAAAGCTGGTTATTCTATAAACCAGTCAGCAATTTTTAGAGTTAAGATAAATAAATGTGACAGCACAAGGAATGAGTCAAAAAACAGCCAGTCAGATTTATAAATGTGACTTTGTAAATGGACAGTGTGGTGATGTACAGTCCTACTAAGCCCTTCTCATGGCTGGATAGACAACTAATCCTCTACATTAGGATTTCTCAAAGTGAAGTTCCCAGGGTCTTGTTAGGCTGGCAGATTCTTGAGAACCATCCCCAAACTAGTGATTCAAAACCTCAGTGAGTGGGGAACAGGAATCAGCAATTTTAACAAACTCACTAAAGACTGAGAATACTAACTACATGATGGAAAACACATGCCAACTAGTTAAATGTAAATTGTACTGGAATTTGAAAATGCAGAGGAGAGCTTTTATTTTGATAGTGAATTATTCAAGGTCACCAAATTACTGCTTTAGCATATTTAAGGCTAAGATTGTGTTAAATAAAATTTAAAGATATAAAGTCTTCATTAGTAAAAAATGATAACTATAAAGTCAAAACATGTTCACTGTTGAACTAAATAACACATTTATTGAACTTTCTTATCAACTGCTTTGTAAATCACAAAGTATTCTCTCCAAAGTCCTATTTTCCAGCACCCAGTCCTGGCATTCATTCATTTGAATATTTTAGTGCACCAGTCACACAAAATGCCCAAATTGCTGAATGGATGTCCAATACTCACCTATAAGGATGAATGACTTTATAAGTAATTGCTAACATATCACTATGCAGCTATTACTGTTTTAACCACTTGACATCCACTAATTCTTTTAATCCATACAGAAATCCAGTAAGTACTATTATCCTCCAAGTAATGAACAAACTAAAGTATAGTAGGGAAGACTAGCTTAAGTAGTGAATGAATAGGTCCTAGATTCAAACCCAACTGGCTGGCTTCAGCATCTGTTCAAACACTAAACTAGACTGCCCTGCTGACTAAAAATCCAATATTATTTATCTAGCAATAGACTCCATAAGTGAAGCTCAAAGAGATTCCCTAAGTGAACAGTTCTGTTGCTCACCATTTTCCCACTTCTGCTGGCAAAATAAACACTATTTCAAATTTTTCTAATCCACTTAATAATATCTTTATGACCATTTGCATTTCTTCTTCTGGGAAGTACCTGTTCAGTTCCTTTGCTCATTTATTGATTGGGTTATTTGGTTTTTTTGGTGATAAGTTTTTTGAGTTCTTTGTATGTCCTGGAGATTAATGCTCTATATAAGGTGCAGGTTGCACCTTTTCTCCCATTCTGTAGACTCTCTCTTCATGTTCTTGATTGTGTCCTTTTCTGTGAAGAAGCTTTTTCATTTGATATTGTCCCATTTATTGATTCTTGAATTTACTTCTTGTGCTTTAGGAGTCTTGTTGAGGAATTCGATACCTAGGCCAACATGATGGATAGTTGGGCCTACATTTTCTTCTAGTAGGCACAGGGTCTCTGATCTAATGACTAGGTCCTTGATCTACCTTGAGTTTTGTGCAGGGTGAGAGGGATTAAATTTCATTCTACTACATATGGATTTCCAGTTTTCCCAGCACCATTTGTTGAAGAGGTTTTTCTCCACTGTACGTTCATGGCATCTTTGTCTAATACGTGATAACTGTATATATGTGGGTTTGTCTCTGCATCTTCTATTCTTTTCCACGGGTCTTCATGTCTGTTTTTATGCCAATACCATGTCATTTTTGTTACTATAGCTCTGTACTATAATTTAAGGTCAATTATATTATTTAAGGTTTATTTAATGGTCAACAAATATACGAAAAATGTCAACATCTCTAGCAATTACAGAAATGCAAATTAAAAGTACACTAAGATTCCATCTCACTCCAATCAGAATGACAATTATCAAGAATACAAGTAACAATTAATGTTGGTGAAGACATGAGGAAAAAAGTACATTTGTACATTACTGGTGGGACTGCAAATTGGTGCAACCACTATGGAAAGCAATATGGAGATTCTTCAGAAAACTTGAAATGAAATCATCATTTCGCCCAGTTATTCCACTCCTTAGTATATACCTAGAGGACTTAAAATCAGCATACTACAGTGACGCCACCACATCAATGTTTATAGCAGCTCAATTCACAATAACAAAGCAAAGTGTCCTTCAACAAATGAATGAATAAAGAAAATGTATATATACACAATGGAACATTACTCAGCCATAAAGAATGAAATTATGGCATTTGGCAGTGAATGAATGGAACTGGAGACTATCATGCTAAATGAAATAAGTCAGTCCCAAAAAACCAAAGGCCAAATGTTCTCTCTGATATGTGGATACTAACACACAATGCAGGGGTGGGAAGGGAACGGAATAGAAATTCACTACATTAGATGAAGGGGAATGAAGGAAAGGGAGGGTAGATGGGATTAGGAATGACAATAGAATGAATTGGACATAACTTTCCTATGTTCAGATATGAATACATGACCAGTGAAACTCCACATCATGTACAACCACAAGAATGGAATCCTAATTAGGATAAGTTAGACGCCATGCATGTATAATACACTCTATTGTCATATACATATAAAAAGAACAAATTTTAAAAATAAACTTCAATAAAAAGCTAAAAAAAGTAATAATACCAGTAATTAGGTGAATATTTTTCTCTCCTGTTGACTGATTTCCCCAAGAACCTAGTTTAGAAAAACTACTAATCTTTTACCAAAATGTCTTATTTTGAAGACCTGCTCTCTTACAGGCTTTGTTTTGTTTATTATAAAATAAATAAGTATGAAAAAATTTAAAATCTTATCGAGAGATAATCACTATTAATATATCATAATATATTCTTCGAGTCTTATTTTTAACACTCCCACCTTCCATCACTAAATAAAATAAATAAAATCATCTGTATAGTTAAGAGGAACTGGACTGTCTTACTCTGCAAAAAAGAAAGGAAAGGAATCATTGTCATAAGACAGAAAGTATTGTAAGCTACTGTTCCACAATGTAAATTCTAAGAACACTGCCTGTTACAAATAACTAAGTTTTGGTTTATAGTTATCATATTCTAAAAACAAAAGTATTTTCATAGGACCTTTATAAAAGTCTATAACCAGCCTCATCTAAACATTTACTTTGACAAGAAAGGCTTTATACTGAGAAAATATGAGACAAATGAGTTTTCTTATATTTTGCTATATTTTCAGTTTTATTCTTCTATATCAAGAAATGAATTAAGATAAAAGTTCTAAGTAAAAGGTACCTGAATGTTCATGCTATCCTATTTAGCACAGCAGTCCTTTGGTTCCATCACCTCCTTTACCATTCTCGGTTCCTAGTCACTTCTAGCTTACCAACATGCACCTGGACCAGTGCCACACACTACAGCCCCATGGTTTCATGTGCAATGCAGAACAATCATCACTACCTGTTATTTACATTTCCTTTACTTCAAAAAAAATAAATGAAAGTATCCCAATAAGGTATCTGCTTTCAGACACAACTGAGGTCCAAACTATATGTTCTAAGATCCTATTCTCTGATATGTCTGAAAGATGTGCTTTTACAACCCTGTGGCTGTTGGCTATATTTCCTATGGAACTGCCAAACTCGAGAGGCCTGATGTAATAGTTAAACATGAGGTAGCCATAGTAAGCTTCCTGAGAAACCTCCCTTTAGAATGCTCAATACAATGATTCAAAATAACATGCAAGGGTCATGTATCCTTATAAGCCAAAGTGGTTTGTACTCTACCTCAGTTGTTCCTAAGCCTGGAAGATCCAAATAGGGCTTTTTAAAAACAGACTGCAAATACACCCTCCCTCACCCACCTATTCCCCAAAAGACTAAACTGAGTAACTCTATAATGAAACTCAGAAAAAAAAAAAAAAAAAAACTTAGTTACCTAAGGGCCTATGGGGCCTATCTACTCAAAATGTGGTCCAAGCAACCTAATTTCACTTACCCTTGCATTACATATGGAAACTGTGCTGGGTCAGTTTGTGCTTGTGGAAGGGTACGCTGCCTCAATCCTTCTGAGGAAGATGCAGCAGCTAATGATAAAGTTTCTTGACTGGATGATGGAGTTGTTGATCCTGAATGATCTGAACTCTACAAACAAAAATTGAATTATTTTTTCAAGAAAACTTAATTTATTATAATTATGAGACTACAGACACACTAAAAATGTACTCCCTCTGCAAAATAAATTTAGAAATGTTCCAATATATGTTTGAATTTTAATAAGACTAACAAGGTCAGAAAGTTAAAACTGCTTAACTAAACAATACATATAAATGCATTTATCAACTGCGCAAAGCTGGGAAACAGAATAATAACAATAAAAAATTGCATATCACATTTTTGGATTAAACTAATGCATGCAAAGTTCCTTTCACGATGTTTAACACATGGAAAGTGCTCAATAAATCTAACTAATCACTAGGTCATTTAAACAGTTACTATGTGCCAGGTACTGCCTAACATGCTACTGGCAACACACTAGCTTAACATGAAGAGGAACAGGACAGGAATCAAAGATCTAGAATCTGATGCTACCTCTGACATTAATAAAGAGTACAACCTTAAAGACTCATGTAACCTCTCAGAGTCTCTACTTTCTTACAGAAAATGAGATTGAACCAGATTTTCAAGATTCCCTTCAGTTCTAAAAGTCTGTTAGTTCACAGATGTCACCAACAAATATTGTCTTTTTATAAAATGAGTAAGACACCAAACAGAACTTTCTAATTCTCATGCTCAAATGATGTCAGTAACCCATTGATTCAATAACCTTAACCAATATAACGCCTAAAATATCACCCCAGTTTGTTGAAAGTAGTTTATCAAGTGTCTTGTGTAAATTTAAAACATAATCACATTTTACATAAATTACCGTTTTCTCACTTTTGTAAAAGCTGGGTATAATACTGTTTTAACATCCTTTCAAGTTTGGTCAAACTGTATTTTACCTGTACTGCCTTCCAATTGACAGAAGTCTTGGTCTCAAGCACATAGGTCTCTTGCAAAACTAACCAAAGCTTTCTGTAAGATGTTACTTCAGGGAAGAGGGGAAGGAAAGGGAAAGAACTGGAAAATGAAGTTGACCAAATTATGCTATGTGCATGTATGAATATATTACAAAGTATTTCATTTTAAATATAACTATAATGCACTAATCAGTGCATTGTAAACAGAAGACCAACAGAGTTGAGGAAGGCAATGGGGGAGGGAAGAGGGGAAGGAAGGAGGAAGTATTGGGGATGAAAATGGAGAAAAGTACCTTATATGCATTTATGAATGTCAAAATGAATTCATTTCACTATTATATAACTATAATGCACTAAAAAATTTTTTTAAAAGATTTTAAAAAATGATGCTACTTCACACAAAATAGACACCAAATAAAAACTCCAATTCTTTGAGACATAAACTTGGAAAGGCTTTTCTTGGAAAGATTTCTCACTAAAGGAACATCATGATAAGATATTCATTAACATAGTTAATAGAAGAAAAGCCTAGTCATTCATCAGAATAGCCTAATTTCTCCAGAACTAATAATTTCTGACCTTTTAGGTAATTCTTTCACGATTAGATTTTTAACACATTTTTAAAACCCTCTGAAAGTTTTCAGCCATGAAAAATTTAGGGCAATTAAACTTAACATTCCTTTGATATTTCTTAGATTTTCATAACACCCTGAAAAAAAAATAAATATACATACTAATGACATAAAATCATGGCCAAGGAACCACCAGACAAGTCAATTAAATCAGAGGGTTTTTTCCTACAAAAACTGAAGCAATACAACCAAGACTACATACAAAACTCCATGCCAATGCCAATATTTGTCCCTTCATCATAATCAAGGTAGGAAGCATGTAAGATCTTTGGGAGTTATAATAAAGCATATTTCAGTTCAATGTAAGCTAGATTCCCACAGTTGATACTAGAAAATACTTACTATGCTATATTATTAAATATAACAACTGGAGAACCTAGTTTCTTAAAAAAACAGTTTACTATTATATATCAGAAGATATTTTAACTAGTTATCCTGCCACTCATCCCTTCTTTAAAAGTTTTGGCTAGATTCTTGATAAAAAGTAAAGCAAACTTGTCCAAATAAAAGTCCCCTGCCTGCCTATGAAGTTTAAAGCACACTTCACTAAACCCAATCCTCTTGCCCCAAATGTATCATAAAAACTTTAATGGTAAATCAAAAATAATTTAACAGAAAGAGGTCAGAGTCAATGTCTTTAAAATTTGTACAGACTATCTAAATTAAAAAGTTCAACTATTACAAAAATTTTCAAAACAACTTTAGGCAGATGGAAAAACAAAGAAAGAGAGATAAATAACCAAGTTTGAAATAAATAAGTACATTAAATACTTCTTCCCCTGTAGTCTGAATGTATGCCCAAATCCAGTGATTTAAAATAAAAATACACACAAAATCCTGATCAATTACTCTAATTTAAGAAGATTTAAAATAAAAAAGATTTAAGGTATTTGCAAATTTAAACAATTTAATCTACCTTGAATAAAATATATTATTATTAGATACATTATATTTGTTGAAATTTAGCTGGCCTGAAAGTCTATATTACATAAACATATTATAATTCTGTTTTCTGAGTATTTCAGTAATTAATTTTGTGGAGATGGGTTCTATTAATGACCTGCCATTCTGTAAATTATAACTCATAGTAAATAGTATTCAAGGTAACACTGGGGATTATGATCTCTAAAAACAAATTTTAAATGCCTTATTCTAATTGTTCAAAACACAATCTCAAAACCAACAGGCTCCAACTGTTCTATTTTCCATTTAGATTTTGAGAGGCAAAGAAGGAAAATCAGAAAACTTCAATGTTTACTCCTCCTAAAACAACTCACAGAATTGCTGCTGGATGCCAGTGCTTCCCGACTTTCTCTATTGGTGCTGGATTTTGGAGAACTGGGAGGAGTCCGAGAAGTACATACTAGATGAACCATATGATACTCATCTTGCTAAAATTAAAGAAGATTACATATTTAAAGGGGAGTACTAGAAAATAGAATTTTAAAAAGTCAGTGGCTAAGCTGAAATACTTAAAACTTACATTTCCTTTCTAGTCTAGCCAGTTATTAGTAATAAACTGTTGTCATTTGAAGGTAAGTTTGCCATTTTAATATTTAGGGGTCTTTTGAATTCAATATTTTCTCTCCATGCTTGAAAAATGGTCTAAGTACTCAGTAAGTGCTATACTAAAAAATTATTACTTTTCATTCCAAGCAGTCTTTATGCTATACTGTAAAGTTAGATGAACACAATCTACTATTTCAATATATAAAAGAAGTAGCACCTTAATATGAGAACTTTTAAGAGTCACAATGAAGCTTAGTTCCACCAACTTTGAATAGTGAAATTATTTCAATTGCTTGAGAGTTAGCATCCATAAAAGAAATTCAAATAATTTCATCATAGTATCATTTATCTTAATTTTAGCTGTTATTGGTTGTTTGCCCAATTTTTAAGTCAAAAACTTTTCTTCTGGAACATTTATACAAAGATAAAGCACATGTTTAAATTCTGTTCTATAATTCCATGTGTTTCCACAAACCTACAATTGAAGGAAAATATGCTAAACAATGATTAAGCATGGCATTTTAGCTTAGTGAGAGTATGCATATTTTATACTCAAAGCCGTGTAAGATGGAGGAAAAAAGAACAAAGGAGGACAAAGAAGAATGATGCATCAACAATTTTTTAAAAGGAGGAAAAAAAGAAGAATGAAAAACAGCAACAACAATGATAAAAAGAGGCAGGAAGAAAACAAAGATTTCTAGTGGTGAGAAAGGGAAGCAAAGCTACTAGAAACTAAGAATTGATTATCAGCTGCCTACCATGAAACTAGAATCATGCTTAATTCTGAGATGAATCCAAGAAAGGTAAGGTCAGCCCTTTCACCAAGGCCTCAAGACATTTGTTAAGAGACCAGACAAGTGCATTACAGCACAGTTAGAGAAACACAAAATATATTGGTCTTTTGCATAAAACTGAGAAGCACAAACTCTAACCACTTTTAGGAGTTCAGAGGAAGAAGTTAATGGGGTTAGAATGCTAAGAAAAGTCATCAGAGACAGTGTAATATGAAATATGCTTGAAGGTGCTTCTAATTTATAATGCCGTCTCACCTTCTGAGTACAGAATATCAAAAAATATTCAAATATAAAATGCTTACCCCTAGAAACTTAGGTCCAAATTTTCATACTAATCACAATTCAGTATTCATTCACCTTTGGAGAATTTCTATAAAATATTTTATAACTAAACAAGTAAACCTAATGGCAAAATTTAATACTGTCTTTAACAAAACCAGTTCAATGGTCTATTCGAAATGTTAACATAATGCTCAAAATGCTTGATATAAAGGGCATAAAAGTTCTTTCACTAAAGCAGTTTTAATTTTAAATCATCTTGTCTAAAACTATTTCTGGCAGCAAAAGCCTTTTTAAAAGTATTCATGTGTAGGCTCAAGCTATCTTTAAGATAAAATAAAGATCTGTATTTCAAAACAAATAACAGAAATACTTCTAAAAAAATAGGCAGACAGGTTTTTTTCAGCATGATGCTATAATGGAGACATGTCACTATACATTTGCTAAAACCCTCAGAATGAGTGTACACCAACAAGTCTGGACTCTAATGTAAACTATGGACTTTGAGTGATAATGTGTCAATGTAGGTGCACTGATGATAACAAGTGAACCACTCTCGTGCAGGATGTCGACACTGGGATGGGCTCTGCATGTGAAGGGAAATCTCTGTGTCTCCCATTCAATTTTGCTACAAGCCTAAAACTGCCCCTCAAAATAAAGTCTACTGTAAAAAGAGAAAAAGAGAGAATCTTCTACAAAATTCCACTTGGCTAGATGAAACTACATAATGGAAATGACTATCAAGTCACACTGGCAAAGCTGAAATGTCAACTTAGCAGAAGGAATATAGTGACATAAGGTGAGAAACATTAGAATACATAAATATCACAATAAACATCATAATAAAATGCAGATCTTCTAAATCAGATCTGGACTATCCAGAACAATATTAAGAGTTAAGTCAAAGATCAAAAGCAAAATATAAACCTATTCAACTCTGCCATAATCACAAACAAAAAGTAAAATTTCAAAGCATAAATCCTACAAATAAATATGAGCTTAAAGCTGCTATTAAAATAACTAGTATCCGGACTGGGTTGTGGCTCAGTGGAAGCGCACTTGCCTAGCATGTGTGAGGCACTGGGTTCAATTCTCAGCACCACATATAAATAAATAAAAATAAAGGTCTATCAACAACTAATAAGAATATCAAAAAAAAAGAAAAGAAACAAAGTATTTTAAAAAATAAATAAATAAATAAATAACTAGTACTCAAGGTAATTGTAAAAAAACTATATTGAAATAAATGTATTTTAGTTATGAGCATTAGCATTCAAAGTTTGATGATGGGAACAACAGATGGATTTCATTCTACTTCCTATCTTGAAATGAAACTCCCAACCCAACCAATCTGTATTAAACTGTCATGCAGTTAGGTTTAAAGCAGATTTGGAGGAAAGATGGTTACCAGAATTTCACTACCTACTGAGCACTCTACTCCTATACCACTTGTAAGTCATTAGTGTTTTCTTACAAAAAATGACAAATACCAACACAAATATATAATCCTACTTCAAATTTAGGTGTCAGATGAAAATATAAAACTGTTATCCAAACTAATTTGAACCTATTATATTGTTTATTTTCTAATTTATTTTACCTGTTAGGCTAATCCAACAGGGTTGATTTTAAATAAAAACTGAACTGGTTGAATAAAACTGCAGAGACTTATCCCCTCTCACAAACTGAATATATCTGATTTCAAAAAATGGAAAAGCTTACTTTTCTGAGAATGTCTTTCAGCTGCAGATGATCAGGAAGCAGTCTGCCTGAATACACCAATCTCTGATCCTTCGTCAACTATGGGATAAAGAATTCAACTTTATTAATTATACAAAGTTAAGGTTGGGAAAAGCATGACTAAATATAGATGAAATAAAACTCCCTTTAGGGATAATTAAGCAAAAAACTGACATAAATTAAAAATTTTGTTTTTCTAAGTTCTACTTAAGATAAAGTGCTCAGCAAATAGCAGCATACCTATAATAAAATAATACAAATAATTACCATATTTTTAAAATGTGACCAAAAAAAAGATAAATTGGGAATCTGTCTTTTCAACTATAATGCACGTATGACTATCATTAAAAACCTTCAAGATTTTAAAGACATCTTTATGACTATAATTAAAAACTTTCAAGATAAATGAGAAAAATGTTGACCTTTATTATGATCAACAGTAGGCCAGGCATGATGGTCCACACCTATAATCCCAGAGACTCTGGGGGATGAGGCAGGGGGATAACAAGTTCATGGTCAGCCTGGACAACTTAGCAAGATACTGTCTCAAAAAATTAAAAGCGCTAGAAATGTGGTTCAGTGGCAAGGTGCCCTGGGTTCAATTCCCAGCACACACACAAATGAATTTAAGTAGTCAACAGCAGGATAAATTTTCAAGGTCCAGAGTTATTTGGCATTATTTTGTCAGTGCTTTTAATCTAAAATACATACCTAAGATTATTTTCTTCTTTACAACATAATGCAGAACAATTTATTGGTTTTAATTCAAGAGTTATTTAATTACAATTTGGGTATCAATTCTAGTTTTATTACCTCTGACATTATGCACAAATAGCTTTATGCATTTTCAAAAACCCAAGACTTGAAAAAAATTAACACAAATACTTGGAGACTCAGTTGCCATCTCTATATGCAACCCAGGACAAAAATGTGTCCTGGTTAGCTGTCATATTTTATTCTCAATGATGATGATAATATTCACACTGCTTGCATATTTAAAATTAAAGCATTTGTGTTAGTCTCCATAAGACATGTTTGCAGGCAAATGTTCCTTGAATTCTATTGAAACAAATATCAGCTATATCAACCGTTAAACCCAAAAATCAAAATCCAAGCCCCAACTGTAACAATTTTTAAATAGATTATATGTTCAACAAGGCTACTACAAAAGAGTCATATATTAAAACCAGTCATAACAGAAATTGTCCTACTGACTAAAATCTGTAGTTCAGGTATCCTTATACCCCACAAGAATGAAGGGAAAGGCACAGTTAACCAAGATACTTAACTGTTAGGTATAATTTGTCCTGGAAGCACTTTTGAATAGCCATTTCTAAAATATACAAATATACACTCCCATATGTAAACAACCAAATATGACATAAGAGATTTTTTAGATAAATATCACAAGCCTCCACATTTCATATCAATATATATAAAGTTTGAGTGGGGGTACTGAAATGTTGTGAAATAAGCATTCAGTCTTCATCCCATTTCCTTTCAATACAGTTCCTAAAATCCTTGAACTCTGCAGTGATATGAGTATCTCTTGTATGCTAAGGAATGGCGGGGGATCCCTAAAGAGCTCACATGATTAAAGAGTTAAAGATTTCAGTCTCACCTTCCAGCTTCCAAAATGAGGGGCCAAAGTTTGAAATAAGAAACCAATGGTCAACGATTTAATCAATCAGGCCTGTGTAATGAAGTGTCCATAAAAACCCCAAAAGGACGACATTCTAAGACATTCCTCATGGAATACATTAGTGTTAATAGTTCCTCGAAGGTGATGTGTCGGAAAAGACACAGAAGCTCTCCAACACCCCTTCTCCCATATCGCTCCTTATGCACCTCTTTCATCTGCTTGTTCATCTGATCCTTTCTTTGTAATATCCTTTAGAGTACATGGATAAACATAAGTCAAGTGTTTCCCTGAGTTTTGTGAGCTGCTCTAGCAAACTAACCAACCCAAAAGGGAGTCTAGAGAACCCTCATTTACAGCAGATTGGTCAGAAACCCAGGCCACAATTTTTTTCTTACACTGAGCACCTGAAGTGGGGGGAAGTCTCATGGGACTGAGCCCATCTCCAGATAGTGTTAGAACTCAACTGAATTAGTGGACACCCAGCCAGTGTCTGCTGGAGAATTAGCTACAGTTGCTTACTTGCTGGTGGGGAGAAATTCTCACACATTTTGTCCACCAGAAGTCAGAGAAGTATCTGTATTGAGTTCTGTGGATGGTAGAAGAAACAGTTTTCTTTTTGTTTTTTTTCCCCCCATACCCTCACCATCAATGAAGTATAAAGTACATAAATGTAAGTTAAATGCTAAGTAGATAATGGATGATGTTAACCCCTGGCAAAAATGAATAATCTAGTACTTTGTAAATTTCTACAATGTAATTATTGAAAGAGAGCCTAGTTACAGACCCAACTTCATTTTTTCCCTTTCTAATTCCATTTACCTCTTTTAACTTGTCTTCCCTCTGAGCCACTTTTTTCAATAAAAATTTTTTTAGTTGTAGATAGACACAATACCTTTATTTTACTTATTCATTCATTCATTTATTTTATTTATTTATTTAAAACATATATGTTTTTAGTTGTGGATGAACCTTTATTTGTTGAGATCTGTTGAGATCTCCAGAGCCAGGACCTGCACCCTAGAACTCTGGAAACACTATACTAGAACCTAAAGAAGTTCCTTCAATAGTATTACAGTCATCAAATTATCACTTTTTCACTAGATCAAACATTTAATCAATAGACACTTCTATATTGTATCATTATTCTGCATAAAGGACATCTGTCTTTTTTATGGATTTTTGTACCTTACTATAAAAATTCTCAAACATATACAAAGTGTAGGAAATAAAATGAACCCCCAGGTACCATCTTCAAGAACTCTCAGAATACTCAGCTACAACCATTGCCAACTTTCGTGTTTCATCTGTTCTATTCCCCCTTTTTTCTTTCTCCCCCGAAGAAAGTATTTTAAAGCAAATACCACACATCATCTCTTTCTACCTGTAAATATTTAGTGTGTATTTATAACCAGTTTTCTTAAAGTAACCACAATGTTACTACATTCAACAAAAGAATAATTCCTTATTATGTAATACAATGCAGCTCAATTTTTCCCACCTACTTAAAAATGTATTTTAGAGATGGTTTGTCTGAATCAGAATTCAAACAAGGTTCACTCACAGGATTGGGTTGTTATATCTCTTTTACTCTTTTAAGTTTCATTTCCTTTTAATTTTTCCCATGTTATTTGTTGAAGGAATCATAGAATTTGTCTTATAAAATTTCCCAATCTGTTCTGACTGACTGTATCCTCCTGGCTACACACTGTGTTGGTTAGCTATAAAGTGATGATTATATTCAGATTCCTTTTTCTTTCTACAAGAGCACTTTATAATAGTGTTATGTGCTTCCTGCTTCACATCATTATCAGTGTATGTGGATTAGATGATCTAACATTTTAGTAAAGTTGAGATGGATCAATGAGTTCAGAAACTGTCAGCCTAATCTATCCTTTGTAAAGTTCCCATCAACCTTACTAATTACCTACATTCACTTACCTAGATCTATTATTTCATTAGGGTAGAGAACTGTTATTTTTTAATCCTATAAATCCTTCTGTATTTATTAGATACAATTCTTCTAAAAGAACTTAATTTCATCAAATATTTGGTTACCCAGTTCATATACATAGAAAATATGTACATACAACTCTCCCTTTACCACTTTTCAAGGTGGTTGTACAAGCCACCTCTACAGTGACCAATGAAATTTTTCTTTTAGTATCATTATGAGCTTGAAGAATTTTATGTTTTTCAATGTAAAGACATCTTTTCTCCCCCGTTTTTTATCCTCACATTGTTCCATCTTTGGCTAGCAAAAGACCCTTCAAGTTGGCTCCAGTGTCATTTTGACATGACATGCGTGCCATGGAAGCTACTCTAATAGCTTCCTTTTTTTCCAGACACAAAACGCCCAGGTTCATCGTCTACACTTATAGACCTGGAATCAGTCATTACTCCAGGAGCCTTGATATCTTTTAACAGGAAATGGTGTCTGAAGACCAAAACCTGAGAGATAACAAGTGCTTATTTTTACTTGTCATAACTTTTGGAATTCTTCAATGAGCAAAACTAGAGAAATATTTTTTTAGAAAGAGAAACTTATATCCTGAGTTCAGATTATTTCCCATTTCAATTAAATATTTTTTACTTATTTTATCTTCTCCCTGAAAACCTTGATTACTAATGACATCAGGAAACGTGCCATTAGTAAATGCACTTATTTGTTTTCTCCTACCATATATAAGCCCAAAATAACAGAATTGTTACTATAATATTGTATGAAATCTTAAGATTTCTTATAGCATTTTTCTGGCCTTCAAATATATGCCACTAGAAATATGCAGTCAAAATACTGCGTTTCAAAGTAACTTGAAAGAATCCTCTCTGCTGTCATCATCCTCATATTGTTAAATATTTATATTTCTTCTTGGGAAATATTTTCTATTTAATTTGGGGTTTTTTTAAATTATATATGACACACATGGCAATAAAGTTAAAACTTTACAATAAGGTACAGAGAAATTTAGTTTCTGTCCTCTGTACCCCTTATTTTAGATTATTTTTCATCATTTCTTTTTAACAATATAACCAACCTGAATACACATCCTACTATTTCTCCTCCTTTCTTACATAAAAGGTTGTACACTATACTTAACTTCCATGTACCTTGTTTTCTTCTCAATGTACGCTAGAGATTATACCATAAAAATATAGAGATATTTTCCTATTCTTTTTGACAAACACATAATAATCCATTATATGGAAGTACTACAGTTTACTAACAAATATTTGAACATTTGCAGGTCCTTGGTATTACAAATAGTGTGTTCTTCTCTCATTATTCTATGTGTTTCTGCATTCCTCCCAAAGCATTAAAAGGAGTTTTGCATTAAAGGAAAGGAAAGAAATAGAATAATAGCAGGAAGGAAAGTGGAATCAAGAGAGGGTCTTGGAATTCTGTTTTATTCCTCTGTGATGTTGAGGGTATTTTTAAGAAGAGAGAAATAACATGTTTGTACACACACAGGAATAATCCAGTACAAAGGAAAAAAACTGAAGATGCAAGAGAAAAAGAATTTCAAAAGCAATGTCTCTGAATGGTTAATAAAGGATGCAGATCTCATATGCAGGAGTTGGATTTACAGAATATGACATATATAGATGAATGTTAAGGAACTTGTACAAGATCCCACAAATACCACATTGTGCCTCAGTTTTCTCATCTATAAAATGAGGACAATAATAATGTCTACCTCAAAGAATTGAATTTTCATTAATGATAGAATTGTACATCATCCTTCTAGAGCACAGTGCCTAGTGAGTATTCAATGGACATTAGGTACTAATTTCTAGTATTTGCATCATGCAATTTTATCAATACCCCATGCAATTATGTGGAAGTATTGAAAAGTGATATCTAACATCAGAATGCATGTTCGTTATGCTTAAGAACATGATTAAGACAACCACAAAAACAGGTTTAGAATTATAGTGGTCATCACTTTTTAGTAACTAAGAAGGATAGCCCCAATCAATATTAGAACAACTTTCAGGGCTCAGATTAAAAATGACATTTGTAAATAACAAAAGGAAGTCTTTTGATTCATCTTATCTTCTCTACAGAGTAAAATATTTTAATGTTCATTAAAAGAAATTCACATTGGGCCGGGGTTGTGGCTCAGTGGGAAAGTGCTTGCCTGGCATATGCGACGCACTGGGTTTGATTCTCAGCATCACATACAAGTAAATAAAATAAAGGTGCATTGACAACTAAAAAATACTTTAAAAAAAAGAAGTTCATGTCCAAAACATAAGTCAGCTTCAGATTGTTATTGAAAAATGCAGTTTACCAACTACTTCTAAATGTAAATGATCTACATATTATATGCTTTCTATGTGGATAATCTCTATTTTCCTATTAAACTATAATAGTGAAGTTAATCACATGCTTTATCATAAGTATCACTTCCAAACAAGAAATAAAAATAGGCTATAAAATTTAGTATTTGGGATCACTGGATAAAAATACTTATATAAAATATACTGGCAATCCAATTATAAAGTTTACTTTCAAAATTCACTAGTGGATAGGTTTTAGGCCAATTGGTTCCATAAACAAATATTCAAGAGACTTTACAGACACCAGAAGCCCAAGCTTGAAAAATCTACAATCACCAGGTGATACATGCCTGTAATCCCAACAGCTCTGGAGGCTGAGGCAAGAGGATTCAAGTTCAAGGCCAGCCTCAGCAACTAAAGAGCTGGAGGTGTGGCTCAGTAGTTAAGCATACCTGATACCAAAAAACAAAAAAATAAATAAATAAATCTATGATCAAGTTAAACATACTTAGTAAGACTGTTTACCTAAAAACACAGAATCTCTTGATAGCTATAAAGTGTTCATCCAGACTACCAATAATTCTTCAATCAAGATAAAAACTCAAAATTAAAGATTTTGAGTACTCCAAGTTAAAAAACTGTGGGTCCCAATTCAAAAACATATATAAAAAATTAAATTTTAAGAGTTAGCACAATCTCAACTGACCCAAAATTTAGTTGATTAAATTAGTATTACCAGCAGCCCAGGGAAAGAAAGGTAATCCCTTATCCCAAAATTATTCTTAAAGCCTATACCTAATGAACAGAAAGGTTGGGCAATAGCTAAGTCCCTCATCAGGACAAGGAAAAGACCCAACAGCACCCAGCAAAAGATCCTGACATTTGCAAGAAGAAAAGACACCCCAGCCTTTCCCACAGGCACTTTTGGGAGAAGGATCAAGGCACAGAAAAAGCATTATGAAGGATTTATACACTTCATCCAAATGACTGTTCTTTGCCCCTACAAAGTCCTTTGCTAAATTTTCCATCCAATTCTAAAAGCTAAGTTTCTTCATATGAGCTACCAATTTGTCTCTCTATCCAAGCTCTCTCTCTCCCTCTCAGACCCAGACTCCCATATCCATCCCAGATCCAACTGCAGTAACACATGACACCTTCAGGTGTCTTAATAGGCAACTCAAAGCCAAAACACCTACAATGGATCTCAATTCCTAATTCCTGAAAACTCTCTTCCTATTTCTTCCCTATCCTAAAACAACTTGCCACCCATTGTTTAAGCAGAATACCTGAGCATAATTCTCCATTCTTCTTTCTTTTATCTTGCCTCCCATATCTAAGTCCTACAGATTATATCCACAAGTCCCTCACAGATCTGACTACATTTCTCCATCTCCATCTCCTAATCTAAATCATGATCACTTACCTGGGCTTCTGCAATAGAATCTTGATTTCCTTGCTTCCATTCTGAAGACAGTAGTTGGTATGATCTTTTTAAAACAAAAATCACTCCTGTCACTCTCTGGTGGATCACCACTATACTGAATTTAATTCTAATTCCCTAACCATGGCCCGGCCCGGCTCTGTCTCTCTCCAACTTCTGCTGATAATATTCTTTCCTCCTCTCATTAGAGAGAGAGGCATTCATTTAGATCCTCAAGTTCTTTCCCAACTCAAGACATTCTTCCTGCACTATTCTCTTCCAGCTCCTATGTAACTGGCTATTAATCATCTTTTAGATGTTAGCTTTAAAAACCTCCTCAGCCGGGTCTTCCCTGACTTACAAACTTAGTATAGTATTCCCTTTCACACACTCTGCTTATTTCCTTCCTAACATAAATCATAATCTGTAATTACGTTAACATTTATATCCCTAAGTGGAACATGAATGTCAAGAACAAAAAGGTCCATATCCCTTTTAGTGAAAACAGTAAAAACCACTGAGATGGAACTTTAAGAGAGCAAATTTTATAGCATTTAAATTATAATTCAATAAGAAAAATATTATTACTCTCAACTGAATGAATATTCAAATGCCTTCAGATAATCTGAATTTTTACTGACTGAAAACAGAATTAGGCAAGAAATGAGACTTGAAATTTTTTCTGTCACTAAAAATATTGCCTCTTCAGTTTAATTTAATGTAACTAGCAGGTGAAACACTTGTCAGACATAACAAATGACAGTAACAAATGAATTTTCAACCAGTTATTTTGGTATTATAAGCTACAGTATTAAGCAAAGTACAGACTTTGGGGCTGCAGTCAAAATTAAATTCAACTTCAAATTATACTGTTATATTGTGTGCATGCACAAATATATAACAACAAATCCTATCAGTATATACAACTAATACACCAATAAAAATGTGGAAAAAATTTTCAATTCAACTTGCAAAACTGATATAATTTTATTTCTCCAGACTTGCTAATAACATTTTTTTCCTTTATTGGAAAATATCTTTTTTTATTATTTCAGATAAGTGATGCTGGCTGCTATAACAAACCCTAAGATCTCAGTAGCTTAACAAGATAAAGATTATTTTTCTCTGAATCAAAAAAAAAAATACAGGGTATCCTTATATATAAGAATCCAGAAAACTCAGGATTAGCAAATCAAAAAGTGCTAACTAAATTGTCAGTTAAAAGATTCTACTGATAAAACTACTGGCTCCACAGAGTAACATAAGTAAAACTATTTCTGTTAACACCACCACCATTCTTCCTAGCACTCATTCCTACAACAAACAGCAAACCCTGTCAGATACGCATCTTTTTTCGGGGGTGAGGGGGTGGTACCAGGGATTGAACTCAGGGGCACTCGACCACTGAGCCACATCCTTGGCCCTATTCTGTATTTTATTTAGAGACGGTCTCACTGAGTTGCTCAGCACCTCCCTGTTGCTGAGGCTGGCTTTGAACTCTCAATCCTCCTGCCTCAGCCTCCCAAGCCGCTGGGATTACAGGTGTGCACCACCACACCTGGCCAGGTACACATCTTTTATCACTTCCACTGTTCTACCCTAGACAAAACCTGGTCATATATGGTAGAGCAAGGACAGGAAACAACAAGATGAAGAGCAAGATGGAAACATCCTAAGAGCAGTCTGAGTAGCCTAGAGATAGAACTGTTCCATTCAAAACAAACAGCTGCTTAACCTTAAAAAACAGTGGGTCAAAAAAGTTCTGCTACTCACTTAACAGACACTGCAAAATAACAAAGCAATGAAAGCTCACCTGCTTGTATATTATTCAAAATTAAGTTCAAATCTGAAGATTTTTTCTTTTTAAAACACTTATATATATACCATTATCTGAAACTTGAATGTTTAACTAGTTATCAAACACAAATGAAAATGAATCCTACTATTATGTATAATGTACCAATACAAAATATTTTTAAATAAAAAGGTAAAATATTATCCAACTCAAATACATTTAAAATATTCACAAGAATCTGAGAGCTGAGTTTACAAAACTTAACAATATTTTTGTATTTCAAAAAATTCACAGCATTAGAAGATTAAAATTTTTATGTGAAGGAGTAAATGTGTCTCATAATTATGTATGGCTTAAAAAATCACATTCCTACTACATCTGACTTTAGCATAATCAAATTCCACCTACTAATTTTAAAATGTTAATTTTTAAAATTTAAAATATTTCGTATGCTAGTGGCTCAGTAAGAGTAATCTTCAACTGACAAGGTAGTTCAAATAATTATAATTCAAATCCTTTAAACGTAGTAACTATTAACATTTCAGTATTTACATATAGTTTAGTCATGAGTGTCACACAGCTTTAAAGCACTGGGTACAAGGAAGTGCACAAAATTTCTGTAGAAAATGAATTGTGTGAATTTGTGCTGGAATACATCTCCTTTCCATTTCCAATTAAATTCACCCAATCTAAAGTCCCAGGAAATTCAGAAACACTGTAGCATGGTTACCCAAATAACCTTGACCTGTTAGTTCCTTGCAGCAATAACTGGCACAGAGACTTAAGAGTAATATTCTGGAATTGCAAAAGGACATTCCCTGCTTAGCAGTTTCCATTCACAGGCCATTCACATCAGATGAATGTACAATAGAGAATACCCCAACATATAAACTATGAAAAGACAGACCACAACAATGTACTCTGCAGCCTTAGGATATTATATTCCCATATCTTCCCTATAAATTTATCAGCATAAACAGAAATAACTACCCAATAGACTGGTAAGTGTTAACACAATAGTAAAGTTAGGTTACCCATTCATCACAGTTAGTAGACAACAAACCATCCAAACAAACACATCTCTTTTTATAGTGGAATTGGTTCTTTTTAGTTTACCAGTATATAACCAATATGGCCAAGACCCTACATGCCTTTCTTCATCTACTCTACAATCATCATATCTAATGTGAATAGAATGAATAAGAGCCTAGGTTTTTAAGTCAAACCAACCTGGACTCAAATTCTAATTCTATTGAGAGTTCTATGACTGTGGGCAAAAAAAATCACCAAACTTAAGTTTCCTCATCTATAAAATGAGCTAATAATAAACCTTATGTCATAAGGTGTCTATAAGAAATAAATGTGATAAAGCATATCAAATAGAATTACAGTCACAACGATTTAGTAAATGGTTTCTAAAAATCAGAGCAGCTGAATAAAAGGATTATAGATAAAACAATAGTATATAAGAAAAACAAACAAAAAATTCTTAAAAAATCTTTTTAAAAAAAGCATTAATGCATGATTAAACAAAACATTATCTTCAGAGTACTTTTATTTTTCCAAAAAGACATTAGAAGACTATAAAGAACTTCAAGTAATAAAAGAAATTTTAGTCAGCAGTCATTAGAAATTTTCAACTTAGTCTATTTTTCATTAACATTCACATTCAATTTGAGAGTACTTTTGTTCACAAATGGTTTTAAAAATTTGAACTATATTGCTGGGTAACATAAAATTCTCTTAAATTTATTAAAATTTTATAAGACAACAGTCTTACAAAACGAAAAGTATCTATGTGTATGGACTATAGCTCCTTGAAGTCAACAGTTCTGAGGTGATTACACTGGCAGGTTTTTAAAATAACCTAAGTAAGATTATGGGGAATAATAAAAATAACAGATACAAGTTGCAAATGATATAATACAAGCTACTTCCTCTGAAAATGAATGGAAGACTTCCTTCTGGATTGTAGGCAATTTGGTTATGGAATGTTATTATAGTCTCAGAACAGAATCTATATGACTAGTTCCATTCTTACTTTAATTCTAACAGAATCTTAGAGTAAAAGAATAACTTGAAAAAGCACAGACTGGATTGGCTCATCAGCAAAGTTAGGAGACCTAAATATTGAAAGTGATGCTTTAGTTTAACAAGAAGAACAGCAAAATAGAGGGAATGTACCCAGAAGGAGGCATACAATCAAGAGGCACTTTGACCCCAGAACTGGAAAATGGGAACAGGGAATGCAAGCCCCAGAAAGATTTGCCTTTAACACTGAATTCAGGGTAAGTCAGGCTCATCTTAGTTACCATTTGCATATAGGAACAGATAGTAAGAAGAAATAAATTAAAAAGTACCTAATTGGACTTAGAGATTTATATTTTTAAGTTCTCTTAGTCCATTCTAACTGAACAACATTAAGTTCAACCATTTAGGTATCTACATCTCTGAAAACTAAGTCTAAACTCAAATCAAGCTCCCAAACTCAATGAAATAATAAACAGGTATCTTCACCATCTAGCAGCAATTACCCAAATTTCAGATTTCACATTACAGGCCAATTTCAAGACCTAAATAACTAAAGTTATCAAGTAAAGAAAAAAAAGTCATATTAGAATAGGAGCCACAGCTATCTACACATACTATCATCAACACGAACTGGTACACTACCCAGTTCCTAAACTAAATCCTAAACCGATTATCAATACCATTCAACCTTTACTATACTACAAAAGAGCTCAATTCCACATCTGAAGTTTTTAATGATTTTCATAAATATTTTCATAAATATTTTCATAAATATTCATAAATATTTTCATAAATATGGCAACTGCCTAAATTCTTACCTAGAAAGTACCTTCCCCTCCATCACCCATTAAAGATCTATCATCTTTTTACTAAGGACTGTATTACTAAGTAATATTATATAAGGCATCTAGTCATCAGTTCATTATTAACTATGAAAGAATAGTTACAAAAAGGAAACTATTAGATTCTGACTTCTTTCCTCTCAATAAAACTGTTATCAACTCTGTAAGAAAATGTAGATGTCCCTGTGAACCTTTTCTTCAAATAGCTACACATTCCCCTAAACCCCACACCAGAACTGACCATTCCCTCCCTGTGCTCCTAGAGCACAGTACACCCCTCTGTATAACACTAGTCACATAGTAGTATAGCTATTTACTTACATGTCTATATCCCCCATTAGACCTGAGCTTCATAAGAGCAAAGGACAGTCATCATCATCTTCACACCACATAGATATTTGAATGTCAGGTGAATAAAATCCTAGTTACATAAATAAATGAAGCTCAAAGTGTGCTTTCTGAAAGGAGAGGTACATGTGTGGTGAGTTTACAGGAGGAGGGGGAGTTGAATTTTAAATATTCACATGGAGATTAAGTCAATTCAATATCTGACCATAAAGCTGAGATCTTAAGACTTCAGGATTACATGTACAGTTTGGCAAGAATTCCATTAACAGCATGTAAACATGTAACCTATCCTTAAAGGAATCCTAAAAAGACAAGTTTAAATCTTTATTCATCCCCTCCAGCAGTTCCCATTTACTTTCCCAGAAGCCACTACCACTAAGGAACCAAGGCTCTTCACCTACCCCTGACCCATCAAATCCAATTAGGGTAGTATCAACCAAAGTCATCAACTTCTCTCCTTACTGGGGGAAATCCTGCTCCTGCAAGGCCATGGAGCCCCTGCTTCCAAGTCCACCCACCTCCGTCAGACACATCTGTAAGGAAGAGGCACAAGAAAATGATCTCTTAAAAACCAAACAGCAGTGGCCCACACCTATAATCCCAGCAGCTCAGGCTGAGAAAGGAGAATTGAGTACAAAGCCAGCCTCCACAAAAAGCAAGGCGCTAAAGCAACTCACTGAGACATGTCTCAAAATAAAATACAAAATAGGGCTGGGGATGTGGCTAGGTGATCAAGTGCCCCTGGGTTCGATCCCCAAAACTCCCAAAAAAATGAAAACAAAAAGAAAACAAACAGCAGCCAAGAGTGGTAGCGCATGCCAGTAGTCTCAGCTTCTTGGGGGCTGAGGCAGGAGGACTGCTTGAGCCAATAAATTGGAGACCAGCCTGGGCAACAGAGCAAGACTTTGTCTCAAAAAAAAAAAAAAAAAAACACCAAAGAGCACTTGAAACAAACACAAAGTTAAGTTGTCATTGTGGGTGGACACAAGAAACATACTTCTGTTATATTATTGCTTAACTTTGTAAATGTTCTGAATTTTAAACAACCATAAAAAATAAATTTTTAGGACTCCAAGTTCCATGTTGATGATTACCATAGTTATAGGGAACCACTGAAAAGTTGACTGGCTCAACAACTGGGATACTTCAAATTAATTTCTAATGATCATAACATAAACCTGCCAAATCTAATAACCATACAAAGTTTTCAGTGAGACTTTTAACAGTAAACACATGCACCCCTGTCCAACTTTCATTAACCTGGAAATGACATTATACTACTTGACATTACAATCCACTCGGAGAAAACTTGCTGGAGGATAAAAAAAATGTTAGGTTTACCACAAGGCTGAGTCATTAATAGGATGCATTATTATCTGGTAAAGCCTCAAAAAGTATCTCTGTGTCTACAAGAGGAGGAAGGTTGAGAAAGAGAGAAGTTTTGCAACTGATCTCCTCAAGCAGCTAATAAACAACGGCAATGACAGTCCTCCACTAGTGATTAGCATGCACAGGGAAAACTGCCAAAACCATTTCTCCCAGGCAGATAAGGCAAATAGGTTTCACATTTCCCTAATACTTTTTTAAAGGGACAAGTTACAAAACAGTAATAACTCTTGGTCTATCAGACTGCAGACCAAGTCCCTTTTGCTTTATTAGTACAACTCAAAGATCTCACGTAAGTACATAGATGATCAAGAAAGTACTTGGACTATGATATTAATATTAATATTATAATAGTAAATGATATTTGGGCTGTTATGAACAGTACTATGGAAGTCTGACTTTCAATTCTGACTACCCTGAAAAGCTTTTCATTTCAAAGATGTGTAAAACTAATCATATGCAACAGAAATTTTTTTTGTAAAGCAGAAATTTTTTAACAAATAATTATCATGAAAAACTTTCAAACAAAAGTTCTGAATAAACCATAGCTTCAGCTAGTTTGTTCCAAATACTTATAGACCTCAGGGATATTTTGCCCTCTACTAAAAATATTTGTATCACAAAATACTAACAAATACAGCTAATGTTAATTGCTTTTCTAAACCTCCTGTTTTCATAATAATTGTCCTAATTCTGGGATTATTCTAGAAATCTAAAAGCCTAACCAAACTTAATACTGCAACACTGAAACAGGCTTAATTCAAAAGTATCTTAATATAGACCAAGGGTCTTCCTAACTTAGACTGTAAAACAGGCCTAGAAGGCACAGGTGCCTTCTAGTAAACCCATGCTTAAATATGTCTGAGGCAAAAGTAGTTCCCACCCTAAAATCCACACCTTCTCATTATTTAAACAAAAGTTTAAGTAAATGAACACTATTGAAGAATGAAAAATGTATACAATGGAGAATATGAAAACCTCATTCTACATGATGCTATCCTTCTTTCATTAACTATTTCTAGACTTCTTAACTAACAAATGGGTCCTTTCAAATCTGACTTTAGGAACAAATGGATCTACACTGTCCATCTGTATTTATCTTTGCAATGTCCATAAATGATTCAGAATGGAAAAAGTCACAATGATCTTGGGGAAACAGGTGACATAAATTCCCTATGAAAGGAATAAAAAGATATACAAATGGTTGGGAGGTGGAGATGGGGATGGAAGGACTATTCTAAATTAAAGAGATTTCTGTGTTCTCTTCAGGAGAAAAATAAGAAAGGGGTGGTGGTGGAAGAAAGTCAATATACAACTTGTAACTCTGCTCCTTGAAGCACAGCCTTAAAAGTATAATTTTTACAGGAATCGTATACTTATTTCCAAGAAAAAAAAATTATCTTCACAATGAACAAATTTCTGGATGAGGTGCTTAGAGTAAAATGGAATTTTAATGTAGAAAGTCATAAAATCTCAAAGAAGGGTTGTAGTGCTTATTTATCTTTAATAAAACAAAAACAAAAAGAATGCATATCATTCTCCTTTTAGGCTGATGACTTTAAAGAAAATGATCCCTTTCCATATCTGCCAATTCTGTGTCTCTTGATATTTCTGCACACTCTTACTAATTAACTGAACTTCATCCGGAAGATATTAATGATGGTTGAACACTCAGGAGACACTCAGAGCCTCAGAACTAAAACTACCTCGAGCTCTACCAAAAGAGATCTATTCAAGAGGAGAGGGAATGAGCCAAAAGGAAAGTACATGGCAAAAACACCAAGTCAGAGCAGTTGTGCCCGGCTTTGCACACTTACTGGTTTGCTAGGGTACACGTTAGATAGATGCGTTTTTAGTTTCCCCACGGTCCAGTTCAAGAAGCAGCTAATAGTCTGGTCACTGTATTTCTGATTCGGTGCTTTAATGATGAGGGTCACAGGAATCTCCATCCCACTTTGGTCCATGGTGCCCCAAAGTCTGACGGTCAAGAGGAGCAGCAATGAGCCCTAATGAGTCGAAGTGTTTACCGCCGGCGCGGCTAGGATGGGGACGGAAGTGAGTTCTTAGTATTCTGTGTTCAAGTCAGTCACAAGTGCATCGGGCGATACGAAGGCCATTGCCAGTACCAAGGATGGACAGAGACGGTGGTGGCGGCGGCGGCGGCGGCGGGGTCTGGGTGCCCGGCCGTGGGTGCAGCTCTCCCCGCCAGGTCCGGGCTCCGCCTGGCTCCGGACTGCGAAGGGAGGCGGGGGGTGGGGGTGAGAGAGAAAGCTATGAGAGAGCAGGATGGGAAGGGTGGGGGCGCGACCGCCAGGGTCACCGCCCCGCCCCTACAGCGACCCCCAAGCTGAAACGCAACAAGGCCCCTACGCGATCGCGCCGCTGCACGGGCTGTGGAAATAGCTGGGCAGCGCAGGGCGGCCAGCCGGGGAAGGGGTACCTGAGACAAGGCAATGGGGCCCGCCACCGCCGCCCTCGGCGCCCAGCTGGGCGGCCAGCAGCACAGTTGGGGCGGACGTTCTCGGCAGCG
Organism: Glaucomys volans; assembly: GCA_020662805.1. Classification (NCBI taxonomy): domain Eukaryota; kingdom Metazoa; phylum Chordata; class Mammalia; order Rodentia; family Sciuridae; genus Glaucomys; species Glaucomys volans. The sequence continues at coordinate 353,487 of JAJEJO010000163.1, forward strand.
GCCGCTCCCTTCCTGCTGCTCCGCGGTGGCCGGCACGGCCCACCCCGGGTCTCGCGAGGCGGAGCGAGTAGCCGTCAGAGAAGTTGGCCGAAAGGCGCGGCCCGGCTCCCCAACTGACCCCTTGGGCAGGGGCGGCGGCAGGTGGCAGGAGGGCGGGACGACGGCCGCAACGCCTGCCCCGAGAGCGCAGATTTTGTTGTTGTTGTGAACAGGGTCCGGCTCCTCTTTAAGCCGGAAGGCGCAGAGCGGAAGTGCGTCACGCACGGAACGCCCCTGCGCATGGCTGGGTCAGCCCCGCCACCTACCGGGGTGGTTGGCCTGCGGGTAACCGGACGCCCAGGACCGAGCTGCGCACCGCCGGAGCGAAGGCCTGAGTGCGCGGCTGTTGGTGCAACCCTGGCCCCCAGCAGCACTGAGGCCTAACCACCAGTTTAGCTGACGCTAGCGTATCTTGTTGTCCACACCCAGGAGATGCAGGAAGTGCTTCCTCCTCCATTGGGTTGTCTCTGCAAAAGTTACTGCCCTCCCTAATGCGGAATCAAACTGCTCAAAATTTTTTGAGTGTCGACTACTTGCAAAACACAGTGCCAGAAACTGTGGTAGAGACGGGGCCATGAGGTACATCATATAAGGAGTACAGACTTTGAGTTACACCTGAAATATACCTCTGCTTTGTGGGAACCTAGGTAATCTTCCTGAGCCTGCCTTTAGTGAACGGTCCTGCCTACCTGGCTGCATGCAGATAACGGAAATGAACTATCCATGTGAACCTAGGTGTGATTACAGAGTATGGCAGTCTCAGACGTCAATTCATCTCGGTTCCTCTTAATCTTAACATAAGTTTACAAGTGCTTATTAAGGAGGTACCTACTGCTGTGTGTTCAGTACAATGGGGCATGAAGAAGGATGGTCGTATTTTTCTGCTTTATAGGTTTGACATAGGAACAGAGATTGAGTCCACCATCTACTGCTGGTTTATTCTGCATTGTTTGAATGGGTTTAGGAGTCAGTCGGTAAATTAAAGTTTGTTTAATATACATTTTCACTGCTTCAGACTTCAACTTACAGGAGAATGTAGACTGATAATACAGGGAACTTTGGGAACTTTTCTTTCTCAGCACAAGGACTTCAAACCACCACTGGATTAGTGACCAAGCGGACGAATTTCCACTTAGCAGCTATTGCAAACATGATCCCTTCCATCTTCCCCCCAATTCACACCACCTTTTCTTTATGATAGAACATTTTACATCTTAGTTGTACCCTCCCAGCTGTACCCCATTGAAATAAAAGTGAAGTTCCCTTTGTTGCCAATCATGGAATGACCACAGCTTTCTGTGACCTAGGTTTTCTGTGGCAGACTCTGCTCTTTGTTTACCGTCACCCTAACGTTCTAACTTAATAAAAAAATTTAAAAAACTTTTTCACACTTCCTTGCAGCTAGGTACAACTATCTGACACAGGTCAAGCAAAGGAGATGAAATGTGAAGTTGCTACTGGGGTTCCCAGAAAGCTTTTGAATGGACAAGCTCTGTAGACCAGAACTCATCCATACCCTACATCTGTATTCTGAAGGGATGTTATGCTGGAGGTGCAGTAACCATAGTTCATGCATGAAGCAACAAACAGAAGAAATAGAAGTCTGCATGCCAAGGATGGCAGAGGCTCGGTCTTTGGTGACATCGTTGTGTCATCATACAAACCCCTGGCTGTCTTTTCTAAAACTTGTTTTATGTCAGATTCCTTTTTAAGCCAGGAAGCTCAACCACCACCATCCAACCATCTCTACAGCTCCTGTCACTTATGCTTGTGACTCAGACTTCCAGGAATCCTTTAAAAGTGCTATGACCATCTCACTTGGCACTAGAAAGTGTACATTATTAATGAAATGTACATTAGCAATTATTTAAAAAGGAATTATTTGCTCCAGTAATAACAAAGAATATGGTGGCATAAATAAATGAATGAATAAAAAAACAATTACAACAGAAAATGCATTTCACAGTGTTAGGTACTATTTAAAGCAGAATCCATCAAAGGTTCACTGGTATGAACAAAAACTTTAAAATTACAATGAATACCAGACTCTGTGATGCACACCTATAATTTCAGCAACTCAGGAGACTGAAGCAGGAGGATCACAAGTTTGAGGCCAGCCTCAGCAACTAAATAAGGCCCTAAGCAACTCAGCGAGGCCCTGTCTCAAAATTTTAAAAAAGGACTGGGGATATGGCTCAGTGGTAAAACACCTCTGGGTTCAATCTCCAATACAAAAAAAAAAAAATGTAATGAACATGCAGGAATTTGAAATATACGGGTAGATAGTATCACACAAAAATGATTTTAACTTTATAGCCACTTGATTAGGTACCTAAAAAATGTTTCTGATGCTGTTGAAGTAGGCCACAATAAAGGAAGTACATAAATATCCCATTTTTGTCAAAATATGTATAGACGTGTATATAACAGTATATGAAAGGATGGTCCCAGGAATATTGATAGTGTTTGGCTTGGAATTTGAAATAGAAATAATTGCTATTAAGGGAATACAAGATAGAAACAGTTCATAAGAGGCTGCTATAAACTAATTAATATGCTAGGTATGGTGGCACACAGCTGTAATCTCAACAACTTGGGAGGTTGAAGCAGGAGGACAGAAAGTTTGAGGCCAGCTTCAACAATTTAGCAAGGAGAGCCAGGCTCAAAATAAAATATATAAAGGGCTAGGGGTGTAGCTCAGTGACATAGAACCCCTGGATTCAGTCCCCAATACCAGACCAATAAAAAAAAAATCACTATACATGTTGCAGACTGGAAGACAGCCCCTGAGGACAATTCTGAAGAGTACAATGGTAATAGGTAATACAAGATTGGTGATATTTAATAAATGTAACTAAACTATTAATTATGCAATTCTCGGCAAGTATTTTAGTAATTCAGAGTAATTTCTGCCCATTTGGGTAGCTCTCTTTGTTAACAAGGCGAAAGAGAAATTTAAAGAAGATTATTTGTAAATAATAACTCCACAAATATTGTGAAGTGTTTACTTCTAATTCTTTTTTTTTAATTTTTATTTATTGTTGATGGGTCTTTATTTTATTTACTTACTTATATGTGGTGCTGAGAATCGAGCCCAGTGCCTCGCACATCCTAGGTGACCATCTACCACTGAGCCACAACCCTAGCCCCTACTTCTCATTCTTTTAGTCATCAATGTAGGAAACAGAACACCTAGAAAAGCAAGTGCTGATTCATTCTATGAGATTCCAGATTCTTTTAAAAATTCAAAGAAAATCAAATGCTTGTTACTGAGCTTTTCTTACTAAAATTTGGAGTACCTTCCAGGAAGCGAAAATACTCTTATGATGTTGGTATATTTGAGTTTCTTCATTTGTTTGTTTGATTGCTCTCTTGGGATAAAAAGGCTTTAATCAAGTGATGATCTTGCAGTTGCAGATTTCAGAGGTGATGTTGACCATCTGGCTTCTGATTTCCTTCCATTTCCACTTTCTCCATTCTTGTCATTTCTTAAGATGCTGTACCACAAAATATCTAATCAAATCTCAATCAAGTGTATTGTTTTTTAAAAAATGAAAACTGAGAGTGGAGTCCTATGAAAACTAGTTCATTTCAACACTGTACTTTAAAAATCTTAATTGGTCCCAGATGTTTGATTTAAACCATCTTGTAGAAAATGGAAGGAAGAGCCACATGCAGCTCATGCCTGGAGTTTCAGTTACTCATGAGACTAAGACCAGAAAATCACTTGAGCCCAGAAACTTAAGACTGGCCTAAGCAACATAGAAAGACCACATCTCCTTAAAAAACAGGTGGGGAGGAAGGAGGGAAGAATACTGTATGTGCATTAAATGTCAAAGATGTGTTTTGAGGGATATGTCATTTAACAAGTCCTCAGAATAACCCTGAGAGGTAGTCAGGACACTGAAGCTCAGAAAGGGTAAGTGTCTTACCCACAGTCTCACAAGTATTAAATTTCAGATACAGTTTGATTCTACTATAATACACAGCCTTTCTTTTACACTGAACTTTCTCATTTAAAAATATTCATGGATAATAAGAAACATTCAAGATGAAAAGACTTAGAGGTCATCTAGATTGATCTTCCAAATACTATCAGAGTCTCTCTTCTTGTACCTCTGAAGGACCATGAATCAACCTTGGCTTAAACCTTTCCAGGGAGAGGGAGCACCCTAGTTTTCACGGCAGCATGGCCAGTTGTTAAACAGACATAGTTATTATGAGTTGAAATCTGCATTCCAATCATTTGTCATTAGGTCCACTCTTCCCCTCTTGACCAATCCAAAATATGGATAAATACCTTTATCCCCTTCAAATGAACATCAAGTGTTTTGCATGCCTTTTTCATACAAAACAGCCCTGTATTCTTCAACCAGCCTTGAGAATGGTTTCCAGATCTCCCAGAATAGTGACTCACCTTTGAACACACTAGTTTATAATAACTCTCATAAATTTTGATGCATGTAGAAGTTCAGACATGTTGTGATTTCCCTAGAATAGCCTCCATAATGATACATCTACATTTCAATTAGTTTCTATATTAATAGAAACATGAATAAGCTGGTTTGGCAGTTGGACTTACTGCTTTTCAGGAACTGTATTTATAGTCAGTATTTGGAATGACCATTTGATTAAGACAGAAGCCTCTAATTTCTCTTGTGATTTCAATCTAGTGATTTGTAATGCTTAAAGAATACTGTAGACTTCCCGGCCTCGTCTGCCAGCTGCGCAGCTCTGTGGACCCTCGCCTGTCGCCAAAATGTCCACAGGTGCCCCTGCAGGTTCCAGTGCTGCCACTGGCAGCAGTCGGAGAATTCAGCAGACACAAAATCAAATAGATGAGGTTGTGGACATAATGAGAGTCAATGTGGACAAGGTGTTAGAAAGAGACCAGAAGCTCTCTGAGCTGGACGACTATGCAGATGCATTGCTGGCAGGAGCTTCTCAATTTGAGACAAGTGCTGCCAAGTTGAAGAGAAAATATTGGTGGAAGAATTGCAAGATGTGGGCAATAGGGATTAGCGTTCTGGTCATTATCGTCATCATCATCATTGTATGGAGTGTCTCTTAATGAAGAACTGGTGAAACTCAAGCCTGCTGTCCAGGAAACCTCTTCAAGACTTTCATCTTAGAACCTGCTATATTATCCAGCTTACCTACTGTTATTTCCAAAATGATTATTTTGTTAGTTCATGTAAAGTTTGGTTTCTAGGCTGTGTGCCCTTGTTTTTTAATTTGCACTCCAACCAGAGGGCCGGCCCGCCCACGCTTTGCACAGTGCCTTCACAGATCTACCTATGGACTCCAGAGGGCTGTCATCTAGACTTAATGTTGTCACTCTTCATTGCCATTGACTCCAGTTAAGGGAGTCCATTGCAGTTTCACTATCCTGGTCATCTGTTCAGAGCCACGTTTTAAACCTTAGGATACTCAGATTTCCAGCTTGTGCCTTCCAGGACGAACACTACTGCCTAATGCTGATCTGTGACAATAACAGGTTGTGCCTTATTTTGGTACTTTCCTGGTTCCCTGTAAGCCCTCTTCTTTTTGTAAGCACTACTGAGTCTTGCTGTATTTAAAATGAAATGCTGGTAAAGAATTTTTGCTCTTTTGTTAGATATGAAGATGTTTACTTTCTTGTTATTGTTATATATCACTTGCTAAAACATTAATATGAAATAACTCCTTTAAAAAGTTTTTGTAGAACTATGAACATGACCAAGTTCCTAGTTTGCCAAAAAGTTAAATATGAATAAATTGTCCTTACGTCTGTCCCTGACAGATAAATTCAGAAAAGTGCCAAATGGGACTTAAGGTATCCTTAAAAAGGAAAATGGTAATGTTGTGTGTGGACCTTCTGTATCCTGAGCCATGTGCCATGCCTCTGAAGTGCCTTCGAAGAGGCCCATCCCTTCTCATCTGGCCTTTTCCTCTGGGATTAGAGCCAACTCATCCTTTCATCTCAGACCTGTAGACAGAGTTCTCCCAGCATTTTGCTGACCGTCAGCTGTGGGCTCCAATGTCTTTCAAATAATTACTTGGGCAACAGTTTGTGAGGACCACCTGTGAAGTTGATCATTACTTAGCACAGTCCTCAGGTGATAGTTTTTTGAAGTTTATTTCCTATTTTATTCGTACTCGCTTCCTAAATCAGTCTTGTAAATTATGCTTGTGATGAGGCATTGGTCAGGGGTGGTGACTCTTCACAGAGGATAGCTAGAGATGCCTGCTTTCTTCAGTAACAAACTGCATAGGCTGCTGCTGTGGAAATAGCTGTTCCCATCCAAGAGACTCTTGTTATGTACATGAGACTTTTAACATCAGGGTATGTGGCTTAAAAGTGGGAGTTCTGGTGTGACTGAAAGCAGGGAAGGAGGCACTGAGAGAGAAGCACACGAACTTTATTGCTTTGTGGCCCATTGTTACTAAATGTTCTAAATTGCTTATTCACACGCTGGTATGACTTAAAAGCAGCAACAGCTGAGCTGCACCAGGAAAAGGTTCCATTTCTTTAATATCTGTTTCCCTGATATCACTGAGATGATTTAATGTTGGAGACAAGTCTTGCAGTATGCCCAGCCGTGGAAAGCAGCTTTTGGCTGGGAGATATCAGCACACCCTCCCCACAGGCTCCCTGGCCAGGTCTGACTCTGAATCCTTGGTGCTCCCCCGGGCCTCAATACTCAGTCCCATGTAACCCACTGGCTCCTTCATTAATCCAGGAATACCTCGCTTGTATCCATGCATTCAGCTGGGAACTCACCAACTATAATGACCTGAATAAAGTGTTTATAAACATGAAAAAAAAAGAATATTGTAGGGAAATAACATCTCACTGATGCTCCTTTAGGTAACTAGAGAAGTGGCTGGAGGCAGGTGTGTGTGTATGTGTATGAGAGAGAGCACATAAATCCCTTCTATTTTTTACTCATTGAATTTGACCTAAAAGGATGTATTGGTTGCAAAATAAATTACCTCAAAAAATTGTGGGTCAGAAATTTGGGGAGCAGCCTAATCATAATTCTAGTTTGAATATCTGGTGGCAATGCAATCAAGATTCCGGCTGATACTGGGTCATCTTCAAGACTGGATTGGCACTAGAAATCTACCCTCCAAGTAGCTCACTCATAATGCTGACAAATTAGTGCTGACTTTTTATTGGATATCTCAGTTCCTCCCCATGTAACCTCTTTATGGGACTGCTTGAATGTTCTTACACATAGCAGCTGAATTCACCCAGAACAAAAATTCCAAGAGACCATCATAGAAGCTGCAATGCCTTTTATTACATAATCTCATAAATCACATATTGTCACCTATACTATGGTCTTTGGGTCACATAGACCAGCCCTGAGTCAATGTGGGAAGAGAATATGTATGAGCAACAGAAATTAAGGGCCTCTGGTCCCATACTGGGGCAAGCCACCATAACATACCTTATCAAAGCATGGCAGGTGGTAATAGACAACCCTTTCCTTCTGTATATGACTATCCTTTTCCTAACCCCAGTGCCAATATTGCAATTGTTTGACAATTGTTTGTCCCTCCACTGGCATTCAGCCTCTCTTCTCCCAAAGATTTTTAATCAGTTTCCTACCCCCAAATTTAAAATTATTGGCTATATTTTCCAAATGTTTGCTATCTTTGTTGCTAAAAAGCAAACATAGTTTAGTAGAATTTGGAGATCTTACATTTCCTGCCTTACATTTAAATAAAGTTAAGAATATGTCACTAAACTGAAATAAATCTGGAGAAGAGTTACTGCCCTAATCCAGGGAGTTCCTAATCTGTCTTCAGAGATAAACATCCAGAGACTATGTATGGCCCTGAATCATTTATAGGACTATGTGTGTATGTATGGTCAAGTGCAGCAAATGATTGCTTTAGTTGGCACACAATCATAATCATAAGATAACATCCTGCATGCCATCAATTTCTAGAATTTCACTGATCTAAAAGTATTTATCCACAGGAAGTGTCTATGGCTTTTATCAGCTCCTCAGAAAGGCTATTTGTAATGCCTTTCAGAGCCCCCAGTGAAACTCAGTTCTCATTTTGATATTTTTTCCAGTTAAAGGGAATGAGCCTTTCACTGAGACAATTATCAAGTTATTGCTTCAATGCTCCAAATATACCTTATTTGCTTACTTTGTAAAGTCCTGTAAATACTTTTCCCTTTCCAGCTGGTGTGAGATTAATTTTTGTCAGTAGAAGGCAGTAGAGAGACACTGGGAGAAGAGGAGACCTGGATAGCACCTGGATAGTAGAGCATGTGCCCTTTAGGCAGGCCCCTATAAAGCTTGTGGATTCAGTTCTAGCAGCACTCCTTGCTTCTGCAGAACTCAGTTCCACCAGAGCCCAATGACCAGTAGTATGTAGCACTACTCCATGAACAACTTAACTAGCAACTCTGTTGCACAAATTTGCAAGCAAATCCTATGAGAAATTTCCTCTGAATCTCCCTCAAATGACTTTAAAGCAGAATACCGTGAGTACAACCTCCATAAATGGCATCCCTTCACACTGTTTAGGTGGCTTTGCACCCTAGTTGAATTTCTCTGACATCCAATGAGCCACGCTCACTGGAGTTCTCAGTGACTGTCTGTCTTAACCCTAAGGGTTGTGGTTGATCCCTGTATCTGTTATTCTTATATTCTTTAGAATATTCTTTGTTCCTTTGTAGTCATCCCCTTACTACTGTAATTCTGGTTATAAGTAATGATCCTTTATATTTAACCTTGCATGTTTAAAACATTGTGTGGTTTCTGTCTCTTGATTGGACCTGGACTGATACAGAATTGATATCAAGTGTGGTCCCAGGAAATGAACACACAAAGACAGAATTTGAAAATTGTTCGGTTTCAACTGAGCTTCCTTCCCCAACCCCAACCAATGACAACTGAGATGCTAGAAACTGATGGCTTACAGATGTGTTATCTTCTGTTTATGATTATGTACCAACTAAAGCAAGTGTTTGCTGCACTTGGTCATTATGGCAATTAATATGACTGTAAGGGCAGTATCATGGGATAGATTCTTGTGAGTGATCTTGAGTATTTATAAAAAAAAAAAAAGATGCCAAACTCACATCTTTCAACTCTCAGTTCAACTCACAGTCTAAGACCAGAAGGCTTCCAAGACAACTGTAAAAGAATCTTCAAGTGCTTAAAGACATCAGGGTGTTATACTGAAAATCAAGCGCAAAAACTTATTTTGTTCTTGTTTCTGTTTGTGTTGAGATGGGTTCTCACTATGTTGCCCAGGCTGATTTCAAACTCCTGGTGTCAAGTGATCCTCCTGCCTCAGCCTCACAAATGCTGGGCCTATAAGCATTCTCCATGTGCAAGCTGCAAAATTTTATTTTTAATATTTCTGAATTATAGAAACAATTGAATTCACAATCCTGTCAAAGTTTTCATGTGACAAGGCATTAAATAGTAAAGAACAGGATGCTAAAAATTAGATTAGGGACATCTACTTGGGCACCAATGAAATTAACAATCTTGAAACTCTACATTACCTTAAGCATTTGCTATTGATGAAAGTAGTTTGCCCTCTGGAAATTAGTCTTCTTTTCTTTGAAAACTCAGTGTAATTTCACTCAGCAAATTCTTTTTTTTTTTTTTTTAATTTTCCCTATTCCAGGGGATTGAACCCAGTGACATTTAACCACTGAGCCATATCCCCAGCCCATTTTTATTTTTTATTTTAAGATAGCCTCACTAAGTTGCTGAAACTGGCCTTGAACTTGCAATCCTTCTGCCTTGGCCTCCCAAGCCTCTGGGATTATAGGTGTGCACCATGGTACCCGGCTTCAGAGCAAATTCTTTAAACGGGGATGTTCCTTATTCTCAAGACCCATCATAATTACCTGCTATTGCCACTGCACCAATACTAGGGTTAAATCTCAGTGTATCCACAGGGACAGGTATACACTGCAACCCAGGAAGAATTAGCTCATGCACCAAAAAAAAAAAAAATCACAAGACTTAACAAATATATATCAGAAATCTGAGGAACATGCATGGAAGTCTATTCTAACAGTATAGAAAAAGATGGGTGAAATATAACACCATATCAGGCTTAGGGTACAGTTGCTAGAGATTACAGGTTTAATGAGTTTGCTCATGCAGCTAAGAATGGCTCTCACAATTTATTGATTGGTTGACTGAAATTTGGACTCAGTGGTAGCCCACATCTGAGATGCCAGAGCTTTACTGGCATGATGTGGAGAAAGGAATCCAAGGGCTTAAGGGGATAGGAATGTTAAACTATATCACATGTTAACTAAACAGACACCCATCCCCTCCACCATTCCATGAAAAGGCCCAGAGGACACTCCCCTCTCTAAGGCATTGAAGAGGACATTAATAAGGGGAGCATGTGCATCCTTGTAAAGTTCAGTGACTGCTTTCCTTTGTGGACCAGGTTTGTCTGTAAGGAATTCTGCCATTATGATAGACCTCCTAATTATGTCTAGAGTTGGGAGAAGCACCAAAAAAGATGGGGATCTGTTTCATAGGAGGTAGAATAAGCTTTGCATTACAGACCATGATATGCAGGGAGGCATGTGGATTCCAATCTACAGTAGTTGTGCCAGTATATAGTAAAATATACTTGCCTTCAAGGAATCGCAGTATGGTAGGAGATGTTGAGACAAGCACCCAGTGACTATAAAATAAAGGAGATGCCACAGGCCTTTCTGGATGCCTTATGTCTCAGTCAAACACAGAAGAAAGTGAGGGAAATGATGTAAGCTGGTATCTCAAAGTGGGCTAGGGCCATTTGCAAAAGGTAAATGGTAATTTGACATAATTCTTCCTTCCCATAGTCTTTTCCAATTTTTCATCACATTTCCCCCAGATTATATCTTCATTAACACCCCTCCACTGCTTTTTGGGAGGTCCAGTTGAGTCTCAGTTCAGCCAGTAGGGAAAGAGACTGAGCTCTGCTTCGGGATCCATGCTCCTAGGCATGTGTGTCTACCTCATCCCTACTGAAGCCTGTTTCCCACTGTGCCATTCTTGAGGACAACTTCATCCTTTTCATCACACTCTCCACTGGTTCCTCTCATCTCACTTCCAGTAGCCATGGCAATTTCTTTATAATGGCAGTGACTTCCTCATTAATTGTGTTAAAATTCTAAAGCCAGATCAAGACTCAGCGAAATTATTGATTAGTTGTACTGACAGGGATGAGGAAGGGAGAAATGACAGTTAGGTCAAGTATTTCAAATGACTCTACACCAGAAGCCGTTCATTCCAAGAATTCAACAACCTACACAGACAGATTTTTATTTTTGTTTATTATCTTGAAAATTTTTTTTCAAAAATGCATTACAATTTTTAAATAGTTACATAACTGGTCAAGAAAAAGGGCCAAAGTTCTTGGAGAAAAATCTTAGCTGAATTCACATATTTCCCCCTTCCTTGATTTTTGCTCTGTATATTGCTCTTCATGACTCCCTAGGGTTTATAAGCTAGGTTGAGTCTGTTCAAGAGCAAGCTAGTTTTGACTAAGAAAACTTGCTACATTCCAGGCTTTACAGAGTAATAGGACAGTTTTGTCTCCCAAGCATAGTGTTTGGAACAATCATTCTTAAAGAATGCAGGAGTTATCTCCCTGAAGGGATTTAGGTTTCACAACTTTGATATTGCCCAGTGCAAAAATGTTCAATTCTGTTACAAGAAAATGTGTAACTAAGATCACTCCAGAATGAAGACAAAGCAACTTAACATTGGTGGAATACCTATTACAAATGCAGAGTTTTTTAGGTGTTGTTATATGATGATCTCTTCAAATCCCTTCAGGATAAACTCTAAGGGCCACTTTCAAACTTCTTCCCCCTCCTTAGCTGCCTTCTGTATGCTTTCGTGTAAAATCAAATATTGTCTTGACCTTATGATAATTACTTCTTTAATAAAGTCTTCAATAAGTCTATTTCACTACACTAGGAGCCCCCTTAGGTTTGATATTATGCCTTAACTATTTTTACACCATTATTGCCTCCACTCAATCCTTTTTTGGATAATAACAATAAATATTATTGATTAAATGACAATACTCATTTTACAGAGAGGAAAATAAGCAGTAGAGAAATTATTTGCTCAGGGTCACCCTGTTAGTAATTGATAGAGCTTTGACATAAAAGTCTTATATTTCATGGTCTTTTCCTATGCATTTCTATATATCACTTCCAGCTGCAGTCTTACAGGAGCTTTGTGTAACTGTTTCATGTCCTCTATCTTGTGTGTGATACTAGAGTGTCTGGGAGAGTCTGGGTTATATTGAGGAGGCTTAGCAAAAAGAAGTAAGCAGTGAGACCACAGAATTGCCACGGGGACAAAGTTCAGAAGCAATGGGGAGACGTCACTCTTCAGACATCTGCTAGGGAATTCATGCAGCTGAAAGCAGCATCCGGGATTAACTATAAACTTGCTTGTTATTCACCAGCAAAATAAACAGCCATAGTTTCAGTATTGTACATCTCTTACGCACTTTCTCATTTAGTGATTGGCCATAACGCAGGCCATTTTCCTGACAGTTCCTTCTCTGACAAACTCAAAATTTTAATCTAATCATTGTTATCACATGTGACTGGATTCTCCTATAATTATGATATGCCTATATCTTTTCTTTTATGCTTATTAAAGTTATTCTTTGGCTAACATTACCATCTTTCATTCACTCTTACCCCCGATTGCAGCTCAGAGTAGTATTACTTCAAGAAAGGGAAATTTTGATGCTTCCTCCTGATAAACAACTAACATTTGTGAAGAACCCAAGGAACATACAGCAACTAAGCTTTAAAAAAGAACATTTTTAAATTTACATTGATCTTTTCTCAGATTTCTGTGAAATACAGTATTTTTTAATCCTCACCATTTATATATTAGTTCTCCAGTTTTTTCAAAATTCCTTTAGAAACCTCCATTATGGAGATATGATCTCATTTTGACCGATCAACAGAAACCATTTTTAGATTATTTCAGGGGATTGTTGTATCAGCTATGATTTTCTTTTATTCAAAAACATTTTTAAATTTATAGCACTTTTAGTTTAATTGTATAATCTCATTGACCTAGGGCAACAACTATTCTTATTTCTTCATGTCTTCCAGTTCCTATTATATATGTGTATATATGTAATCAATTCATGCATAAAAAGAGTTTTATAAAGTTGTAATAATAGTATACATACACAATTTTAGAAATTCCTTTTCACTTAAAAGCGAGTTTTTGAATTCTTTTTTATTTCTATCGCATTTCTGTATAGTCATAGTTACTAAAACCAGAGTTTCAAGATATAATCAATATGCCATATTTTTTATTTTTTCTCAAGTATTAGATTTGTGGGTTCATGGGTTTTAATTATTAAAATAATGTTCCTATAAACATTTTGGTATGTTTAGCCCTTAATCTTGAAATATATTGCCAGGAAAAATTTGTTAGTCAAAGCATCTGAACATTTTGTTACTCATTATGCATTAGTCATTGTAGTTTTTAATCAATTGAAATTTAGCTTTAAATAACCATAAGAATTTGGTATTATTTATTTTAATTTGGGTTAGTCAAGCTATTAATATAGAACATATGATCATCCAGAACTTTGAAATTTACTGAAAATGTGTCATTTAGTTCATTTCATTGCAAGAAACAATAAGCTAACTATCAAAAAAACATGACTAGATCCAGGAACTCCTTTTCCCCAACTTGTTCTATTTTCAAATGATATATTGGTATTGTTCCTTGAAGTTCTTCTCCATGGCAGGAAAAATAAACTGATGACCTCAAACCTACATCTTTAAGACATGGCTTCTGTATATCAGATCACATTGAAGGATTCTGACTGTCCTTGTTTCTCAAGCCAAGCACAGAAATCAGACTGTCTTTTTCTATGGGGATATGACTAACTTCCCTTTATTCTTTTTTTTTTTTTTCCTTCAGTGCTGGGGATTGAACCCAGGACTTCATGCATGCCAAGCAAGCACTCTACCACTAAGTCACATTCCCAGCCCACTAACTTCCTTTTTAATTGATATACATATGGGTTGAGGAAGGGAAATGAATTCTAATTGTATAAGACATAAATATGTACACATCCACATACATCATATATCTGTATATACACAGAAACATGCATTCATACATACATCATATACCTGTAGGCATACAGTTTGGAAACCCACACCAGTAAAAGATCTGCTCTTTGACTCTAGGGTACCTTTCCTCTTAAAACCATATCAAAACCACATCCAGCATTGCTTCAATCTGACTCCAATAACTGAACAACCTAAGGAAAAAAGCAAGAAACAGGGAGAATGCTTTGTGAACTGCATTCCACTCCTTTTCTAATAAGACTCATAGGGTGCCTTTAGGTTTGACCCTCTTGCATTAGACTATTACTTGGTAGGGGGAGCTTTCCCATACAGGTCAATATAAGCCAAGAGTGCCTATTATTGGGCTAAATATCATAGGCAGGTGCAGTAAACTAAAATTCAAAACTGAATTATATTTTCAAATACTGTTTAGGAATAAAAGTAGAGTAGTAACAATGCCAATGTAACACTCAGTAAAACTTGATTTTTTTTTTTTACTATTGATTACAATGTATCATAGTTCTTTCACAGACATTCTCTAAAACGGACACCTGACATAGTGCTTGCAGGAGTGTTAACAAATACATTTCCGGGAAGCAATCTGATAATGGATATCAAATTCCCAAAAGAGGACTATCATCAAGAAGGGACTAAATGTATCCTAGGGGATTATAATGTTCCATTTCATGGGTGGTGGTTACATTGTTTTATATTGTTTGTTAAAATGTATATGTAAAATTATATGTACTTTATGTTTGTTATAGTTTCTCATTTTTAAACTATTCTTTAAAAGGTACATGCTATCCTTAAAAGGTACATGCTAGACAAAGTGGCACATGTCTATAATCCCAGCTATTTGGGAGGCTGAGTCAGGAAGAGAACAGATTTAAGGCCAGACAGCAACTTAGTAAGACCCCATCTCAAAATAAATAAACAATTAGGACTGAGGATATAGCTGAGTGGTAGAGTACCCCTGGATTCAATGCCAATACTGAAAAAGAAAGAAAGAAAGAGAGAGGTTGGGGGGGGGGGGAGAGGGAGAGAGGGAGGAAGGAAGGAAGGATTTGACAGTAAAGATTTTATGAAATTAAGTATAGCATATCCATATAAGGGAACACTATGTATTTTTAAATTATGTATAGATAAATAGATATTGATATAGTGGTTTTCATAACATAAGGAGAAAAAAATGCAAAAACTGTGTTATATTCATCAGCTTTATATTACTACAATAAAGTACTTAAGATAATCAGCTTGAAAAGAGAAAAGATTTGCTTTGACTTACAGTTTTGGAGACTTCACTGCATAACTGATTAGCCCTATTCCTTTGGGCCTGTGGCAGTGGAATATATTATAATGGAAGTACATGATAGAGGAGAGAGTCAAACCCTGGTCCCAACAATACTCTTCACAGGCATGCCCAAAATGACCTAAAGTCCTCCACTAGGCTCTATCTCTTAAAGGTTTCTAGCACCTTCCAATAGCACCAAGCTGAAGAACACACTTCTAACATATGGGCTTTGGGGAACCAAAACATTCATTTAGGTAAATTTCTTTCTACTTGAAAAATTATTTGTGTATAAGGAAAATTTCTGGAAATATATGAACCAAAATATTAAG
Organism: Glaucomys volans; assembly: GCA_020662805.1. Classification (NCBI taxonomy): domain Eukaryota; kingdom Metazoa; phylum Chordata; class Mammalia; order Rodentia; family Sciuridae; genus Glaucomys; species Glaucomys volans. The sequence goes on from JAJEJO010000163.1 coordinate 369,244, forward strand.
AATGAAATGGTAGTAAGCATTTGACCTCTTTTTCTTTTTTCCTTGGTTGTTTTGTTTTTGTTTTTGTTTTTGTTTTGATACCAGAGATTGAACCCAGGTACACTTTACCACTGAACCACATCCCCAGCCCTTTTTGTATTTTATTTAGAAACATGGTCTTACTGAGTTGCTTAGAACCTTGCTAGGTGTTGAGGATGTCTTTGAACTTGCAATCTTCCTGCCTCAGCCTCCTGAGCTGCTGGGGTTACAGGTGTGCACCACCTTCTTTTTGTTTATCTATATTGTCTAATTTAAAAAATTAACTTGTTTTACTGTTTGGTAAGGGGAATATAGCTATTCAAAAAAAAAAAAAAAAAAAAAAAAAAAAAGGAGGAGGGCTGCTTTACCATTGAGCCACATCCCCAGGCCTTTTCGTTTATTTTTTTCTTTCCATTTTTAAATTTTGAGTCATGGTCTCAGTAAGTCACTTAGGGCCTTGCTAAATTGCCAAGACTGGCTTTGAAATCACAATCTTCCTGCCTCCGTCTCCCAAGCCACTGGGATTACAGGCATGAGCCACCATACCAGGCTCAAAAAAATTTTAACATTCATTTATTCCTTCACCCAGCATCAGATCTTGCCATTAATTCTCAACATTTTTTTTTATTTTTTAAATAAAATATACATTTTACAAACAATCAGTTCTTTTCACAACTCCATATTTTGAAATGTTAATATATTTTATTTGTTGAAAATTTCAGTGATGTCAGGTCTTTTCAAATTTTGTTTTAATTTCAAGTTCCAAGTACAATATTTATATACAATTAATGTCCTAAATTGAAATTAGTACTTTAAAAAAGACACTTACCTTCATGTTTTACAAAACCTGTATCTTTAAAAAAAAATATTTATTTATTTATTTACATGTGGTGCTGAGGATCGAACCCAGTGCTTCATACATGTGAGGCAAGTGCTCTATCACTGAGCTACAAACCCAGCCCCAAAACTATATTTTTTAAAAAATAAATTAGGCAGATTGAAAGATGTTTTTCCTTTATGCTATTTTAAACTGTTGCTTATTCACATATTCTTTCATCTTTTAGACTAAGGTCTAATGTGTGATATTCAAGTCATGGATTTCATATTTACTATTGAATTATTAAATTTCTACTTAGAGATACTCAGTGTCATATTTTGAAGAGGAAATGGACACAGAAAACAGGAAACAGCACACCCTGAAATACGCTGCTACTGTGGTTAACCACACCAGCCGCTGGGTGTCTCCACTGCTTCACAACATTCACTATCTCTGATGGAAGTTTCCAAGGAAAACAAGACATGAAGAGCAAAGCTTTATTTACAGAATGCTTAATTAGGAACGGATGCGGCTTTTACATGCCGGACATTTTATTTAGAAACAGTTCTGCCCAAGTATGCAATATTTTCTTGCATTCTTCGATAATTGGGCATTTGATTAGACAAGGAGAAGAAAGGAAATCTTTGTTTATTCCTAGCCATCCCATCATTTCCTATGACAATTTTCAAATCAGGAATTTTTTTCACTTGTACATGTTGGTTATTTTCATAGCTACCATTTTCAGAGGACTATGATAAAATAAGAAGAAAAAAAGAAAAGTCACCGTGAGACAGGGACATAGTAACGCTCTCCCTTTGGAAAAGTAGAAAACTGCATTGCTGATAGCAGGTAATGTCACTGTATCTGGTAAGAGAAGAAAAAGGAATCCCCCCACAAAGATGTAGAACTAGCCCCTGGGACTAGTAGGGACATTGAAAGCTAACTCCTTAGGATCACAGATCTAAACCTTGGAACCAACCATAATTTAGAAACTTGACCTCAATTTGCATTTCTGGATGCCATTAAATTTGCAATTTATTAGGATGAATTTTTCTCCATCCTGCCTTTTTAAAATTTTATTTCCCTACTCCAAACCCATCACTTTCTTCTGTGTTCTTGGTTTCTTTGTAATCTCCCATGCCTATTTTTATTTATTAATTTATTTTGCTGCCCCTTCTCATTAACTAGGTTGAGTAGACAATTTTTGAATGGAAGTCATTGTTTTTGTTTTTTGGTTTTTATAAAATTCTATGTTAGCGCAGAATCATTCCATCAGAGAAAAGGAATTCTAGAAATTTAACATAAATGGTTCAGAGTTTGACAGGCTCCTAAATATGAATACAATGGAAAACTTGAGCTAATATTCATTTAATTTAATGTTGGCTATAGAACTGGTTTACTTATCTGTTCAGAGAAACTAATAAATGGTGGGATCAGATGAAAGGAATTTGAATTCAAACAGCAGTGAAATTAGAGAACTTATTTTTGATTGTACAAACTATAAATAGAGTAACTAAACACAGAATTGGTGTAGATGACAGAACTCTAAGTAAGAGACTGGAATTTAAACGTCAAGTTCACCCTGCTGGGAAAGATAGAGTCACAAGTTGGAGAATACATCATTTTAAATACATTCAAATAGATGAGGAGGAAGAAGTAATACAGAATTTTGGATACGAGGTTTGGGCATAAATTAATATTCTGTAATTTACAGAGTCCTCTGGACAAGGGAGGAGGATTTTAAAAATCTGACATGCTGAATGGAGAGAGAGAGAATCTCATGAACCATTTTACCAAGAAAAGATAAATCCAACATAACTCTGCTGAATAGCCTTGGGAATCAGATTCCTTTCCTATCACAATGTCAATAGGACTAGTGACAAGGATATTTCCAGAGTGTGAGAGCCAAATGGCCGCAGCCACAGAGCTTCATTATCTTCGAAAGCTTCTGTAATCAGACTTGTGTTTTTTGGAATGAGGTTTTGTGCAGTGGCTACGCCCCAAAAGCATCAGGACATCAGCTTGCACTTGGGTTACTTAAGTCTTGAATGAGCCTAAATCTTTATCCATAAATAGAATTATATCAATAAATTTTTAAATAAAATATGTATTTAAGGCTACTCAGTGGCAGAGTGCTTGCTTAGCATCTGTGAGGCCCTGCATTCAACCCTCAGCACCAAAAAAAAAAAAAAAAAAAAATTAAATGTTCTTAAAGGTCTTAAGTATTTTTGCAAATATGCAGTTCTCTCCCATTATACCTCAATTCTACTATTTTTGTTTCTTTTTAAGTTGATCACAAAGTGTTACCAGAATACCAAAAAGCATCAAGAATAATAACTTCTGGGTACTCACCAGATAGCCAGGTCAAATCAATAATTTTCATATTTCCCAGAGCGCTTTACTTGGGGGTATTTTAAAAAGCTTTAAAATATTTCAGAATCAGATGAAATCTCATATTTTCTCTCCTGGACCCTGTCTCCAATATTCTACCCTAGAAGTACTACTACCATGAATTTGGTGTTTATCATCCCATGCATGTTTGATTTTTTGACAACACACGTATGCATTCCTACATAAAATATAAATATATGCACATGAATTTTTTAATGCTGAGAGGTGGTTTTGGGGATTGAACCCAGCATCTTTACACACTAAGCACATGCTTTACCACTGAACTATATGCCCAACCCACTCTTTCAGTTTTTCATAAAAATAGCACCATACTCTCAATTTGCTTTTTTAACTTAATTTTTTTTTTTTTTTTTGGTACTCGGGATTGAACCCAGGGGCACTCCACCACTGAGCCACATCCCCAGCCCTACTTTGTATTTTATTTAGAGACAGGGTCTCACTGAGTTGCTTAGGGCCTTGCTAAGTTGCTGAGGCTGGCTTTGAACTTGCAATCCTCCTGCTTCAGCCTCCCAAGCTGCTGGGATTACAGGCATGCACCACTGCGCCCGGCTTACTTAATATTTTTAAGATTTATCCATTTTACTACATTCATTTGCTATATTTATTTGTTTTGACTTAAGCCTGAATCTCAATTTTCCCTACTTTTGGTTCTTCACTTGACAGTTTGACCACATAAAAATTTATCATCTAGTGTAGAGAATAAAGACAATTATTTGAAACAGCTATGATTTTAATTCCACCTGTTTATAGGAAGAAACTGTTTTCTTTTAAAAAGGCATATTTTAGGGCTGGAGTTGTGGCTCAGTGGTAGAGCACTTGCCTGATATATGTGAGGCACTGGGTTAGAAACTTAGCACCACATATAAAATAAATAAAATAAAAGATCCATTGACAACTAAAAAATTTTTTTGAAAAAAAGAAAAAAGTCATTTTAGATTTTATTGTATAGTTTTTAGTTTTTAATGAATTAATTAATTTATTTTGGTACTGGAGGTTGAACCCAAAGGCACTTTATCACTGAGCCACATCCCCACATCCCCAGTCCTTTTTTTTTTATTTTGAGGCAGGGCCTCACTGAGTTGCTTAGGGCCTTGTTTAGTTGTTGAGGCTGGCCTCAAACTTTCAATCCTCCTGTCTCAACTTTCCAAGTCTCTGGGATTACAGATGTGAGCTGTTGCACCCAGCTATTGTACACTTTTAAAGATGATCTGAGCTATTGAAATAAGTTCTCCAAAGGTTCTTCCACATGTCATGAAGACCAGTGAATACATTACGAAGCTGTTAGCCTGTGAGATAAGAGAGCCAGATCTTGCCCTAGGATTCTGTAGTACTGTAGTCTAGTCCTGACTCTCCTACCTTTGGCAATTTACTTAATTTAACTGATCTCTTTTTCTTGTCTCTAAAATGAATCAGTTGGACCAGATGCTCTTGGTGCTAATTTTTAATGATCTATGAAATGAATAAAATATATGAAGGTCAAAAATTTATTTTAGGTCATATACTTTAGCAGAAATTAATTTTCTGTGTGAAATAAATTTTTATTATAATACTTTGATAAGGAAAGTGCACAGTATATGAATACTCATTTTTTAGAACAAAGCATATTTAAATATTTAAATTGCTACATAGCATATAGTTGTAACTTTGCCTTTATCGCACATTTTGTTCATATCCATAATCTATTTACTTCTGAGTCCTTAGTGGTAATCCTTGCCCTCATTATAACATTGGTTTTGGATCCACTTCATCGTGCAGGTTCATTGTCACATTTGTAGGAACTTTGTGTGTAGGCAAATTATAAGGAGTACAACCGTAGGCAAGTTGTGGAGGAATCACCTGCAGATTATTCGGTAGTTTCCCTTACTATTCCTGAATCCTTCAGTTACAAGGATATGACTTTATTATTAAAGCTGCAATCTATGGAATCCTCCCTCAATCCTTTCTCATAAAATAAAAATCAGTCATTTTAGGGGACTTATTTAAAACCAGTCATTTAGTGGGTAGTCAATCATAGATATAAACTACTAGCAGTCTGGAAAATAGTTGAGCGCAATTAAAAATAGAGTCTTCTTTATAACATTGGAAGCATTATAGTAGTACACCCTCCCCATCCTCCCACCCAAGTCCCAACTGTTGTCCACAATTTCAAAAGAGACTACAGAGAATCCTTTCTAAACTCTCATTTACCTTGAAGTAAATTTTAAAGTATGATCAGGGATATGGGCAACATAGGTACGAAAGCTATAAAAATTGATTGAGCATCTGTTTTCTTTTCCACCAATATTATTCGAAAATTTTTTCAAATAAATTTACATGGAAAAGTAGATCGTGAAGATTATTTGAATTTTAACAGCCTTTCCGCCTCCTTTTTCATGGATAACAATCCTAATTTATTACTAGAGGGAGTTGCCCTATATTGCCTTATTTAAGAAAGAGTAGAAAACCACCCTTACCATGTAACCCTTCAGCACATTGCCTCTGGAGATTTTATATTCATCTCTTGAAGATAAGATAAAATTATGTTAAAAACTCAAAGTTACATATTTCCTTTGCTGTTCTGTGGATCAGCCTGATCCCATGGACTTAACAAATCATATTTAAGAAATTAGAGAACTTCCTTTCTTAAATTCATTCTCATTAGTTCTTCTAGGGCATTTATTCATTAAATAGAATGGAGCACTAAACTGTGTCTTTTAACGGTGTAGGGCATGTAACCTGTCAAACATCAAGGCTGTAAACTGGTAGGATTTCATGGCCAAGTATAGTCTCTTAACACTCAAATCTCTTCCATACCTTTCACCCCCACTAGTCTTTCATTTCATTCCTATCCATCCTTACTTACTCCTACTAATAATTCCACTTACATTCTTTAATGCCATCTCCTTTTCCATTTCCTTTTCCTCACAATTGGTTTCATTTTCCCCACTTAAGTTGAGTCGCATCTACTCTGGTCTGGAGGCATTTTTTTCCATTGCGCCCTAAGGAGTGTGAGCAGAGGCAACATTGTCAACCTGTCCAAAAAGTGGAGGGTAGATAAGCAGGTGGTAACAAGAGCATCCAAGCAAATCTGGGCCAGCCCGGGAACCTGCTGAGCAGGCCTGGCTCAGAGGCGGTAACAAGAAGGCAACACTAGGCAGGGAGGATGGCTATTGCTGTAGGTACAAAAGCAGGAATGGGGAGGTTGCTCCTCACCTCAAAGGAGCGCGGAGGAAAAATTCTCCCTAGAAAGAATGCAGATGAGAAAGCCAAGAGTAGAATCCCAGTAAGATCACGTATCAATGCAATGTCTAAACGGTCAGAAAAAGGACCAAGATTAGTGTGATAAGGCCAAGAGTTTAACTTGTGGTTTGGCTTTATCAATATGTGGGGCAAATGGAAGTGCCAGTAGACGAGTTGAAAACTATCAGGAGATGCAGAAAGCAGGTGTGTTGGAGATGTGGGCCCCAACAGAGGAAAAATGTGAGGGAAGAAGACAACGGGAGTTGAGGAAAGGGCTAGGAAGTAGATGGCAGAACTGGCAGAAACAACTGGGCCTGTGTGGGCACAAAAATGACAGAAAAGACTTGCACAGGTGAGAGGAAGCTGCTGAGCAAGGTAGACCAGATCGGCCAGTACAACAGCAGAGGCCATGTTGGACTTTGACTCAGGATGGTGGAGGCAATTATTAGAGAGAAACTGCAAGTGGCACAGTAAGTAAGCCAAGGGAATGGTCAGCATAAAGAGAGACAGGGCAAGCCAGATGGCTGTGTCAGTATGTCCAATTTTCCAGTAGCAATCAAATAACCAAATGAAAATGTGAATCAACAGAAGCCAATGTCAACTTTAATTCTATGCCTTGCTGGTGATGTAGAATCATTAACTGTGTCAATAATGCCCATGCTAAACTCATTCTAGAATGGGGACAATTGCATCTCTTAAATTTGGTCTGGATATGTTCAAGGCAAATCATGGAATTTTGTTTCTGAAACTAACAAACATTAATAAGATCTAGGAAGTCATGATGAGATTTAACAGACAATGTTGAGATCCATAAAACTGTCGAGAATTTACTTTCCAGGAATAATTTATTTCAGTCAGCATTTTTATCTTGTACTGAAGTACAAACTTATTTTCATGTAAATAACTACCTTTTGAACACTAAGATAATATTTTTTCATACAAAAAAATAAACAAGGTTATGTGTGTGTACACGTACGTGTCAAGACTAAAAATTGAGCATGAGTTAGTCTTTGGCTAACAAACATTTGGCAAGTTCACAAATCGGAATGTATAATTCCATTGTGAAGTTAACTAATTTGTTATTTTAAGTAGGATTGTGACAACACGTGAAAAGATAACCCAGTCTCAAATGTAGCTACAGATTGCAAATCATATGTCAGTTCAAATTTTTGCCAACAGATAACTAATGACTTTACTGAAAGCAGATGTTTAAAATGGAAGTGTAAACACTATCCTAGTTGAATAGTTTGTTTATGTACTTCCAAGTAGTTGTGATACTAGCAAATATTCGTTATCTATAAGTTGATCCATACTATATCCAATGGCATCATGAGAACCTAAGTTTTTAAATTATTTTTCCAGAGTTTCTATCAATCCATCCTAGCAACAGAGCCAAGTGTTAGAGCTATTGCTGTCTGAGTTATAACAGCTGCCCTGGGAATCTTGTCTGTACAGCCAAGTTAACTGCTGTTCACAGTAATATCTGGTCTTTCCCACCCCCAAACATACACAAAAGATTTTTGTCATTCTTGGCATTGGGCAATAGAAGTAGTGAGACATGCCAGCAGAACTCTAAAGGCAGAATGTCCTTCCACCTGTTTTATGCTGTAAGACAGACTTCCAAGTGCGAGGCGATGTGGAGGGCTGTTTCTTTGAATGGCAGCTGAATGCGCCAGCAGGATCCTTGGCAGTGACGCCTGGGCACTGAAGCCGGGCATTCAGGAGAACTAAATGGAGAAAAGAAACTTGAGCAAACTGCTTCCTGGAACACTGAGAACCTGAATGGGAAATTAAGAAGTACCAGATTCTCTCTATTCTTGTACTGGCCAAGGTCAGATCTCCAAGCTCCCATGTATTTGAATCTTTCCCCGAAAAAAGTATTGTGGCAATGTGTGAAAGTAATAAAAAATATTCTCCTTTTTTCTTTTAGAAAATATTAAAAGTTACTTATTGCTTTGCTGTGCTCTTGCTTGAGAATTTTTTCTCCAGTGATAAAGTTGTCACTTTAATATCACAAAGCAAGCAGAACCATGGTGGAGAGATTCATCTACAGGAGACAAGTGCTTTTAGTCCACACCTATTTCTTAGGTGGGAGGTGTTGGCTATGCCAGCTCGATTATTACATCTTTTGATGTCATTTTAACAGAGCTGGGGCTCTGTTAGGTGGGAGTTCTTGAGTCAGGAATAATTGCCACATTTGGACACCCATTTCCATTAAGGAGAGCAAATAGATGGCAAAAGACCTAGCAGAGTTAATTCTGTTTCTGCCTTGCAACCCCTGGAATGTTAGTTTCAAGGCCAGAATACCCAGAACCCTAGCAGATGAGGACAGTAATGGCCAGTGTCTGAGAGGGCAGGGTACATAAAGGATGAGAAATCCTCCAGTTATTTTCAGTTTCTCGGGAAACTTAAAAGTAGTTGTTAGTTTACTCAAAATAAAGCCTCAAGAATGAATTTTAGTTAGGAAAAAAAAGTATCTTGACTACTTGATTTCCTCTTGGGAAGAAAAATTCATTGTTATTTAAAGAGATGTTTATTTACTTAAAAAAAAAATCCCTCAAGACAGGGACTCTATTGGGGAAAATCATCTGAAAGGAGTTTTCAGGGGTGATGAGATTAGAAACTTGTCCTAAGAAAATTGTGTAAGGGATGTCATTTTTCAAACTGTTTTCATTTTTAAAAGTTTTTACAAACAGTGGCTAACTTCCCATTAGACTCCTTATCTAATTTAACGTCCTGAAACTTTTAAAAGATTGTTCTAGGAGCGGCTGTGGGAAATTCCAGAGTGGCTGCTGCCTGCAGAGCTTTACTTTATGGAGAGCCTCAGGACTGGTGTAACAAATCCCAGACACTGGCTTGATTTGCCAGAACTGCAAGGAAATGGCTGAAATTCAATAGAAGGAGATCTTGCTTGAGCCAGAGAAGATTCTTCTGAGAGGCTTTACCATAGGAAAGGCAGAATGTGCATGGACTTCCATGGATTCAAGAAAGGTGGGCAACAATGTTTATGATTAGCTTTCCTCTTGTTCTGGCAGCAATAATAAAATCTCTTGTTTTTAACTGGCACAAAGTCTATTTGTTCATTAAGTTATCAGGCATTGCTCATATACCTATCATGTGCCAGGATCTGTGCCAAGTACTGGGGAGTAAGACTCACAGTTCCACATCAGAATTGTCAACAACTGACCTGGGTGGCTTATCTGGGTTGCCTGAACCTGTGCCCGCACTGTTCTCCCCACAGGAGGGTTGCACCCAAGCTACTCCCAAGACCAGGTCATCAGGTGCTAGACAGCTGACTTCTGTAGGTAACTCCTATAAAAAGTTGGTATCTAACCCCAGACTGGATATTTTTCAAAAAGCCTGCTGAGCTTCCCTCCCACTGGGCTGTTCTCTTTCATGCCCTATAAGGAGAACAGGGGGAATCATTCTTCCCCTGGAATGCCCACCTACCCTCTGTCCAGCAGGGAATCTTGGCTCATCTCTTTTCCTGTTGATTCTTGCTCTGTAAATTACCCCCTAATATAACCCATGATACTTCATGGAATTCATCCTAAATCACAAACCTTGTTGATGATGAGCATGAAGGATAGTCTACTGTAGCTTTGCTAAATGGTACCACTGGAGGAACTGCGTGAAGATACACAGGATCTATCTTATTTCTTACAACTGTGTGTGGATCTACAATTACCTCAAAATAAAAAATCTAACTAGCCAGGCGTGGTGGCGCACGCCTGTAATCCAAACGACTTGGGAGGCTGAGTCAGGAGGATCGTGAGTTCAAAGCCAGCCTCAGCAACTTAGCAAGGCCCTTAGCAACTCAGTGAGACCCTGTCTCTAAATAAAATACAAAATAGGGCTGGGGATGTGGCTCAGTGGCCGAGTGTCCCTGAGTTCAATCCCTGGTTCCCCCCCCCCAAAAAAAACAACTAAAAACAAATAAGCAAATAAATCCACAGCATGAATTTCTTATCCTGTCATTTTCCTCCTCCTGGAAGTGCAGAGTAATAAGAAACAAACAGAAGTAAAAAGAAAAAGAAAAAGAAAAAGAAAAAGAAAAAGAAAAAGAAAAAGAAAAAGAAAAGAAAGAAAGAAAGAAACCTGCCCAGGACACCCAGTTGTGATTCTTTGGCTTCCATACTTATGGACATAGGCAGTCTATCAGGAGGCCTTTAGGCATAACAGAAGATGCTGACTCAACTGATGTAAACAATAAGGAAAAAATGGTGTATTATATAGTGCGAAGTCTTGGGTAGGGTAGTCCTGGGCACAGGTGATTCAGCAGCTTAACATTCATAATTGAAGACCAAAATTTTTTCCAATGTTCTAGCCTACCTTCTTCATCAAGTCAGTTTTTTTCTCAAGCTAGCCTGGTTCTGGTTGGTAGATGACTGCTATCATGCCAGGTTTCATATAGAGCTGCAAACAGTATCTCTTTTCAAGAGTCTCATTTCATAAGTAAGAAAATGTTTGCAAGTCTTTCTACTCTTCTCTTTTCCTGCTTATTTTATTGGATCAAGTCACAAATAGCTCCCTAAATGGATTCCTAGCTAGGGAGATGGGATTGCCACTATCCTTATGACCTAGTCACCCGGAAGGGTGGATGGTAGTGCCTGGAAAAAAAATTAGTGTTCTGCTGCTGAGTAAGAGTAGGGATCTGAAGATGGGTAGGCATTCCATTACCAAGGGATCATGGTAAAGTTTCAGGCCAGTTCAGATGATGAAGAGGGAGTGGACACTAGAGTAACCAGAACAACTGGAAAGAACACACTTTGATGCAGCCTGTTCCTGATTCCACTCTATTGAAGATGATGGGACCAGTCTTCAGATTAGGCTGGGGAATAAGAAGTAGGTAAGATGAAAGGTAGAGAGGCTGCCATCATGGAAACCCAAAGAATGAATTTGCTACCAGGAGGTTGCAGGGGCTGTCCTGTTATAAAGAATTCTGTCCTGGGTTGGAAAATGAGTAAAGGTTTTGTTTTGTTTTGCTTAAATGATGGTGAAATAATGTTTAGGGATTATCTAAAATCAAAATCTTTTTAAAGCAAGAAAATGTAACAGTTGCCTTTCAAATTATTTATTTCCTAGTTATCAAAGATTTCTTTTTTATTTGTTCCAACTTTCTGACATACAAGCATAGTGTCCAGTGGAAGGGTCCACAGGGGACAAGAATCAGTCTGTGTATTGGAAGATGTGACCACATTTGGTAGAGGACAGAGGGGTACAAAATATGGTGAGATGTGGGATATTTACTGCCTCCCTGACTGCAGACTCAGGGAGGCAGAGACTCTGATATCTTCCCCAGTGCTTATCTGTATCCCCAATGCCTGTCACATAGTACATGCTCAAAAAATACTGGCTGGATGAATTGAAACTTTCCTTCTCTACTACCAAACTCTAAAAACAAAGGATGATATATTCTTACTGGATGATAACCTAAAGACAAAGGAGGGAAGCTGAGGATATCTATCATTCTTGTCTGACACATGCCCCACATATGTGGTCCTAAATGCCACAGCCTCTATCAGGACCTAAGCCCTGTGGAGACAGTAGCTTACAGAGCTGCAATCCAGATGGAATCACCCAACTCAGACATGGCCTTCCCCATCCTCAAGGAAAGAGAGCACTGCACTCTTATTCACTAGTCTAAATTCTACTACTAGAACTGGACCAAGTACTACATCTCCAAACCTAGAGGACCATCAGGTAGGTCTGTGTCACAGGCCAAAGATTGTTCTTTCCAGGGTCTGACCAGTGAAAGGAGTTTAAGCACTGACCAATGATCCCATTGAGGTTTCAAAAGTATGGAGAAAACTGTTCCTCTCCCCCAGAAAAATCTTACTAATGACCTTGTCAAAAAAGTCCTTCAAAATCTATAGAACCAATGGGTTTGCTGTTGCTGTTGTTGTTGTTGTTTGCTTTGTTTTGTTTACAATTCTGTTGTTTTATTTTGCTTTCTTTGTGATACTGGGGATCAAACTAAGGGTCTCACGCTAGACCAATACTCTACCACTGAGCTACACCCCTATCCTACAACTCTGTTTTTATTCACTTGTTTCTATTTCCCCCTTTTCTTTTTTTTTCTCTATTTCTCTTTGTCTCTGTTTCTTTAGGTTTCTTCCTTTCTCCCCTGCTTCTCCAGCTCTTCCTCCTCCCCCACAGAAGTGATACTTTGGAATCAAAAATATATTTTAATATTTATTAAATATTAAATTAAAATATGTTATCTTTAAGATTTATTGTTTCTTTTCTCATGGTTCATAGAAGATTATCTTCCATATTAAATTGACTTTCATAATAATTATCTGAAGACAAAGGATCCAAATATGTATAAGTTGAATACATTAAGAGGAAAAAAACAGTTATTTCAAACTAACATTTACTCATTCTGGCCTCTACTATTTTAAAATTAGAGTTCAACTTGGTGCCATTCATATTGGAATCCCTAAAATTATAACTATCATCTATGTCTTACAGGCTTCCTTTATCTGAACAGCTATTTCCTGCTCTGTCTTCTATTTCCCCTGAGACTCATTACAACATACTTACTGTTGGTGTGAGGTTTTATCTGGTGAGGGAAACAGGGTGCCTTTAAAAAAATAAATATGAAGTCAGACATTTGAAGAGAGGTGGGGAACAGAAGTCATGAGATGTTGTCCATAACCTAGGTTGGTATGTTTGCTTTTGTTTTACTGAATTGACTTTATAACAAAAATATCTACCCATTTAATTAATTTAAAATAGTTTCTCAAATGTTATCAAAACTCAGTGTGCCCATATAAAAGTATTTATGCCACACTGCACAATATCCCAAGTCCAGATCTGAGTTCAACACCACCAGGTAATCCTTCCATAGACTGTTCCATGTGCCAGGCATTGACTGAAGTGCCTTGTGCATGTGTGTGTGCTTGCACATGAGTGCATGTACATTATGTGTGTTACTCAAATTTCTGTTGCTGTGACAAAATATCTGAGAAAATCAACTTTAAAGGAGGAAAGGTTTATTTGGGCTCATGGTTTCAGAGGTTTTATTCCATGGTTTATTGGTTCTGTTGTTTTGGGGCCTGTGGCAAGGAAGAATATTATGGCAGGGACCACATTATAAAGCAAAGTTGTTCACCTCATGGTGACCAGAAACAAAGAATAAGAAAGGAAGGTGCCAAGATTCCAAAATCCCCTTCAAGATAACACTTCTATCACTTGCATTCCTTCAACCAAGCCCCACCTCCTATAGGTTTCACCATCTCCCAAAAGTACCATGGGTTGGGGACCAAGCCTTCAACACGTGAGCCTTTAGGGAATATTTAGGATACAAAGCAAACGGGTGGATTCATTCAACAATCCTACAAAGTAGGTGCTTTATTCAGCTTGAGCTACCATTACAAAACACCACAGACTGGGTGGCTTAAACAACAGACATTTGTTTTCTCACAGCCTGAACACTGGAAGTTAAGGTCAAGGTACTTATGAGATTGGTAAGGGTGTGGGCTCTCTGCTAGGGTGGCAGATGGCTGCCTTCTCACTGTGTGCTCATCTGGCCTGTCCTCTGTGCTCCTTAGAGAGAAAGTAAGAGTACATTCTCTTCCCATAAAGACACTAATCCTATGGGATCAGGGCCCTTCTCTTAGTTCTTCATTTAACCTTAATTATTTCTTTAGAAGACCACATCCAAATACAGCCACACTGGGAGTTAGGCTTCAAAATATGAATTTTGGAGAATGCAAACCTTTAGTACACAACAGTAAGTAATATTGTTCCCCCTGTTTTTTAGATTAGGAAACTGAGACCTAAACAGATTGAGGAACTTTCTCAAGGTCATCTAGCTGATAAACAGCAACACTATATCTGAACTGGAATATCCACATTCTTAACCACTATGGTGTACCCTCTCTCTTCACCTAGCACAAGGATTGACCTATCATCTAACAACTCATCAATATTAGCAATCCAACATCCCCAATGCTTAGCCAACCCTTAGAGAGTTGTCATGCATTTTAAAAATGTTTTTCTACAAGAAAATGATCCCTCACTATTATTATTTTATTATAAATAGATTTTTATATGATCATATTAAAAATAACTTGTAGTTACTACAATCTAACTTTTTAAATGCTAATAAAACCCCATCTATTTCTAAGTTTCTATAAACTAAAATTCAACAAAAAGGAAATAAATAACAATGAACCTATCTCAAATCTTTGAAAAATAATAATAAAAAGGGCTGGGAATGTAGCTCAGTGGTAAAGTACTTAGCATGAACAAGGCCCTGGTTGGTTCATTGATGATGGGAGTGCACCATGGTATAGTCACTCTGAAAGACTGGTGGTTTTTTACAAAACAAGTTTCTATATTTACCTCTAGTGGTTATAAATATAGCCAGTGATAGATTTTCTAAAGGTTCTAGTACTTTTGAATGATTTAAAGCTTTTTAACCCAATTTTTTACTCAGTACATGAGAACATTATAATTTGGAGATATTATTCTTACAATTCTTGCTAGTGAATGAAGACTTGGCTATGTTCAAAGTAAATTTGTACTGAGGAGAATCTGATTGATTGACAACAGTCACAGGATTTTTAGTGGGAGAAGTGAGGGGAACAGTGCATTGGATAGAGCAAAACCTTTGAAATCTGGGTCTGAATCTGCTATGTCCTTGAACAAGTTGTTCAACCTAAGTTTCAGCTTCCTCATTAGTAAAATTAAGTTACTAATAACATCTACTTTACGTGAGGATTGAGCGAGAGAATTCTTATTAAGTGTAAATTAAATAGTGCCTGGCTATGAGCTCACTCTAACACCAAAAAAGAATTTTCTAATACTTAAAAAAAATATATTATTATTCTCCAAAGTTCCTAACAGAACAGAACACAGTGAGTGCCAAAAGAAGAAACAGTAAGTGTCAAGAGGGTTCAGTGTCATACCCCAGCCCATTCTCAGTTATTACAAGTGTCACCTGGAAACAGTAGAAGCTTTTTTATGAGGCAAAACCACTGGGCCTCACACAGGCGAGAACGTTGCTAGACCACAGACCTTGACTTTAAACCACAACTACACACCCCAGCCTGACATGGGACCTGGGGAGGAACTCTTGCTTGATTCCCACAACAAACACATCCTCACCTGTACGGTTCTTGTGAATTATGATAAATGTGTTTGTAGGTTCCATCTTTTCAGAGGAAGACATTGTGATGTGGGGCATTTCTCCCCATAATCTATTTTAAATTAGGCATTTCAGTTAATAGAATGAATTAAAACTATTAAGTACTACATAAAATATAATTTGGCTGTCTGAGCCTAATTATAGACTGTTAGCATAGAGACTCATCAACACACCTACCAGTCCCACGAACACAAGACCCCTGCACCTGTATAGGTATGGTTAGGAAGTCTGTGACCTATGGAGTAGAGCCAAGTGCAGGTGCTGGGATGGCTAAGAACCATGAGGAGGAGATTTGAAAAAGACTATGGATTCTCTTCCCACCTAGATCTTTGGACTTGGTTTTAAACCCCAATGGTTAGACAAGGGAGGACCAGAAAGTGATGAAACTACCTACAAGAAACCTTTCTGATACTCAGTTCTAAGCATCATTGCTTCAGATCCGTGGTGACAAGGATCAGAGCTGGGAAGAAGAGGTCATTTCCACTGCTTACACATAAAACCTCATTCTGTTCTGACAATCCAAGGCTTGGCAGGCTTGGCAGGCTTGGCAGCAGTGAAAGGATCAGGTCCTTGGCTTAAGCAGCATTGCTTTCATTATGGGCAGTGGAAGCACTGAGGATTTCCAAGTGACCCTGCAGGAGGCAGACCTGGAGGAGCCAGAGCAGGAGAGAAAGGACTAGGTGGATCCTGTACTTTTGGCTGCTGGTTTGAAAGCTTCAATGACACACCTTGTGGGGGATGCCCAGAAATAGCTGGAGGACACTGAGGTCAAGCTAAGAGCATGCTCTTACCTTTGTAATTTAGACATCAAAAGGAAATGTAACCTGCTTTTATGTAGTCTGGAGAGACCTTGACATGCTATAACTAAACTGTAATTGCAATTAATGGACTACTTTATAAGTAACCTAATTTCATGGAGAAATTGGTGATTTGCAATAAAATAAGAATGTAGGGACTGGGGTTGTGGCTCAGTGGCAGAGCACTTGCCTAGCATGTGTGAGGCACTGGGTTCGACTCTCAGCACCACATAAATAAATAAAGGCATTGAGTCCATCTACAACTAAAAATATTAAAAAAAAAAAAAAGAATGTATCCACTGACAAAATGTCTATGAATTGGAGAAATTGAAAGACAAAAAATATTTGAATTAGGTTATGCAGAAAGAGAAAACTACAAAACTTGGAAGACTGAAACTTGCCCATGGGTAGCATTTTACTACAAGTTCCAGCATTTCTTTCACAGATTGTTTAGGAGTAGAAATAAGGATGGAAGATGGACCAAGCTCTTGTCTTGAACATTTGTATATTGCCTCTACTTAAGACTAAGAAAATGTTAATTGTCCTTATCACAGGATGAAGGGGTTGACAGACATTAGCACTTTTGTTACCACTGGGTTTTTGGACATGTGTGTGCGCATGTGTGTGATATTAGGGAGCAAACTCAGGGCCTTGTGCATGGTAGGCAAATGCTTTTTTTTTTTTTTTTAAATGGACACAATACCTTTGTTTTATTTGTTTATTTTTATGTAGTGCTGAGGATGGAATCCAGTGCCTCACATGTGCTAGGCAAGCACTCTACCACTGATCTACAAACCCAGCCCCCATATCCTTAGCTTTTGAGTCACCTGTAAATCAGCCTTGTGAATTACCATAAGACACACAGCACCATGGGTGGAGATGTAGCTCAGTGACAGAATGTAGGCTTAGCATACATGAAGCTCTAGGTTTGATCCTTACTACCACAAAACAAACAAAAACAACAGCATGGGTTGCTGTCTTCTGGTGAGAGTCACCTGGCATGCAGACACTGGGTCTAGCACCATGGGACATATGCCTAACAGCTCTGGCTGATATGCCACCATGGATTCCAATGAAAACACTTTCTAGCAAACTTTCTCTTGTTTAAGCAGCTTCTCTGAGACTAGGAACCAGGAAGCAATATCAGTGGTCTTGACAATCCCTTCTGTCTTTCCACTTCCCTCCAATAATAAAGCTTCGTTGACTCATCCTTTGGGTCTCAGCTGGTAAGCCACTTCCTTAGAAAAGGCTTCCCTTACTAGGCTACACCTTTCTTTGCCCCCTTTACTTCCTCATATTATTATTAGTATTAATTATTCATATATGATGAATAAATATTAACATAATTGTGCATTTAATTATTGCAAATAATATGGGCAGGGATCATGCCTGTGTTGTTTATTGATGTACCCTCAGGACCTAATGCAGTTTTGGGCACACAGTAAGTTATAAAATTTACTGAATAAATGAATGAATATTAACATTTCTGCAGAGCTTGCCTTATGTGGCTTAAGGTTTAGGCTAAAGCACTAAAGGGGTTACCCATTCCTGCCATTAAATTTTGTAACTACTTTTTGATGTTATATGAGCAATACATGAATATATGCTCATTGTAAAAAATTCAAACTCAAGTGTGCACATATCAAAGTTATGGTCTTATATATGTAAATTATGCCACAATAAAGCTATTTGTGAGGGTGGTATTGGGGAGTGCACCCGGGAGCACTTTACCACAGATCCCAAGCCATTGTTTTCTGTTGTTGCTGTTTATTTGTTTTTGTTTTTGTTTTGAGACAGGATCTTGCTAAGTTGCTTGGGGCCTCGCTGAACAGCTAAAGTTGGCCTTGAACTTGTAATCTTCCTGCTTCAGCTTCCCTAGTTGCTGGGATCACAGGAATCCACAACTACGCTTAGCAATAAAGCTATTTTTTAAAAAGCTACGGTCCCTCATCACAACTCCACACCAGCATAGGTCCATTCTTTTCCTGGTCACAAAACCACTCTTAGTTTCATGTGTAAACTTGCAGATTTTCTTCTATGTGTTTTCACCCAGATAAATAAATATAAATATTCAAAAATTTATGAATAATTGAATTCACAGATAAATGTTCACATATCTATGTTTTCAAGCACATATCTGGTGCATACATATATTCAGAGTGTCTTAATCTGCATATAATCAGAAGGCAGAAACTATGCTAGATACTGCAGAGGAAATTTAACACAGGTAATGAAAGAATTGAAAGGCCAAACAGAGAATGGCAGGAAGCCACTTCACCCTGGAACTGGAAGGATTAAAGAAGGAATCAGTGCTACTAGCAACTGGGACCACCTGGAAACATCTAGAACCATGACAGCCCTTCAAGGTTACAGTGAGAAGCAGGGAGGAAGGAGCTGTTTGGCAGGATCTGAAGAAAGGAATAAGATGCTGGCAGATACCATCTGAAATAGGGAGAAGAGAAGACATAACCTGCCTTCTGCCCTCTTCCCTTTCTTTAGTGTCCATCTCTTATTCTCTGTGGTCGAGTCTACAAATGAGCCTGGAAAATGTAGGATGCAAAACCCAGGATAGAGGATGATCTGGAACAGATCTGAGAGCAAACAGACAAAAGGCTGGCATATGTAGTTTAAAATAAAATTCATAAATAGCATCATGGCATATGTAGTGTTCTAAATTTATCACTTACCATTTTATAGAGATAAAATTCTGTTTAAAAGAACACTGAGAGCAGGCTTGTTCCACAGAATCAAGGGTACAGCAGGAGAGCACAAAGGTAGGCAGCCGAAGGCAGGTGTTTTGGAAAAAAATGCATTCCTAGGGAAGGACAATCACGTCACAGAACAGCAGCTCAGGGGGCTGGGTGGGTGCTGGCCTTGCTCCTCAGGGACCAGTCAGGACTGGTAAGAAGAGGTCAGGGGTGAGTTGATAGAACCAAAGACTCAGAGATTTTAGAGCTTGAAGGGAACTTGGGTCTCCCATTTCATTTTATGACAGAATGAGGAACAGAAGCACAGAGCTGTGATGGTGGCCCAAAGGGCCTCTATTTTTTTTTTTTTTTTTGCCTTTGAAGATGTAGTGGGGGAGGTGTTAGGGGACAGTTTATCACCAATGCCTCTTCTTCCTGCTGTGAGTCACTGAGCAACTTAGTGGAGAAGACATCATGAGGAATGAGAAGTTCCAAAAGCAGTTGCTCCAATATGTCCTGTTTTAGAGACAGTACCTGGCATGTCTTATGAAGGAATTCGCTGAAGACCATATTTTTCTTAAAAACTCCCCTAACCTCCAGAGTCTGGCTCTAACTGCCACTGGTACAATTCTGGAGGCTTCAGTATGTCCCAAGCACTGTGCTAGATACAAACATGAATAAGATACTCCAGGAGATCTAAGCCTCACAGGGAATCAGAGGTGAATACAAATGATCATGATGCAATGTGATAAATATAATAATATCTGTGGCACAGAAAAGGGAGTGAATCATTGTTGAGGGAGACAAGCACAAGGAAGAAGACAGAGAAGGCTTCCAGAGCTGACACCAGAGAAGGTATTGACGGAAGAATAGGAGCTTTCTTGATCTTTAGCTCCAACGTTAAAATAAAATTAGACCAAACTTCCCTCAAACACCACTATTATTCCTCAAAGATTTACACAGCAACTGTTCTTGTGTGATTTACCTCTCATTACTTAATGGAGGCCACACACATATACTGCTCTTGATGAAGAAAAGTAGTTCACTGCCCCATCAACCAGAACCTGCAGGGATGGATTAAGACCTTCAGAGGTTCTGAGCTCTGAAAAGTTGATGGTGCTCCCACACATAATTTAATATTAAACAATGCCATCAGTCAAATGGCTATAGGGAAGTTCAGCAAAGTTCTGATTTGTCCTACAATGATGCCTTGAATATGATTTTGAAAATATCAAATAGTCAATTCTCACCCCTCAAATGTCATTCTGAGTGTTTTGGTCGCCTGGCCTTGCTGTCTCCCAGGCATGCACTTAGCCTGCCTGTAGGTGGTCCTTCTCTGAGGAGCAACCCTGCAGATGAGCTTGGCCTCCGTAAGTTCATATTCCTATTCTTAACCAAATGTACTTAACAGTTGTTCTTTCACTTCCCCATATAGCGCATGCATTATGACTTTGTTCTTTATCTCTTTCTGCCAGCAAATACTCAGGAAGGCCATCTGAAGGTCTGGCAGTCTGGTTAACCATAGAGAAATGCAGATGTGCAAAATAATGTCCTTATGCTGCACCCAGCTGCTTGTAGTAGGGGGAAGACTGTGCTGCACTGGGTGCTTATGAGCACAGGCTTATAAGCACACATGGCTCAGCTCAACATATGCTTTTTTACTTAACCACACAATCTTGGTCAAGGTACTTTACACCTGTAAGTCCAAGTTTCATCATCATCATAGAATTAATAATTGCACCAACCTCAAGTGGTCATGTGCTGAACAAATATTTAATACTCTCCTACTGGGTGCTAGGTACTGTCCTTGAAGAAGGAGATTCAGCAGTGAGCTAACAAAGACCTTGCCCTAGAGTTTATGTCCTAGTGGAAGAAGATAGACAACTAAGTAAACAGATGATTATGTTAGAAGAAAAAGGGGCTAGGGAGCATTGGTGAGGTAGATGGATTGACCAAGAAGTGCTCAAGTGGGGAGACTCTGGATGTGACAGCAGCAGGTGGGCATCAGGGGACAGTCTTCCAGGTAGAGGGAATAGCCTGCACAGAGGTCCTGAGACAGAAGCAAGCCTGCTATGCTTGAGGAACAGTAAATCTGGCTGAAACCAACTGAGGGTGGAGGCAAGCAGAGGGAAATGAGGTCAGAGTGTGAGACTAGAAGGTTTTGAGCAGAGGAGTGGCATGACCTAACTTGTATTTTAATAGGACCGCTCTGGCTGCTAGGTTGAGAAGAGACTTAGGAGGCTGAGGGTGGAGGCAGGGAAACCGGTTAGGAAATGCCTGCAATGATCCAGGTGAGAGATGACGCATGTAATGTCCTTAACCCAGAGCCTGACATGAAACCAGCTCTGGATAATGGTGCCTTTGTCCATCCTTACCATCCTCACTTTGCATCTCTGACAAAACAAGAGCTCCTATTTGCTCTCTTTTCAGCAGCTCTCTCAGTCATCTATTCATTCCATCATCATCACCTTCCTTAATCACTCCTTGCTTGATCATCCCCCGCTTTATTCCTTCTCTGCCTCCCTCATTTTGTGTTTCTTTTATTACATTATGAATAATCTGTTTTTCCAGGGAATGATTTTAGGGGTTTATCTTTTATCTCAGGGAGCGAGCAGCAAACCTTTTGACCTGCTGGTTCCAAGAACCATATTCCACAGGGCACAACAGAAGGATGAGGAAGCAGAGTGGGGTGACTGGCACAGAAGGAACCCAGAGGGAAGGCCCTTACATGGAGATCCTACTGATGCCATGGGCAGAGCCTGTGTTTCCTATCAGAGTTCAGCCATGAGAGGATAAGTCCCTCCAGGTACAGTATATATCACTTAATGACAGGAACAGGTTCTGAGAAGTGTGTTCTTAGGCGATTTCTTCATTGTGCAAACATCATAGAGTGTCTTACACAAACTAAGTTGGCGTAGCTTACTACACACCTAGGCCATGTGGTATAGACTGTTTTTAACATTTTGGTTTTTACTTTTTAATTTTTTTTTCAAAAACTAAGGTGCAAACATATACATTAGCCTAAGGGTAGGGTCAGGATCATCAGTATCTCTCTTCTACCTCCACATCTTGTCCCACTGGTCTTCAGGGGCAACAACACACATGCAGCTGTCATCTCCCATAACTATGCCTTCTTCTAAGATCCCTTCTGAAGGACCTGCCTGAGGCTGCTTTACAGTTAACTCTTTTTTTTTTTTTAAGTATGAACACACCAAAAAGAAAAAGAAAAAGTACAGTATACACATAAACCAGTAAGTGACATAGTTGTTTATTATAATTATCAAGTATAATGTACTATACACAATTGTATGTACTATGTTTTTATATGACTGACAGCACAGTAGGTCTGCTTATACTTGCATCATCACAAACTTGGGAGTAATGTATTGCACTCCATGTGATGTTACAAAGGCTATGATGTCACTAGGTGAGAAGAATTCTTCAGCTCCATTATAATCTTATAGGATCACCATTTCCATCGTTGATTCAGATATCATTATGTGGTACATAACTGCATGTCAGGTAATACCTGGAAGGGAGATAATGCAGGGGACCAGAGGCTAACACCACCATCAGATAGACAGAGAATGAAGATGAAAATGAAGATCATTTTCAGGAAATCAGCAAGTACAGGGATGATAGAGAAGCCACCACCCATAACCCCACACCTATACCACCAAAGCTCGTGATTCAGAAGGATCCTTGTTAATACTGACCACCATCTGGGTGTCACAATAGCAGATGAGCTGTCACAGTGGACAGGAGGGGTATTCCCAGAAACAATTCTGACATTGGAACTGCAAATAATGACTTGACAATATATAGACACGTGTCCAAATCGTGTAACTGTATCCAACTAGGGCCAAACTAAATGTGTGGCCCAGTCCAACTTCCCTTAGCCAAGACCCAAGATATCCAAGGCCACTCTAGTTCTAACCAGGAGACTGTCTAGTAGGGAAGTCAGAAAAGAATGACAGAATGACTTTAAATCAATTGTGATTTAAAATATCTTCTTTTTGCCAATTTTACAAAAATTGCACACACATTGCAAAAACCTTGGAAATGTTCTTAGAAGGGAGGACTTTTGTAACCTAACCTTCTCATGCAAAATCAGCCTCTGCCTAGGACAGAAATAGTTCACCTTCATGGCCAGAGAGCTAATTCTATCACAGGAAGGGGAGTTAGACAAGCATGAAGGGTTTCCTTGTGTGTTATTCCCAGTGATAATATTTTATTCAGTGAAGAATTGCTAATGACACTACTAGATGGTTTATTAAATTAATGCAAATTTGAATTTGTATGTAACAAACCACTTTCAGTAGATTTTACACTCTGACTTCTGAATCATTTCCCTTTAAATTAGTAGGTCTCACTCTCAAACGTTCAACAAAATTATTCAACAAAAATTTATTGAGGACATACTCTTTGTGGGCACTGTGCTAAGCTCACATGGGGAGGAAACTCAGTGCAGACCTTGTCTTCATGGGGCCCCTTAGGGGAGGAGACAAAGAATCAAATAGTCAGCCAAGTATATTATAGGACTAGAAAGGAAAATTTTAGGGTCCTACAGAGAGTAGGACAGGAGATCCTAATCTAGTATGCATGACAAAAAGTCTGAGCTCTGAAGGATGCACTCTTTCCACAATAGTTTTATGATATTAGGGATCGAAGTCAGAGCCTTGCCCCTGCTAAGCAAATGCTCTACCACTAAGGTATACCTCCAGCCTTCAACAGTTATTTTTGAATGCCTACTCTTTGCCTGCACAGTGTTAAGGGCCAGGAAAATGGTAAGCAAGAGCTGCACAGTGAACCCCCAACCACCTACCACACTCCTGTCTTGAGGAGACAGGAGATGCTGTGATAGAATCAAGGGTCTGGGGATATAGCTCAGTTGGTAGAGTGCCTGCCTGGCATGCACAAGGCCAGCATCACAAAATAAATAAATAAATAATCCCTTTTAAAAAATTGCACCTGTCTGTAAATTTCAACCTGATGATGGCCTTCTTAAAGGGTGATCAAGTGCATATGAAGTAGACCATAGTGCCCTGAGAGCCAGAGATAGAACTGAACAGGTGAGAGGTAGGAGGGCTTGTTGGAGTTTTCCAGGCAAAAGGAATTGCTGTAGCAAAGGCCCAAGAGGGGAGAGAGCACATGGGAGGGAAAAAAGATAAAAAGACACCTGTTTACTGGAATGGCTCCAGCAAAGAATACAGGTACAGGGGGCCAGATCAATAGGAATGGGCTACTGTGCCTAAAATGGATGGAGCCCTATAAAGGTTGGGAGCAGTGGAAAGACAAGGCCCCTACTGGCATTTAAACTGATCACTCTGGCTAAAGCAAAAATATTGGATTACAAGGGTTGCTTTGGCAGGAACTGCATCCTAATTACTTCCCCCTTTCTCACTTTCCTTTCCGGTAGCCTCAGAGATTTGAATAAATGAGTGCCAGATACACAGCTAAAAGCTTGCCAACAATGAGGGACTGTGTGACTTGAAGAAGCGCATACTGCTTGACACAGCACAGTTCTCCCTCCACCTCAAGTTGGCTGGTGGTTCCTGGCAGATCACTTTTCCTCTCTAACATCCACCTTACTTATGATCTATAAGATGGGGAGAACAATGCTTCCTCCACCCAACTGTATGAGTAATAGAAAGGATGTGTGTAAATTACCTGGCATTTGGCAGAGCTCAGTACCTGCCAGCTGTTACTGGAAGTAATTGCAAGTTGTCAAGCTAATCGGAGG
Source organism: Glaucomys volans (assembly GCA_020662805.1). Taxonomy (NCBI): domain Eukaryota; kingdom Metazoa; phylum Chordata; class Mammalia; order Rodentia; family Sciuridae; genus Glaucomys; species Glaucomys volans. The sequence goes on from JAJEJO010000163.1 coordinate 394,094, forward strand.
AAGATTTCTAATATATAATGTATTATATGTAAGTATGACATTTTTTATGGGTAGCCACATAATGAGATCTTCCTAACACTAGTATTGGAAAATAAGTTTATATTACTTCTGTGATTAAAAAATATATATATACAAGAAAGTTAAGTTTTCTTAATAAGTTATATTATACATGAGTTGCCTTATATTTGGCCTTTTCCTGTGTATAATTATTACCCAGAGAAACCGAACTCATTTGTTAGCCTGTTCATCCCTCAGACTGAATGCATTAAATTCTCAAGAATGATTTTATTTATGAGTTTCTCCGGAGCCTACTAGGGAGCCTGGGAGCCTATCTCTCAGTGTGGGTGCTACTAGGGAGCCTGGGTCTTGATGGTGGGTGTTCAGGGAACACTTGCAGAGTTGAAAAATAAATAAAGAATGAATAAATTTAACTTATGAATCTAGCAACTGTATTTTATGAACCAAAATCAATACACATTGTGTGTTCTGCAGAATATGAGTGCCTTAGCAAAAACTTGGTATGGAAATCCAGACTGCTTTGGAAAGTTAAGGATATATGATCAGCATATTCTCAAAAAAATGAACATCTTTTAAAAGGAGCAGCAACAAGTAGCTATATCAAGTTCCACTGTGGGCTTGTGTTACACTTATTTTTGAGCATAAAAATTGTGCCAAGTCCTTTGTTCACAGAGAAGGAACAATCTAGAATATTTTAAAGGACTTCTGTCTAACCACTGACACAAGGACTCAGGATCAGCTTTTCTGTTATCTCCCTCACTATAATTAGTTGCCTTGATCAAACCTCTACTGGCAAAAAAAAAAGAGCAAGCAGAACAGCCATACATTTTGTTTTTTAAGCACAGCTGAGCCTAGCTCAACAGAGTGTCAATTCAAAAGGGAAATAATATATGCAGTGAAGTTGGGAGACTGGGAACAAAGAATCCAGTATGACAATTTACAGGAGAGCTAAACAAGCACTCAAAATAGCATCAAGAAGGTAAAAAGCCTCAAGAATCTAAAAGAGATAAACTGGAGGGAGAAATTGAAAGGAGCTAGAAGGATCAATTTAAAATCAGTGAAGAAATTCAAGATTTTGTTTAAAAGGAATATTTTTAAAAGTCAGGTTTGTTAAAGTATAATCTATTGCAATAAAATTTACTCTTTTATCCTATAGTTCTGTGAGTTTTAATCATTACATACAGTTGTGTTTTAACCATCACAACCAAGATACAGAATTGTTTCAACATCTCAAAATTTTTTCTTGCCCCTTTGTAACCAAGCCCTTCCTTGTCCTTAGCATCTATCAACCCTGATCTGTTTTCCATCTCTCTAGGCTTGCCTGCTTTAAGGAATTTAAGGGACTGTGGGGGTAGCTCAGTGGTAGAGCACTTCCCTGACATGTGCAAGGCCCTGGGTTCAATCCCCAGCACTGTGGGGTGGTGGGCAGGGGAGGGGGAATTAGTCATAGATATAACAGAATTTAAAATGGGGGAAGCTGAGATTCTCCCCCAACTCTTACCACCCACTCACTTCTGACATCATTTAGTAGCATCATTTAGTGATCTTATATTTATTAAGGATCTATCATTTGCCAAAAATTTGTATATTATTTTTCTTCTCACAACTTGTCCACAAGCCATGTATTTTCTCCATTTCCCAAATGAAAGATGAGACTAAAAAAGCCATCTAGATGGTAAGATGCAGAGGAGAGTTTAAAATCAAGGTTGTGAAAAATGTTATTATGGTTTATTTCTGGGCATTAGATAATGGCTAACTTGCACTTTCTCCTATAATTTTTTATATTATCAAAATTTTAGTCATTAGTTTACATGACTTTAATTTTTAATTTTTTGTAGCTTATGTTACTTTTATAACCAGGAAAAGATTACATTATATAAATAAATATATATAAATACATACTCTATACATACAAAGTCTAATTCCCAAGTCTGTTCTCTTTAGAGGGGAATGTTGAGAAGGGGATAAAGGAAAAGCTCTTTGAGCAACTGGCACCCATTCAGAAGTGATAAATCAGAATTGAATTTATCAAAGCACTACATCACAGCTCCATGCACTCTAGATCTCATCACAGTGTACCATCTCCACCTTCAAAGTCTTCTAGCATAAATGACCTTCTAAAGTGAAGAGCAGCCCCAGAGGCCTGTGAAGCTCTCTGAAACCACTCTGGACTCACACTTAATCTTCCCAAACATCTTCCCATCTCATCGCACATCTCCAAAACACCAGGCAGGAACAAAACGATCATCATCACAGGCAAGTGAGTGCATGGTGGCCTTTCACCACTCCTGGTGAGGCAGGAAAATGCACAATGAGGTCAAAACCAAAGGGAACACAGATCAAAATACAGGACCTATTTGAATACAGAAGCAATCTGTAGACTGAGATAAAGACATATATCTGAAAAAGAATTAGCGTCTAGAACATGTAACATGTTCCTATATCTCAGAAAAAAAAAATTGGATTGACTTAAACACTTCACAAAGGAAGAAACACAAACGGCACATAAGCACTTTAAAAGATACTCAGCATTATTAATCATTAGGAAAATGCAAATTAAAGCTACAATGTGATACTACTACATACAAGAATGACTACAATAAAAGAACAACAACAAAAGAACAAACAATAGAAGAACAACACTGAATGTTGGGAGAACACAGAACCTGACTTCTCATACACAGTTGGTGGTACAACCACTTTGGAAAAATGTCTGACAATTTCTTATGAGACTAAACATAACACCTACCTTATGACCCAGTAATTCCATTCCTCAGTACGTAGCCAAGGGTTATGAAAACATTTCCACAAAGACTTATACAAAAACATTCATAGCAGCTTTAATTGCCAAACAAAACTAATGACTATACATACAATGGGATACTATTCAGCAATGTGAAAAAACAAACTCTAATATACATAAGAACATGGATGAATCTTTAAAACATGAAATAACATATAAAAAAGTGTACTGTGCTTGCATTTATATGAAGCATTTAAAAATGCAAAATAAATACATGGTGGTGAAAAAATGGGAATAGTAGTTGCCTCTGAGGTTGCAGGGACACAAGAGGACATGAGGGAACTTTCTAGAATGATAAGAATATTCTGTATCCCGGTAAGGATTTATGTTACACAAATGTTTCCATTTGTCAAACATCATTGAATGGTCCACTTAAGGTATATGTACTTTACTGTATTTAAGTTTGTCCTCATTAAAGCAAACAAAAGAACTGTATGTAAGCAAATATCAAACTCTAGTTAATTATATGCATACTAAGGTGTTTAGGTATAAAGTGTGTAGATGTTTACAATTTCCATTGAAATGTATAGAAAAAAAGTTAAGATGAATTCATGACTAAATAGAGGGACAGAAATATGGATAGACATATAATAAAGCAAGTACAGTAAAAGGTTGGTTGTAGAATCCAGATGGTAGGTATATGGGTGTGTATATATGTGTATATATATATTTGGAGGGGGGATACAGGGATTGAACCCAGGAGTGCTTAACCACTGAGCTACAACCCCAGCCCTTTTTAAATATTTTGTTTAGATACAGGGTCTCACTGAGTTGGTTAGGGCCTTGCTATGTTGCTGAGGCTGGCTTTGAACTCATAATTCTCCTGCCTCATCCTCCCAAGTGACTGGGATTACAGGTGTGCACCACTGTGCCCAGCAAAAACAGGGTCTTGCTATGTTGTCCAGGCTAGCCTTGAACTCCTGGGCTCAGGCAATCCTCTTGCTTCAACCTCCCTGGGACTACAGGTAGGAGTCACCACACCCATTGCATCTCATTTTTAAGTAAAGCATGAAGAGGAGACTGCAATGTGGTTTTCTTAGGGTAGAGGCTTGACACAGAAACCTTGTTTATTAAACAAGCAAAAAATTAATTTTTCTCTTACATAATGGACAACAGATATGCCCTTGATAGTATTACCTCAATTCAAGATTTTATGAGGGAGAACAGGTGAAGGGAGCTCCAGAGTTCTACAAAATATAAAATGACTGTAATGATTTAGCCAGAAAAAAAATTACATCAGAAGACAGAAAAAACCTTGAAAAGCTTTAAGAAATAGATTTTATCACTTATCTCATTTATCTACTTACTCCAAGGTATCCTGCTAAATTCATTCCTCTGAACATGTACCATATGTTGCGTAGCATAGGCAATGATAATAATAGCTTTCTTATGCCACATTTCAACAATTCTAAGATGCATAATTTTTTTTTCATTTTTTTACATCTCTGAAATTCAGATAGGACTTATAATCAAAGATATGTCATAACTGGTAAAGAATTTTTCTTAATGGAACATCAAAGAGTTGTTTCTTAAAATCAAGGGCATCTTATATTTACTAAAACACAATATCTAGTGCCTCACAGTTCAAAGTATTTTCATCTTTTTTGAGCCTCAAAACATGGTATTTAGTTGAGATTGGTAGTTATTCCTATTCCAAATACATGAAGAGAGATTAAGTGACCTGTCTGAGGTCCTCAGCTGGAATATGAGGCCCTAACTCTAAATACACTATTTTCTCTCAATGTCATACAAAATATTTATAGAATAAAAACTCCATGGAAACAAAGACTTGGTTTTAGTCACTCCTGGAGCACCAGAGCATTGAACATTGCTTGGCATATAGTATTTGATAAATATTTAGTGAAGAAATGAATATTTTATTTTATAGAAATGAATGGGAGGTCAGAAGAGAGAGAATCCTGTCAGTTGTAGTGGGCTGCTAAGTTTATACAAGGGGTGACTATGTTGCCATATTTACTCTGTTTGGATGAACTTCTCATGAGTCAATCAAATATCATTCACTCCTTAATCTGATGCCTTCTTCAGATTAAGCCAAAGACATTTGCTCCTTAATGACTTGAGAGGTAGCTTAGTATGGTACAAAGCATAGAAGTTTTGCATCAGGAGACCTGAGTTTACATCCCTTCTAATTTTAACCAACTGCTGGCATAAAACAATGCACCTCAATTTTCTTATCTGTAAAATCAGGAATATCTACTATGGTGAAAGGAACCTGGCCCATAGTAGGAATAACATTGGTCCTTTTCTCTTCCCTCTGCCATGCTTCACTTGAACTTGGCAAACACTTCATTTTCACACTTCAGATTTTTCCTCAAAACAGATTGCAAATTTCTAAAAAACTATGTTTGGTTCATATTCACCTTTCCAGAGCTCAGGAGAGTGCCTGACACATTATAAGTGCCCTTAAATACTTTCAGAGTACATTTATTCACTTATTGAATCCATGAATACTCAGTGTGTGCCTGTTATATGCTAGAGTCCTTTCTAATTGCTGAGGATATCCCAGTGAATAAAACTAACAAAACTCCCCATCCTTGGGCTGGGGGTATAGTTCAGTGGTAGAGTACTTGCCTAGCATGCCCAGGTTCCTAGATTCAATCCCCAGCACAGAAGAAGAAGAAGAAAAAAAAGATTATGGTGAAAAGTGCTACAAAGAAAAAAAGATTTAAAAATTATAAGGGGAAGAATAAGGGTGACTTGTTGCAATAATTTGGATGTTAAAGAAAATGTTCATTCATTTGGTGAGAACATTTGACCAAACAAACACCTGATGGAATTAAGTAGAACCCCTTGTATGAGCAATATTAAATGTACCAGTCTAGCTAGAGCACCAGGACTTAGAATATCAGGAAAAGAATTTGCATTTCACCTCACAAACCATACTGAACCACTGAAAACTTTTAAGCAAAAAGCTTAATATGATAGAACAGCTCATGTAGGGAGTATTAAAGGGAAAAGATAACAATTCCATTTTAGAAATTTCAAGTTTGACATCACGTAGGTTAACAAAAAGAACCTGCTTGACAACCAGTTGGAAATATAGACCTGCAGTTAAGAGAGAAGTGGGCTTGAGATTTGAGGAGTATTATTCATTTGAGTCTTGACAGTTGACTATAATCATTTTCCAAGAGCTGTGGGCTTTGTGGAGCAACAAAGACCTTGCTAGAATTTTACTTCTGGCCTAAGAACTAGTAGAACATTCCTCTTTGGAATTTTCCAAACTTAAGCCAAAACAAGACAACCACAGTCAGCAGTACTGAGAATGATATGCAGGACCTGACAGGGAGACAGGCCAGCAAATTAAGTCCTATGTAGCTAAGAGACCCTGAAAAGTGGGGCACAACGTGCTTTGGGAAGCTTGGACTCAGGAGAAATCTGTAAGAACATGTATCATGCCAGATGCTTCAGCCGTATGGGAAGGTTTTGGTTTAAAAGTGTGCTAAGTGAAATGATTTAGACACCCTTCAAAATACAGCATGCCAATGATTCATCCTGTCTAAAAAAAAATACAGCCCTTCACATTTGGCTTTTCAGTCTTAATACTGACTGGATGTATCAAAAAAGAAACAAAATTCTCTTTTTGCTCTTTGAAATGATTTCTCATTTGCCCTCTAACAAAGAGGTATCTTTGAGTGCTACAAAACCAAGGAGTGGGGTTTGTAAACTGAAGAGAGAAAAGATGCAGGAAGCAGCTGCATCTTTATGTAAGATTCTTTAGCCCTACTGATGCGCTGGTGGCTGTGTAACAGTGAAAATCTACCACTGAAAAGAGAGAAGAAAATGTTATTGATATAAACGTGGTTCTCACTGACAAAAGCAAAGGACTTGGGTTTGGGGATGTCGCTCAGTGGTAACACACTTGCCTAGCACGCAGAAGGCCCTCAGTTCAGCCCCTAATTACACCCCAGAAAAAAAAAAAAAAAAAAAAAGCACAGGGCTTCCACTTTGCCTGAGATTCCAACCAGGTGTATCACATGTCTATAGTTAGCTGTTGGCTCCTGGGAAGGAAAGAGACTGAAGAAATGCACAAACAGGTTAGCTGTTGATGAGGCCCACAGGGTTCAATTTCAAGCAGTGCAAAAAAAAAAATGTCAGTCTTTCTTCAAATATTTTCCTGATGTAACCCCCGAAAGAATTTTCTAAAGCCACATAACTCCTCACATATTTTAAGTTTACATCTAAAATTATTTATTATAGGACAAAATAGAATGATGATAGACTATAGACTATAATTGGGATAAATATTTCATGATACTATTTGATAAAACAGGTTTTAACTTCCCAAGGAATATAGATTCTCAAATTTGAAAGAAATCATGTAAAATTTTATGAGTCAGTTTTATTCAATGTTGCTCAAAAGCTTTGCTTGTCCTGTAAGACATTCCAGTTCACTTTAACAGTATTGACATCACTCACTTGTATGGTTCAGCTGCTGCAAATTCAGAACTTTTCCCACAAAGACCAATTATTTTGCTTCCAATGCCAACTTCACCCGTCACCAGAACATGTATAAGATAAGCAAATCAAGGAAGCTCCATGGGTGTAAAACAACTTGATTAATAATAAATAAAAGGGGGCTGGGGATATAGCTCAGTTGGTAGGGTGCTTGGCTCCCAAGCACAAGGCCCTGGGTTCAATCCCCAGCACTACCAAAATAAATAAATAAATAATAAATAAATAAATAAAGGTGTCTTCACCAAGTCAATATCTTCCTTTTTTGATTTTTACTTCAATACACATCTCCAAAAAAAAATTGCTTCCTAAAGACTGAAAACAATATTGTCACACCTAACAAAATATTCATTTCATATTAAAATATCTCCATGTACCCCAAATACCCTTTGCGCTGGTTTCATTAATCCAGGATCCAATCCTGGGTCATATAATGTGTCTAGTTGCTATATCCCTTAAGTCTCTTTTAATCTAGAACAGGCATTCTTAGTGGGGGTGTTATTTTCCTGAGAGAGGGAAAATCAGTTATTGGGAAATGAAAAAAAAAAAAACCTTACCATTTTCACATGCAAAGCTCAGATATACAGGTGTTACATAAACATCTACACAGGGGACCTGGGCAGGTAGTGCAATCATGTAAGAAAATGGAAAAATACAAGTCTAAAACAATCCCTTTTTCATGACACTATACTTCAATGCATCCCCTTGATTCACAGGGAAGGTTTTCATAGCCCAGGGCAATGACCCATTGTAGATTTGAGATGAGAACATTGGCACACATAGCAACGTGCTGCTTAGGTCCCCTACAAGAAGGGGTTTACTCCCAACAGTGAGGAGTGTGGCTAGCTGACACCTTCCAGATGCTTGATTCCTCAATCTGCCAGGCTTTCCAGCCAGGGCATGATCTTCTGGGGGTGGCCCCAGCCAATGAGTAAACAAGGCTGCTATACCTGGGCATGGCCATTTCCACCAACATGAGAGCTTCATACAGAAATCTTAGCTGTGGAGTTGCCCCACTGAGCTCACAGAGAATTTGTTGGGGTCTGCATTACAGATTGATGATTCCTACTGCCCAAACTGCTTCCTCTACTTTTCTTTCACAAATATTACTCCCTGATAAAACATTTCCACTCCTAACTCCCTTAGCTCCTTAGTTCTTCCTCCTGGAGAACCAAACTGGCATAATGAAGGCAAATCCAAGATCTTAAGTCAGTTTTAGAAAAGAGTAGACAGTTAAAGACCGGGGAAATGATCTCCTTGAAATTATGTGTAATCTTGAAGTCTTCACCTACCAAGAGTATAAGGAACCAGTCCAGAGTTAATTAGAGAAGCAGAATGCTAGGAACACACACACACACACACACACACACACACACACACACAGATACACACACACACACACACGTAAGCTCAAATCCCTATAATAAAACCCATATTAAATATATTCTAGAGATTTGATCTAATCAATCACGAGAGCTGGTTACACAGTCTATTCTTCTATGTCTGGTCCTGAAAGCTTGAAATGCTCAAAGAAGTCATTTGGAAAAGAAAGATGGCTATGAAATGGGGGAAGCAAGAGCAAACTGGAATCCTCAAGGATGAATTTGAATTGGCATTGGTATATTTCATTCCCAAGTCACCAACTTCATGATTAGGTACTCTGTAGAAGTTGTTGTTCCTTATCCGGGTGCTAAACACAGACCTGCTCTGAGAGTCAGTGAGGCTGGAGAAGCCCCAGGCCTGGTACCCAGCAGTGCCAGTTGGTGGGTGGATGACAACAGGAATGAGCTGCACATGTGACTTGCACCAGGCTTCTGGGTATGAAAAGTAAAGTAAAGCTGCTCCACCACTTTTCTTTAGCTTTCTAGATTTCACACAAAATATCTCTTGAAACCCACACTAACCTAGAGCTAGGTAGGGAAGGGAATTTTGGAAGACATGGTTTCAGCTTAGTTGAACTGACACATAAATCCATCCAATAGTGGTATACAAACCTAGTTTAAGGACCATTGACTGAATAAATAATAAAGGGCCAGACAGCCTTTCTGAGAGTTTTTGATTGGGAATTCAGGATTAAATTTATAGCCTTGTGGCTATAATCATGTTGACATCTTGGATCCACTGAACTTTGGAGGATCATACAAGTCAAAGTCAGGTTAATCTAGAGATTAGAACTCATAGAACCATCAGCTTACATCCTTAAAACCAGAGTTCTTCATGTCCTTGTAAGTCCCAATTGTTTATCTTCTGATTGACACATGCCATCACTAGCTGCAGGCAGAGATAGTGGTCAATAGGAAATCAAGCCTCATGCTGCTATTACAATACAGTATTTCCTGAAGGCAGATGCCTCCTTTATGGTTCTTCATGCCTCAGAGAGTTGGAATCGACCTAGGAATCACAGAGGCAAATAAATTTGTGAAGGACAGAAAAAGGTCACTCTCGTCCTGCCTCATGCTTTCCCTCTCCACTCCCTGCCCTCTTATGCCAATATATAACTTAAGGTCCACAAAATGAAGTTGATAATACTGAATTAATCAAGTTGATGGTCACAAGAAACAGAAATTTAAGTCAAACTAGCTATAAACAACAAGTAAACAAGAAAGAATGATAAAAGAAAGGAAGAAAAAAAATATGGTTTCTTTTTTACTTGACTCAAGGGATGGATAATCTGGGGAGAAATTGCTCTCTCTCTCTCTCTCTCTCTCTCTCTGTGTGTGTGTGTGTGTGTGTTTCTGATTAGCAGAGGCTACATTTTCTCCTACTACAGCTGAGTTTACTCACCTTGCTGTGGATGGGAAGTGGAACATTGTTCAGAGAAGCCCTGGATATATCATCTCATTTAAGTGATGCTAGAAGAGAAAACTTTCGTCTCCCCAAAATTCCCAGGGAAAGGCTCTAACTGACTTAGTTTGATGTAGTCAAGTGGATGCGATTATGGTTGACCAAGCCTGGACTCACGCATAACCTGTAAACAGAAGATTTGTTCAGCAACCCTCGAAAGCCACAAGGAAAAAAGGTGGGTAATTTACCTCCAATTAAATAAGGTCTTGGACCAGAAGAAGGGGAGGGGGAAGAATTGAATAGACATAATTGACAGGTGTCCATTACAGATCTTTTATGTTTCAAGGTTTCCAACAAAATTACCTGAAAACAGAGAGGACATTTACCATATTAAAAAACAAAAACAAAAACAAAAACAAAACAAAAAAACAACTACTTGTTGATAGGAAGAAGAGAAAGTGTGCAGAAGAGAGGAGCTGGGAGAGTAGGTTGTCATCAAAACTCTTGGAGAGTGTATCATCTCTCTGTGTGTATGGCTCTCATATCTTCTTCTACCAGCCTCTTATCCCCTCAGGGAATAAGAACAGTACCCACCTCATTGGGCTTCTGTGGGGACTATATGAGCTAATGCAAGTGAACACTTGGTACAAAGCCTGATGCACAGGAAGTTATTTTTATAAATAAAAACCTTGTGTGCATTCATATAGCAGCCATTTTCCCACTGCACAGAGGATTGTCTGCTGCAAATAACTGCTACTCACTGCTTGGGGTTCTTTTTCTGTCACAGAGAGTTATTTGGAGTTAGTGGATATATATAGACAGGAATTAGTGGATAGAAATTTCAGCTTCCTCGTCCCTAGAATCATTTTGAGACCTCTTCTATACCTTCTTCCAGAGTTCCCCAGCATGGCTGTACTGTTGATTGATGCCTTTGTTCAAGAATATGCCCCTTCTTTTTTCTGCTTCGTTTCTTTTCTTGTCTTAGTCCCCCTCTCCCTTGTCAGTGTTTCCTAGAACCACCTCCTGAGTAAACTACTTGCACTCAAATCCTCATCTCAGTATCCACCTCCTGGGAATCTAAACTAGGACAATAAATTTGCAAAGAAATATTGTGAAAGGATATGCACCAGAATGTTCACTATCATTATTTTGTAACTGATGAAACTGTAAGTTATTTTCATTTTTGTTATCTATATCTTGAACATTTTCCACAATTAAAGTGGATAGCAACTAATTTATACCAGTTTAAAGTCTCAAGCCTGGATTTTAGTTTCTACAGGATGTGACCTACTTCTAACTCTACATACCCAATTAAACACATATTACCTTTGCCTCCACTAAGTTCATTCCTAGCTTTGTGGCCTTACACATACCTTACCAAGCACTTTCTATAACTCCTACCTCTTCCACAAGGCCTCCCCTCACTCACTCAGCCTATGATGCCCAGTTGTATCCATTTCATTTAATCGACATTATTAGTTCTTCCTATACCCTGCAAGACTTCAAAAAGATTGTATAAAGTACTTCTTAGCCATATGATTCTCTCAAGCTTCTAGACTATTTGGATCAGCAGTAAGGCTACTTTCAACACAAAAATAATGTAATACCAATTCAAGATAAATCACTCCCCCCACAAAATTATTTAAGATACTATCTGAGCAGCATCTGCTGTTTCAGTCTTTAACAAAGCGTCTTTTTATAGGACAGCAGCAGTTGGGGAAGAAAAGAGAGAAACAGAAGCTGGCTCTAATGCACTCATTCCACCATCCATAAGTGATCTTTTCATTGAGGACACAGCCGATAAGGAGAGAAAGAAAGACAAAAAGCATTCTCGACTTAGGAATGGAATTGCAGCTCCCCCTCAGTGTCTGATTCAGATGCTCAGAATGGCCTTGTTAGGCCTGTGCCTCTTGTGAGTTATGAGTCTCCCTCTCTTTTCCCTCAGGCTTCATATTAAAGACAAGACGCAGCTGCCAGGGCCTCGAGAGATTTCCCAGCAGTCTATTATGGTGAAATAAAATACCATGTTATGCTGGAAAACTAGCCAGTCCTTTTTTCACATAGGCTGTGCAATCTCATGGCCAGGACAAAAGATCCCAGGCCCTGGACACTTACTGCTTCTCTTGAGATTCGTGGCATGATCTATATAGTACTTAAAAGTTGTGTGTGTGTTCCGTGCATGATATTGATGGTTATCTTGTAAAGGGATTAGATGTTTGTATAATATGTATATATTCCTCCTTCTGGAAATACTGTCCTGAAGGAGGGCAACTATTTTATCTGCTAGTGGAGAAATATTCCCTGACACTGGTGACACAGATGACTTGGGGCTTTGACAGGCATGTGATCTTCCCTGTTTGCATCTTTCATGTCATTACTATCAGAGGACTGCACTATACAAATGGGCTGAGGTTTATGCATAATGATTTGTTGAACTGCTTCAAATGTTGTAATCTCAGCTTGATCTGCCCGGGAGGAAAATGGAGCCAACTAAAATAGGTCTGTAACCCAGCATGGAGATTTGGTGTATAGTAGGGAAATGTTGAGAGGGTGTCAGATTGAAGACTATCTCAAGTTAAAAGGTTTAAACTCTAGTAGAGACTGCTTCCATTTGAATCTAGTATGTCCCCCAAAGGCCCATGTATTAATGACTTAGTCCTCAGCTTGGAGCAATTGGGAAGCGGTGGAAACTTTAGTAGGTGGAACCTTTAGTAGGTAGAAAGTTAGGACCTTGGAAGTGTGCTCTTCCAGGGTATACTGGGACCCTGCGCCTTTCTCTCTGTCTTTGCTTCCCCGCGGCCGGGAGGTTGAGCAGACTTCCTCTTCCACCTACTCCTGCTATGATATTTTGCTTCACCACAGTCCTAAAGCTGCAGGGCCAAGTGCTTATGGACTAAAACCTCTGGAACTGTGAACCAAAATAAACTTTTCCTCATTAGGTTGTGTATCTCAACTATTCTGTCAGCCTGACAGAAAACTGACCAATATAGAGACTGAGACTGAAAGTAAACCTGGCGCCCATCCTTGTATCTTGATTTCAGTCTTTAAGGAATAGAAAAAGTTTCAAATTTCAGCAAGGACTTGAGTGAGCCTGTAGCACAGAAAAAGAATCTCACATGAGAAATTACTGAGTTCTTCCTGTTAATAACAATAGGTTTCCAAGTGTCAATAGACAGCTCTCCCTGCACACTCCTTTCTTCCTCTACCATTTTATCTAGATATGAACTAGCAAATAGGATAATTAAGATCTCTCTCCTTGTTGGATATGCCTTGTATTCAGAAATCTTTACTAGGAGACTAAAAAATAAAACTCAAATTTCTTTCTGACTTATCTGTAGGTATATATGAGAGAATAGCTAAGGAGCCAATAGTGATTACAAATGTTAATTTATATGTTCTGCCAGATAAACAGGTCATTTGGGTGTACCCAAATGAAATCTGAACAGTCGAATCTACCAACAGAGAGATGAAGGAGGAGTCTTATTTATTTTCCTCTTTTTTTATAATAAGTTTGAAGTGTTAGATTGAAAACATTCATACCCATTTTGAAGAAAATTATCTGAGGGCTGGGGATATAGCTCAGTTGGTAGAGTGCTTGCCATGCAAGCACAAGGCCCTGAGTTCAATCCTCAGCACCACAAAAAAAAAAAAAAAAAAAAAAAAGGAAAGAAAAAAAAAAGAAAATTATCTGAAAGGAAATTATCAAATGTGATATATAAACTATACCTTGAGCAACTTCTCTGCTTTTCAATTATGAAAGTAAAATACTTTCCAAGTACAACTCATTAATGTTTCCAAGATATAATAGTACCTAATGAAAGAGAAATGACAATTATCATCATCTAATTTTACAGATGTAACTTGGGATGAGTCTGCATATCAGTCAGAATAGCATGATGTGAGGTAGAACAGAGGGAGCAAAATTAGTGCCCAGAATCTACTATTGGCTCCTTTTCTATCTCCCTGCCACTTTGACTACTTAACAATCTAGGAGCCCCTGACATTGCACTCTGGCATACTAAGAAAAATCTCCCCTGTCCATCAGAAGGGGCAGAGCAAAGAGCCAAATCACTAGACTTAGAGCAGGGATTCTGTTTTGTTCACCACTGTAAACATACCTCTAACCCACATCCCCAGTGCCTACCCAACTGAGCACTTGGTTCAGCATTAGTGAACTCAGATCAAATGAAAGAACAAATGAATGGGAGCCATGTGGTTCCCATTTTGGTGTTTGAACCATTAAATCCATGTTTCCTCAAATGGCACCATCAGCCCCTTTAGAAAAGAGAAGAGACCCTAGCATGACCTACCTATCATTGCTCCTGAAAAAACACCAAGATGAATCCTTCCACATTGACAAGGGACCACATACATCTTGTTCTAGTAACGCCCTTTCCTAATAAAATGAAGTCCTAAGTATAAATAAGCAAATAAACATTTAAAAATACCATGTATGCAGAAAGGTTTTTCATGTGTTATGAAAGGAGAAGGTCAAAATAGTATATTCATTGGGCCAAGTGATTTTAAATGTACTATGTCTCCTTCGATCTTCAAAGACCCTTATTAGGTAAGTATACTTTTTATTCCTTTTTACAGATAAGGAAACAGACTTGAGTAACTTTCCCAGAATCATACAACTCAAAAATGAAGTTTCAAAATCAAATCAGTTTGAATCCAGAAAGAAGCATCTTACTGCCTCTCTCTGTATTCTGGCTTCTTGCCTCCTCTTTCCTTTCTTCTCTCTTTTCTCCTCTCTACTCCCCATCCAGTGCCTCCCCTCTCCTACTCTCCTCTCTCTCTCTCTATACATGCTTTTCTATGCATAGCTTTCTTCACATTGTTCAAGGTTTCCACGATCCACCAAACTTCCACTGCCAGAGAGCCTTCCCAGTCCTAGACTCATACGCCTAGCAGGGTGTTGGATATCTTAGCTGCCAATCCACTCTTTGGTCACTAATCAGCTATTGGGCACATCCCAAACTCACAGAATCTGCCTGGGCTGGGGTTGTTCACTTGTTTCACTTGGATATGAAGATGATGATCATTAATGATAAACGCAGGATTTAGAAACGGCTGCCACTTAGATTTTGGTCAACTAGTTTGTATAAACATGTGCTGTTGATATAAATAATTTGCATCAGAGATTTGCTTGGGTTCTTCTGTAGAAATACTCTTCACATTTCAGACAGTATAAGGATCCAAACACTAGCCAAGTT
The DNA here is from genome assembly GCA_020662805.1 of Glaucomys volans. Taxonomy (NCBI): domain Eukaryota; kingdom Metazoa; phylum Chordata; class Mammalia; order Rodentia; family Sciuridae; genus Glaucomys; species Glaucomys volans. Next base: position 409,388 of record JAJEJO010000163.1, read on the forward strand.
GCAATTACACTTTTTCCTTTGATTCACCACAGAGAAATATACTTCTAGTCTGTAACATTTTTAAAAAACATTTTTAGTTGTAGGTGAATACAATACCTTTATTTTATTTATTTATATGTGGTGCTGAGGATCAAACCCAGTGCCTCACACATGCTAGGCAAGTGCTCTACCACTGACCTACAACCCAGTGCAACATTTTTGAGTGATAACTCTACAAAATAATACTCAGGGGTTCACATGCATTATCTTATTCAAGGCTTACAAGGATTGGACACCAACCCAATTGTAACTTACTAGTCACTGGCAAAGTCAGTTATTCTGTAAAGGCAGGCCTTAGGTCAGGACCTACAAGCCCTTCTACTCTGTGACAAGTCTGGGCCATCCCTGTAGAAGACAAGAAGAAATGGCTCCCTCAAGGAATGTGAAATCCATTAGCACAGATGTTTTGAAAGTATCACGAAGGTAATCATAAAAGGCAGAATGGAAGCTAATATGGCCCTCTCTGTCCAGCAGATAAGGAATAATGATTATTTCTTTTAAAAAGAAAACCTTTAATTTGTGTGTGATGCTTTTTAAAAGAACTTAGAAAGAGGAAACCGCAGAGCATGTTATAAGACAGGCAGACTCCCAAACATCACAATTACCTTGTGGAAAAGCAGAGCAAGGCTTGAGGGGGAAAGTCCAGAAATTCAGTGGTTGGGATGGGCTTAAAACTTGTAAGTGCATCTGGAGATAAAGAGGTCAGAAGGGCTGAGGAAAGATTAGAGCTAATGACCCACAGGACTAGAAATCCTCCAGCAGTAACCCCTGATTCGAGACGGGGGCCTGCTACTCTCAGGATACCACAGACATGGAGAATCCAAGAATTAACAACCAGCGCCGGAAGGCCCTTGAAGGCCAAGACCTTTCCTTGGTTTATTTTGTTTTGCTATAAATCATTTACTTAATACACTGTAATTTTTAGGACTGTATATACTGTATTAATTTATACTCATCACTGGACTAAGAAAGAAAACAGCAAGTTTATGTACAAAAAAAAAACAAAAAACAAAACTCCCAAACTGTTTTCTTTTGATAGGTGACTGTGTGGGGAAAATCAGTGCCAAGAGTCATTTTTGAAGGGTGGGAATCACTATATCACTGTCTAAACACCACCAGCTTTTAAATGACTTCCAATTACAATTTGGCAGGTGAAGTGATCTCCACCAAAAGTCTACTTTCCATAAATGCCTATTCATCTTTACTTTTAAATTATTATTTTTAAAAAATTTTAGTTGTAGATGGACACAATACCTTTATTTTCTTTATTTTCATGTGGTGCTGAGGATTGAACCAAGTGCCTCCCACATACTAGGGCAAGTACTCTACCACTGAGCCATAACCACAGGCCTTTACTTTTAAAATATGAAAAAAATGGGAAAAAATTTAAAAATTGGAAGAATGCAGAACTAGGGAGTTCAGTAGCTTGGTGGAAGAGTTCTAAGAATTTGACCCCCTTCAATATGTATTCATCAAAGATTGTATCTTCAAACTAAAGAGCGTATTTTGATAATTCAATTGCTACTTTTAATCTCATCTTTTAGCCACATGCTGCATGGAATTGTATGCTAAAATGTGAAGAGTTCGCAGACAAAAAAAAAAAAGTTCATTTATATTATATTTGCCCTTTAATGGTTATCTGATTGCAATTATCTTTTTTCTAAAAATCTTGCTAGAACTTGCAAAGTTCTAACAGAAATTGGTATGGAACAGTCAAGCAATGGCAAGCACAAGAGGCGGGGGGAAACAGTAAGTCCTGACTTCGAAAAGTATTTACATACATTCCAGAGCATTCCAAACACATAAAGAATAAACTTAGCAAGGAAAGGCATTCCATGCCCAAAATTGTCTATTAAACTGGGATCTGAGTGGAAGAAATACATTGTTATTGATACATGGAGAGAAGGAAAACAAATTGTAGGCCCAAATGGAGTGTTCTTGGAAGATTTGTGAGAGAGGGGCAAATATACACCAAGTTGATACTTTGCATAAGGACATGCTTTGCAATTTGAGCATTTTTGAGCTTGCAATGGAATTTTAAAGCCATCCAGAAACAACAGATGTTTGAACCCAAATGATCTAACTTCTTGATGCCAAAATTAGGACTCTGAAGAGGAACATAACTTATGAAGAGTAACTTCAGTAACTCTTCTCCAGGCAAACAGTTCAAAGAGATTTATTCTACTGCTTGCTGACCTACCCTTTTATCTGTGCCCATTTATTTACAAAGTGATAAAAATTTCTGTCAAATGGGAATATTAATAAATAAAACCCAAGCCTTTTTCTAGGTCTGACTTCAATCTCTTCTCCTCTTTGAGTGCTCTATCTCTAAATGAATTATGAATCAGGAGAAGGACCCTTCTGAACATTATTTACCTCACACTATTTCAGTACAAAAATATAAAGTAATAATAACTATTACATACAATGTATTCCATATGTATATACCTACACAATACAGAATTTTCTAGCTAATTTTATAGTTGAAAACAGCCAAGCCAGACATTGTAAATAAGCAAAAAAAGCAACAAATATTAACTCCCACCAACAACAAATAAGCAAATTCTGCTTTGCAAGCTATTTTATTCAAGATTAAATAGGTAACAAATAGCTGTCAAATCTCTGCCTAACTTGATTGAAACATGTAAATATAGAATTAAATGCTATATCATTTCATTCTAAAACAAGGTTGTTTTTATTAGCTTTCAGTTTAACTCCCTTTCATCTATTAAACAAATGAATGAAATTTATACTATCCAATTGCTTTAATCAATTTCCAAAAAAACTACTTGTACACCTCATTTACCAAAGAAACTTCCCAGCAAGGTAGCAAAGTTTATTTGTTTCCAGAATGATGTTAACATAAAGATGTCTCTTATTTTAGCCATACAAATACAGTAAGATAGCACCTTTGAGGATAAAGTGGCAGTATGGTCACAGTTCTAAAAGGCAGCCAGGAACTCGAACTGTAACTGCATTTTAAAAATAGCTTAGCAGCTATGATTATAATTTAGCTCCCCAGCACGTAAGCGTGGTATGAACAGGAAATGGGAGTACATCTTCTGAGCCTGATAAGGGTCTCTAATGTAAGACATATGCTCTGTTGCTTAGCTGCCAAACTAGGCCTAGCCAGAAAGAAGAAAAGCATATATATTTATCTTTAACCTAAAGATCAAACTTATAAATCTTGGAAGATTTTTTTGAATTGCTATCGAGTTAAGTGATGAAGCCGAGAATGTGTGGCATAGATTCAATTGTGAAAAAATGTCTTTATTTGAAAAATAAAGATCTGAAGTAACTTCCACAGGAAAATTCATTAAGTTAGCTATGCATCACAAGCCTGTGTTATCTTGAGCAGCCTCGGTAGAGCTGATCTTGTCCTTAGAGAAATCCCTCCTAATCAAGAGGACATTCCCAACAAAAGAAACTTCATTGTCTATAAAGGTCTAAAGTTGGTCTCACTAAGGATTGTATGTTTAAAAAAAAATTTTACAATATCAATAACTTTTCATAGTTCTACTTAGAAGTAGAAATATGACAGAATACCCTTGAAATTACTCTTCTATTCTACAAAGGAAATGATAGTTTATACTTTTCTAGATTGGTGTTTTGAGAAAGTAGAAGAAAAAACAACCCAATTCACAATGGTCATGTGACAGTGCATTAAAGCACAGACAGATCAAATCATATATAAGTTTATAGCACACATTAGAGACAATGAAAAGGAGCTGATCTCCATGGCCTACCATCAAAATACAAATTGGATTTATTATCTTATGATACAGAACATGGTAAGGAAAATCTGAGACATCTGGAAAACAACAAAAAATTAGTTTTGATTCCTAGGTTACTTTACAAACAGAAGTCTAGGAACATTTTTCTGGTTATTCAGAATAAGAATAAATTTGCTCATTCAACAAATATTTATTGAGTGCTTCCTATGAATGAGGCACTGTGGTAACTGCTAGAGATATAGCAGTGGGAAAGAAAGGGTGCTAACATTCAAGTAGTAGAAATCAGTCAATAAATAAATGAGCAAGAGTTCTTCCAGGGAAATTAATGCTGTAAAAGGGACAAAAGAGTAAAGTGTAGAAAAAGACAGAACTGATGGCAACTACTTTGAATAGTGTAGTCAAGGACACGTTTACTTGAGGAGAGGCCTGAATAATGAGAAGAAACTTGTCATGGTTTGGATCTTAAATGTCCCACAAAAGATCACATGTTGAAGTACAGCATGTTCAGAGGTAGGGCCTTTAGAAGGTAATTGGATCAAGAGGGTTCTGATCTCATCAAAGGATTAACCCATTGATGGATTCGTAACTAAGTATGATGTCCTGGAACGGGAAAAGGTAATGCATATGAATAATGTGCACACTTTAATTAATAATAATATATTGATATCAGTTCAATAATTATGATAAGCATAGCATACTAAACTAAGATACACATAATAGGGGAAATGACACAAGAAGTATGAGAACTCTCTGCACTACCTTCACTTTCCTTGCAAACATAAAACTATTCTTAAAAACAAAGGTGATTTAAAAAAAATAAAGTAAAGGTGATTAATAAAATAAATAAATATAGTATAGCCATGCAATGGAATAATTCTATGCAACACTCAAGAAGGAATAAGGAAGCTCTTTTAGAACCGATAAGGAAAAATATTCAAGGTGATTAAGTAAGAAAAGCAGTTGCATAAGAACTTGTATTTGCCTAAATAAATCCTGCATGTACATACAAATACCTAATAGCAGTGTAGCAATGGTCATCTGTCAAGGGAAAAGTGGAGAAAACAGAGTGGATGGAAAAGAGGGTGAGAGCACACACACACACACACACACACACACACACACACAGAGCATGTGAATGAAATACCTATTTACTTGCCTATAGAACTCTATAAATAACTACTGAGATGGACCCCTGGGTAAACCAAGGACATGGTTGAGAAGGAATTCCCATCTTCAAATGATCAATCTTCTATCCCTGAATTTTTATAGGTGAATTTTTAAAAAATATGTAGAAAGTTAAAAGTCAACAGTTTGGAGCCTGCCAACCTCTGAATTCATCTTCCACGACCAAAACTCATAAATGACTGCCTAAAGGATAATGCTACCCTTCCACAATATCCTCAGGGAGACCTAAATAAAAGTTTCTATTCTGAAAAACTCTTGTTTTCCACTAAAAGAGAAAGAATTTATAGATAGAAGAAAAAAGAGAAGTGAATACAGAATGGCAGATGCATAAAACAGTTTGTGAAGTGAAGAACAAGCTACAAAAATTTATTATTTAAAAAAAAAGATTAGCAAAGTCCTACTCTGATCTATCTCTAGTATAACATTCCTTCACTGAATATTTCAATCACACATGTATAAGAAGACAGAATAATTTGAAATCAGAAATTATTCATTTTTAAAAGTAGTACATAGTGATTTAAATAAGATTTATTTGTCTTTGTTTCAAAAAGCAATTAGAAATACAATTCAAATAGAAAGGCATTTGATTATATGAGCTTTACAATGATATTATCTTCAAATCAAGTCCACCTTCCCCAATATTTTGGAGATCCTGGTCAACAGTACATATTAATGTCAACAGTTTGTGTATCTAAATATTTTAAAATTATGAATCAAGCAAAACAAATTGTTAAATATTCACATCCTCCTACCTTGACACCTTCATAGGGACCTGAAAGATCAGGTTTGAATTTGGATTTCTCAAACTCTTTAGTGCTCCATACTAGGGAAAGAGGAAAGAGCTGGCTTCTAGTCCCCAGCCTATGGCCTGCCCATCCTTGGGAGGAAAGAGGTAGGAAAGAAGCCATGGAAGGCCATGTGAGATGGGAATTCCTCTGTCCTAGTTACTCTGAATGTAGCCTGGTGAGGCTACACAAGCTCTGAGAGGATACATCCCCTCAGCAACACAAACCAGGCCCCCACGGGGAGAAGCAGACCCAAGAAGGCCAAAGTAAGACGCTCAAAATTTCAGGGCTTCAGATCAGGGACTTTTCTTACGCTGCCCTAAGGGTGATACTGCTTCAGATACTTCTGGGTGATCAATCACCAAATTTTCTTTTCCAAATAAAGGGATAGAGAATATAGCTTTCACTTGTCTAGGTCTTTTGGAATATTGCTTTGGAACAGAGATTTTTTTATTGAACTATTGACAAATGGAGACAAATAAAAATGTAGTGACTTGTCTTTTAGTATCATGCAATATTGGGATTCTCTGAAATTCAAGGTCATATGTAAAATACAGTAAGGTGGTTTTGGTTGATTTTTATTATTGTTTTGTGTGGTGTTTACACAGTATGTGAGTCAAAAGATAATCTCTAGAGAGAAGAAATAAAGGAAGAGGAAGAATGGAAAAGGAGATTTATTCATCAGTTAACACTATTCTGAACTGTGGGTTTTTTTCTTTTATAATGTAGATATATTGCATTTACCATAATACATACACCAAAAAAAAAAAAAAATCAGGATCTCATAAAAGTCCCTTAAGCAAATATGAAGGTTAGAACTTGATTTTATTTATTGGACATAGTCTTTTCATCCCCAGATGAAACATTGCCAACACAACATATTAGGTAATGTGATAAATACAGAAACTCTATTTTTTCTTAATGGCAACATTCACATTTGGAGCAATCTGTCAGTAGCAAACAGCTTTGCCTGAGTTGCCTGGTTTAGCAGATGTCTTTGTTAGGAATGTGACAATTATCGCCATTATTTATTTCACTGAATATCAAGTGGTACAGAGGGAAGCCAAATCCTCATCAATAGTGCATGTGGTTAATTACATCATGTATCTCCTCACATGCCTTATTCTTTGTTACTTGCTCTTGAAAATATCATAAAAAGACTCTGACCTAAAAAGTGAATGCAGTTCAAGGTTAATATCAGCTGTCACAAAAAATTATGTAGACTACATTGGAAAAAGGAAATTATTTTTTCCAGACACTTTATTTACTAAATAATAATACAAAGTAACATTCACTAAGTGCTTATTCTGTACCAGATGAGTAAGTACCCTATGTACATTCTCTTTCAATTATTATCAGAAACTCCCCTAATAAGTGCATATTCTTTCACCTGCTCTGAGTCTTCCCTTTAACATGCTACTATTTGTTATATTAGCCAATGACTTGGGTTTTTTTTTTTTTGTTGTTACTGGGGATTGAACTCAGAGGCACGCCCCACATACCCAGTCCTATTTTGTATTTTATTTAGAGACAGGGTTTCACTGAATTGCTTAGCGCCTCACTTTTGCTGAGGCTAGCCTTGAACTCTTAATCCTCCTGCTTCAGCCTCCCGAGTAGCTGGGATTACAGGTGTGTACCACCACCTGGGGGCAATGACTAGTTTTGATATGATGAATATCATAAATTTTTGTCCACTGAATAATTCCTACTATTAGAAATTTGAGTGAAAAACTTACATTACAATGAAAGCCAAATTATTGATGAAAAAATCTTTCTCCCCCAAAATAAACAAAAGTCATCCTTAATTTTACAGATTAAATCAAGGCAACCCTTGATATAGAATTCGACATTTCAATAAGCAATAAACACCTACTATGGGAACGCTTTACTTTCATTAGATAGGGTAGAAAAATGAATTACTCTGTCCCTCTCTTTCTTTAATGGAGAAACATTTGGGTGTCAAGACAGATTAAGATTTTAGTCCAGATATCAACCAAATTTTTGATAATGTGGGGAGGTTCCTGTTCTGACTTTGTTGATGGGAACAGAGTATTTTGGAGAATCATTTGAATCTCACTTGGAAGGTCCCTGACTCTGAGGCCTGAATGTTTAAGGATGCTACTCTGGTCTTCTTGGATCTTACAAAAGATCTGGGAAGAAGATAACCAGACAGAGGAAATAGTTTTAAAAAGGCAATAAGCACAAGGTCTGTTTGGGGGACTTGACACACATTAGGCTGCAAGAATGGAAAAGGAGGTAAGACTAGATCAAATCATGGAGGGCTTTGATTATATAGAGCCTGAGGAGTAGGAGATGAAAATCTTTGAGCTGGAAGCATGATGTGGTCATATCTGATCCTTGGGAAGATGAATCCAACAGCAGTGTTTGAAAAAGCAATATGTAAGATACTGGTGGAGAAAGATAATTAAGTAAGCAAAGAATAGCAAAGTGCTTTCTAATATGCAAAATCACTTAACATGTGATTTCGCTAACTGGAGAAAAGACAAACTGAAAGCAAAGGGAGGAAGGCTATTGCAATAGCTCACACCAAGAGTTAATAGACTCTTGAAGGGTAGTGAACAAAGCAGATTGATTTGAAAGATAATGGTGGAAGGATACTTCATTGGATTGATTAGCCAAGATAAAAACCATACGAGTAAACAGAGATGCATTGAAGTTAGATCAGAGTTTAAGGTGTCTGCAATACATCAGTGTGGGATGCTCAGCATTTAGTTAGAAATAGGGTTTGATTAGGGGAAGACATATGAGGGCATAAGGTACAGAGCTGGGAGTCATTCTTACAAATGTGATAGGTAGATAAATAGAGCCAGAAGATAGGATGAGATTCCCAAGGGGCTGTTGAGAGTTAAAACAGAGAAGACTGAGCAACTAAATTTTCAGAAAGCCTGTATTTAAAGGGTTTTTTTGTTTTTCTTTTCAGAGCAGAAGCAGAATCCTTGAATTAAACTAAACAGAAGCTGTTCACAAAGCAGGAGAGCCAGAAGAACGTAACATGAACATCAATGGAGACAAGAGTTCTATTAAGGAAAGGATGGCCATTCTTGTCAAAATCTACTGAAAACAAAATTTAAGCCAAAGGTCTAGATAGAAATTAAAATCTTGGAAGACACTCCTTAGGGCAGAAGAGCAAAGGGTTGCATGTATCAAGGGAGGGACTAGGACAGAGCAGCCCAGACTCTAATTTCTATCCATGGTCTCCTTCTTTTTCTGCAAACTTCATCCATTTTGGTTTCTTCTTCCACTTGATTCTCAGCACCAGCAGCCCATGGAAAGTCCTAAAGCCCTAAACTTTCTAGAAAATTATAGATAGGAGAGTTAAAAAGGATTTTGAGTCCCAAAGAATACTCTAGTTATAGCTGAGTTTTTTTGGCATTATGAGAATCACACTATCATGGTATTAAAATGAGTGACTAGAAAAATACCTGGAAAGACAATAACCTATTCACTCAGTAAATGCTATGATGTTCTCAATGTAAAACTACATTCAATTAGCATTATGTGGCTGTGTCACTGTAGTATGCTGATTTTAAGTCCTTTGGGTATAAATCTGGGAGTGGGATGACTAGATCAAATGGTGGTTCCATTCCAAGTTTTCTAAGGAATCTCTGTACTGCTTTCCAGAGTGGTTGCACCAATTTGCAGTCCCACCAGCAATGTATGAGTGCACCTTTTTCCCCACATCCTCGCCAACATTTATTGTTACTTATATTCTTGATAATTGCCATTCTGACTAGAGGGAGATGGAATCTCAGTTTAGTTTTTAATTTGCATTTCTCTATTTGCTAGAGATGTTGAACATTTTTTCATATTTTTTTACCATTTGTACTTCTTCTGTGAAGTGCCTGTTCAGTTCCTTTGCCCATTTATTGATTGGGTTATTTGTTTGTTTGTTTTGGTGTTACGTTTTTTGAGTTCTTTGTATACTAGAGTGATGCAGCCACATCAATGTTGATAGCAGCTCAATTCACAATAGCCAAGCTATGGAACCAACTGAGGTGCCCTAAAACAGATGAATGGATAAAGAAAAAGTGGTCTATGGAATATCACTCAGCCATAAAGAAGAACACATAAAGAAGTTATGCATTTGCAGGTAAATGGATGGAACTGGAGATATCATGCTAAGTAAAATAAGGTAAACCCCAAAATCAAGGGCCAAATGTTCTCTCTGATATGAGGATGCTAACCCATAAAAAGGAGGGTAGGGTAGGGAAATATAGAAGTTCATCAGATTAGACAAAGGGGAATGAAGGGAAGGGAGTGGGGATGGGAATAGGAAAGACAGTAGAATGAATTGGACATAACTTTCCTATGCTCATATATGAATACACATCCAGTGTAACTCCACATCATGTTCAACCACAAGAATGGGATCAAAATTGTAATGGGTTGCACTCCATGTGTATATAATATATCAAAATATATCTTACTGTCATGTATATCTAAAAAAAAAACAAATAAAAAATGCTTGCACTACAAAAAGAAAATAAGCATGATACGGTGAATTCTTCTTAAGTGATGGTTTAATTTTAAGATTTTGGTTCCCACTGACAAAGCACAATTTAGCACCTGATGGATGACCTTGCACTAGGAGTAGAAAGTACAAACTGATCACTTTGAAGAATAAGAGGGGGGTAAAAGACAGGGAAGCTAAAACCAGCAATTAAGAAACATCACCTCTATATGGAAATAAATAGTTGAACTAAGTAAATAATACTGATTCCCAAGAATTACTCATATTCATTGTGAAATTGATAATCATTCCCTAATGTTGTGCTGTGGAGTATAAACATTCACACTTACAGACTCTATAGTCAATGAACCCAGAAATGCAGACTGTCTCACCAACACTCCCTCTGGGTTGTCATAAGACTATCTTGGTGGTGGCACATTTGGAGCCATTGAATACAGGAACCACAACAAACTGGGCTCACTGGTTCTTTGTACCCCCGATGGGGACACAGCCACAATTTTCTGAAGTTTGCAAAATAAATAAGTTGTTATTTTTAGAGACAAGTACAGTGACTCTATTATATACACTCATCAGGAGATTGTGCAGAGTTTGGGATGTTGTAATCATCCAACTCAAAGAGGAATTGTTAGCCAGATGTTGAAAATATATGTAAATAGGCTCTGGGAGTACATGTTATCTCTAAATCTTCCCAAAGAATGTTGACCTAGTCCTGGAGCATCTATTTACACATTCTTTTCAATCTTTAAAGTAAACCGCCCTAGTTTGCATTACTTAGGTTAGTCCAATACAGACAAAATGTTGATAATTGCTAAGTTGGGTGGTGGAGATGAGGGTTTATTATATTCTTCTTTCTTCTTTTGTGTATATTTGAAATTTTCCACAATAAAAAATTAAAAAGGTTGGGGGTGGTGGATAAATCTCTTTATTCTGCTTATATAGCTGGAAGTAATGAGGCTCCTTGTCTTAGTTTTCTCCTTCCTGTTGACACATGCTGTAACCTTTAAGTTGCTTACTCCAGGACCTTTTTCTTTAGAACAAACTTGTGTGAACTGAAACTAAGATTTGGATAGGATAACATCATTACTATTCCTCATAGTCCTTCATGCTTCATAAAACTCTTCAACATACCATCAAATCCTTTACTTCTCTGGAGCCTCTGTATTCACAGGTATTCGCCCAAACGAATTCATCATTCATCATAAATGAAACAGGTTTTAATTATTCAGGAACCAGTATTTATTGAGCACCTAGCATGTGCCATTACTTTAAAATGATTTTATAAAAGCCATGACTACATGTCTTTGCAAGGAAAATATAGCATCCAATAGAAAGCTTACAATCACTCAGTAAGTTTCTATTAAACATGTACTATCTGCAAAGCAGATTCCAAGCCGTTGGCATGTTACGAACTTCTGCAGAGAAGTAAGAGTAAGTGAAGAATAGTGAGGTGGCCCTTCTAAGTGAGGGCTTTTAAAATGCTGATTCCCAGTTCCCACCTACAGGAAGGTTTAAGTCTAGGGTGGTCCCAGGAAGGGTTGCAAACCACTAGTCTAAGTGATCAAGTCTGAGGGGCCCAGCAGACTCTAGTTTGACTGAAACTGGCATTGCCTTCAACTTGGAGTGTAGTTGGCAGCAGCAGACAGGATATGTTTTGAAAGTGCATCCTGGTGGTGGAAGGAATATGAAAATTGGGTTAAGGCCTAGAGGAAGGAGTCAGCAGGATGTAGGCAATGGGTCAGAGTTTATGGGGTATAGCTTCAAGGCCAGGCTTTGGTTCTAGTGGAATACTAAGAAGGGACCTGGAAAAGATCAATTGTTATTTTGCCCCTTTTGTATAGCACTGTGCAAATTTCTTTACTTTTATAATCTCATTTAGTCTTCATGACAATCTGTGTGACTTGCTGATTTGCCCAAAGTCAGCCAGTGTCAGAGCTGTGATTTGAGCTTAACTCCATTCTAACTGCAAAGTCCCTGCTCTCTCTGTCTTTCCATAGTGCCTGCAAAGATGGGCAAAGACTTGTTGGGCTTACCCGGGTGATAGCTAGTGAGACCATTCAAGTATGGGGAGGCATCTGGCAGCTGGCTACATCCACACTCTATTCACTAGCGGGTAAAATAAACTCTCAGTGACTCCTGTCAGGGTTCTCATTATTTCTAACATCAGGCCCAGGCAACACAGGGGAAATTTGAGAGTTTGTCTTTGTGTCCACCGGCTCCCGGATTTTACCTGTTTATTCCCCAATCCCTTGGGAGGGGCCTACTTACTGTCCTCATGATCCTTATTTCCATTCACCTCAAGTGGTAAATGTTTGATCACAAATGAGAGTGTTGTGCTTTGGAGAACCTCTGCCTTTGAACAAATACCATACGCTCAGAGAATGAAGGAGACATGAAGAGCAGGGGATAGGAAGAATTTAGAAGATATGCTGAATTCCCGAAATCACACTTGGAGATAGGCTGGAGTCCATTCAAAAATCGATTCCATACTATCTGAAGAGAAATGATAAGATTTCAGAAGATAGGATGATCAACAGTTCTGCTGCTTCAGAGATTCTTTTGAAGTACTTTTCCTACAATTGTACAAGCGGCTTTGTACAAAGTCCTCATTTATCACAGGGAACAGTAAGTATGTGTACACTTCTCACAAAGGCGGGTCATCAGTGGTCAAAATCCATCAAAGCCTCTTTCTTTTGATAACTGAAGTTATAGACCAGACAACGCTTTATTAGTATTCCAAATACCAGTGCTGCCCTGTCCTACAATAAACAGAGTAAGCATTAGTGGCTCTGGTGATGCTCCCTCAACCTCACCACCAACATTGTCCAATGACCAATTCTGTGTTCAAGACCACAGAGTTTTCAATTTATCAATATCACTTCTGAGTTCTACATTGTCCAGCAACTTCTGACTAGTAGCTAGCAAACATATTTACATATTGTTCAGATTTAGAGGTGGTAGTTTATTTGCTGAGGGAATATAGTAATGATCTGTAAATGATATTCTAAGATAATGTTAAGCTAGATGATAACTTTTGTTGTAAAGCAAGTTTTTTTTATTTTTTTAAAAATTTGTTCTAATTTATTATATATAACAGTAGAATGCATTTTGACACATTATATACAAATGGAGTACAACTTCTTCCTCTAGCTGAACATGGTGCAGAGTCACACCACTGGTATAATCATACATGTATATAGGGTAATAATGTCCATCTCTTTCCACTGTCCTTCCATCCCCACACCCCATCCCCTCTTCTCACTCCCCTCTGCACAATGCAAAGTGGATAACTTTTTGAATCCTGTATACCTAAAAGGAGAAAGTAATCTTACAAGGCAGCATGCAGCATGATAAAGCCAATCCAAGACTTGGCTTTGTTGCTTATTAACTGTGCAACTTCCGCAAATTAGTTTTCTGAATCTTGCTTTCTGCCATGATCAAACAAGCAAACAAGCAAAAAAAAAAAAATATTAATTTTTGCTTTGAGAAGATTTTGTGAGGACTGGTTATAATATACGTGAAGGGGCTCAAAAATATTTGTTGAATGAATTCAGATAGTCAATGCTTAATAAGGGTGACTTTCATTATTTAATCTAGTGTATGTCATACTTTAGACACTTTTTAACCTGTCTAATCATGCTTCTCAGGGAATAATTTAAAAATTATTGTTTTCACTTTCGATTAACAAAAACAAACATGGCTGTTACAAAAATTCAAATTACACTAAGTGGACAAATCAAAAGTAAAAGATTGGGCTGGAGTTGGGGCTCAGTGGTAGAGTGCTTATCTGGCATATGTGAGGCCCTGGGTTCAATACTTAGCATCTCATATAAATAACTAAAATAAAAGATCTACTGACAACTAAAAAAAGTATTAAAAAAAATTGGGGAGCTGGGGATATAGCTAAATTGGAAGAGTGCTTGCCCCTGGGCTCGATCCCCTGCACTCCCAAGTAAAAAAAAAAAAAAAAAAAAAAAAAAAAAATTAAAAAGTGAAAAATCCCATTGCTCAGTCCATACTTTAGAGGTAACCATTCTTAACAGATTGATATATATCCTTTCAAATATTTCTCTACCATGTACAAATGTATAATTTTAAAACACAAGCTTGGGCTCTACTCAGTAGTCTGCAACTTGAGGTTTTCACTTAACATTGTGAACATTTTTTTCAGGCCCAGTATTCCCTTCACATAGTTGAACTATGTAATTTATGACACAACTCTCCTATTAAGGGATGATTAGGTTATTTCCTAATTTTTGCTCTTTCAACCACTGTGGCTATGAGTATCCTTGTATAAACATTCTTTGACATATGTACTAGTTCTTTTTTTCTAGGATAAATATCTAGAAAAGAAATTGCCCAAAGAGTACACATATTAATTAGACTTCACTAATTTGCAGAAAGAACGTTATGGAATAAATTGTGTCCCTCAAGAATTTACATTTGAATTCCTTAACAACAGCCCCTCAATACTACATGACTCCAGATTTAAAGATGGGGCCCTTAGAAGGGTGATTAAACCAAAACATGATCATTATTGCAGGTCTTAATCCAGTCTGACTGGTGTTAGAAAAGCAAATTTGAATGCAGAAAGAGAACCAAAGATGCTCAAGCACAGAGAAAAGACTATGAGAGCACACAATGAGAAGACACCCATCTGCAAAGGAGAAACAAATACCTTTATCTCAGACTTTTAGCCTCTAGAACTTTGAGAAAATAGATTGTGGTTGTTTAAGCCACTTACTCTGCTATATTGTTATAGCTACCCTAGCAAACTAAATTATTCTCAAAGCGTTGGGGGCCCTCTTGTTTTGAGTTAAGGCCCTTGTGGTATGAAGGGAGATGTTCTAGTCACTTGCTTCCCCACCTTGTGCCTCCCTTCATTGCCCTTACCCTCCTTTCTTGTTAAAATTTATTTAATAAAGTATTTATTATGAACCTTGGAGACTCTCAAAGATCTTTGGGGTTTTGTGAACAATTTATTTTTAAAGAATATTTTTAGTTGTAGATGGACACAATACCTTCATTTTACTCATTTATTTTTCATGTGGTGCTGAGGATTGAACCCAGTACCTCACAAGGGCTAGACAAGTGCTCTACGGCTGAGCTACAATCCCAGCCCACAATTTTTTTGATGTACCTCCTACTGGCATTAGATTACAGAAAGATGCTATTAAGATATTTTCCCACTCAATTATCCTTACCTGTCATTTTATGAACTACAAAATACTAAGAAGAAAATTAAGAAAATCTTTATCACAAAAAGTCTCCCACATTTCTTTGTTTGATTGATGGGAGTAAATAACTCACTTTTGGCTGATCATTCTAAGTTCTTTAAATAAGTCTTTTGATTCACATAATTAACCTAGTGCCTAAGTAAAATTAATGCACTCTTTAAAATTGAATTTTAACACATTTTTATTCCCCTGATCACTCCTCCTCTCTCATTCCTTGAAATCTGATGTTTGTGCTTCTTTGACAAAGAGGTAGGAAGGAAAGTTAAAATTACTTGAGGATCTACATTCTGCTCTGTAGCCATCCTCAGTAACCTTCACATATTTGACATTCTTTTAATTTCCTGAAGAAATGACTCACCCAGAATTATAGCCAGAGTAGCTGGAATAATTGGCCTCAAGGTCTTCTGATATTTTTTTTTCCTTCAGCAATTCATCTTACTCATAAAGTGCAAGATTGCTTTGCTGAAGATTATTGCACACTGGTGAAAAAAGGAGAGGAAGAGGAAGACTAGTACTTGACAGGGATGGCAAAGAGAGTTTTATTTTCATGATCTCTCCCCACCCCCACTTCTCTTTTCAGAGTTACTTGAGTACCATAGGTTTGTGAAGGGTTGTGTTTACTTTTCACTAACAGGTTAGTATATCTTTTGGTGGCTGAGTCAGGTCTGCCTCTTATCTAGAACTGGGCAGGAGAAAAAAGGACTACAAGCAGCTGGGCTGAAACAAGAAAAGGAAAGACGGACTTGTTCCTTTGGCTCACCTCACCAATGGCAGAGGCACCTAAATCTTTCATTTGACTGCCTGGAAATGAGGGAGGAAAAAAGAAAAAAAAAAAAAAAAAAGAGGAAAATGCCATTTGAAATCTGGGGGAAATTGTTTAGGGGTTTAGTTGTTTCCTGACTTTCGTGCTTTCTTTTTTTCTTTTTCCCTCAATGGTTTTCTTTTCATTTTTTCCTTTTTTTTGGGGGGGGGGGGCGTTGCTAGGGATTGAACTCAGGGTTGGTCAACCACTGAGTCACATTCCCAGCCCTTTTTTTATTTTGTATTTTGAGGCAGGTTCCTGCTAAGTTGCTTAGAGCCTTGCTAAGTTGCTAAGGCTGGCTTTGAACTTGTGATCTTCCTCCCCAACCTCCAGAGTTGCTGGGATTACAAATGTGTACTACCACATCTATGGGTGGGCAATGGAAATTGGGGATAAATGAAGGAACAAACCTGAAGATACCAAAATAATCTCTCCCTGTTTTGTAACATTCAAGTTCTATTTTTTTGCCTTTTTTTGATTTTTTTAAATTCAATTTTCTAAGCCACATATGAATCTCTAAAATAAATGGAATTATCTCCAATAAATAGGAGTGCCTACAAGGAATTATGCTAGATTCTGCATGAGACGTACAAGTCATTATATAAGGTTCTGCATTAGACAGCTAAGATTTAGTCTGCCTCGGGGTCTGCAGTCTCAGTGGAAGTAACTCATGGTCATGTGTGCTCACAGATTTGGAAAAGCAGCTATTTCATAAGAGAAAACATTTTGTCTAGTGCTCATTGACAGCAACTAAATGTCACTGGCATTTAGCTCAAACCAAAAATTTATTTTGAAATAATAAACAATTAAATAAACACTTTTATTAGAAACAAGAATTTCAGAAGAGTTTGCTCACTTGTGTGTCATAAATCATGAAAGGGGGAGTTACACCCATGCCATATGTGAATTACAGAGCTACACAGTAATATCCTATCATCTGCAATACAGCTGCTTCATTTAAATTCAAATTCTAACATTTATAGCTTCAATGGTGGGCTATACCCATGATACAAAAAAATCATATTTGAGAAAGTTTGAGATTTGGTAGGTAGCTGATTTAGATTTATGTCTTTTCTAACTCTGCATCTTAGATTCTAGGAGGACACAAAAATATAGCCTTTTGTAATAAGAACTCGAATGGAAAATATCTAATGTTGAACATTAGTGTTTAATGCTATATTGCTGCCATTTTGGATGATGAAGATGATCATTATTTTGATTTTATAAAATGTTTATTTGTTTATAGTGTTCTGCTGGCAGGATGTTATTATTCATTGCCAAATTTCTGGAAGCAAATAAAGGCAAAAAGAGTATCAATCAAAAACTATAAATTAGACACAATCATGATTCCTTCCATGGAATGGACCATGTCAGAGTTAACAATCACAAATACCACCATGTGCTCTTTTACTTTTTATCAGCTGCTTAAATGCCTTCTTAACACTAGATCCAATCAATATCAAATGATTAGAGGTATAGTATAAGAACAGAGGTGTTGCTGGGAGCCTTATAAAGGAGGGGAATGAGGACAAACTATTTTTTCTTAACTATTTTTAGTCATAGATGGATGCAATACCTTTATTTTATTTATCAATTTTTTGTGGTGCTGAGGATCGAACCCAGTGCTTCACATGTGCTAGGCGGGTGCTCTACCACTGAGCCACAACCCTACCTTAAGGACCTACTATTTTAACTATTACTAAGCATTTGTCCTCCACCAGTCTCCATGGTAATCCAAAGCATTTGCTTCATTTATGGCAAGAATATTAATCTGGCACAGGGATTTTTCTTCCTTTCTGCATTTCCAGTTTTCCTAGATATGAGTTCTCTGAGGTACACCTTCAGAAAATAGTCACTATTATAAGCCTAGAAAAGGACAATTTGGAGAGGGCTGTTTGCCTATTGCTTGCTTAAACCATAGCCAAGTTCTAAGCTATTTCATCTACATAAACTTACTTAAGTTCAATTCAATTCACTTTCAGGAAACTCTTATATAGCAGGAGGTATTCAATCATTGCCAAAGTCAATATATTAAGTCTGGTTGTTGAAGGCAGCTGGTTTCCCATAGAACCATGTGTCCCCACTTCCTATTTCAGTCAGTTTCTGATGCAGGAGTAGAAAACACCAAAGAGAGTTGGCAGCAATGGCCTTTTCACTTATAATAGATTTTCTTTTATGTACTTTGGATTTTTCTCCAGTATTGTGTTCAGTGGTGTTTCTACTGTGTAATCAGATTGGACAGCTCTACAGTAAGGTGCTGATTAGCAAGAAAACTCTGAGGTAAATGGTTTCCCTCTCTTCCTTCAATCCCAGAGGCAACAGTGCTGCCAGTCTATTACCAAGGAGAGGAGTCCTCAGAGGGAAGTGGGACTGTCATTTGCCTGAGAACTATTTCCAGGACAGCCCTGGAACTTCAAAACTTCTTGAGACTCCAGTGATAAACTGAGATAAATCTGGCCATCTGGGGCAGTCTGGATTCAAAAACCCTATTTCTGTGCTGCTTCCTCCACCACTCCCTTCTTGGCTGGTGGGAAAAAGAAAAACCCCTCCTGAGGTAAAGAATTTAAGAATGGGAGCTATTTATTCTATTTTTTTTGCTATTTGGTTTGAATTTCTGGGCTTCAAGTTGCATGGTTCTCTCATTTTGTTATTATTGCTGTGTCTTTTTTTTTCTATTGTGAAGTTTGACCTTTACAAAGATGAAGTATTAAACTTTACTTTTTTCTAATATTTATTCTTTAGTTCTATAAACTTGAAAGTGTCACTTTTCAGTACCCTAAAGATTTTTAATCTGTAAAAGGGCATGCCAACATCTATTCCTTTTCATTTGCAGAGCATTGTCAATTATTTTAGCTAGATTCTTTGATCTCAACAGAACTTTCCTCTAATATACTATTTAACCATAGATATAACATTAGAATAGAGTTTCCAAATATTTTAAATATAAAAATATTTAAACCATACTTTTCCTGGTTCTATATTTTGTATTTTATGAATTTAAGAGATTTTGTAGATGGTAGAATATTTCTCTTGTAAAATATCTTTTTCACTTTTAATATTTTGGTGCTGAGGTTGGAATTCAGGGTCTAATAACTGCCAAATACATGCTGTATCATTGAGCTTGCATATTCAAGATATTCTTGTGTAATATCTTGAATTGTGAGTTTTTATATATAAAATTTGACTTGAAAAAAATGCCCCTACATCCCTATAAACTGTTATAGTTTTAGCTTTTGCGAATAACTTTTATGTCTATAATATTTACAAGAAAAAAGTTCTACTTCGTGACTTTGTCTTTTCCATATCATTTTTCAATCCTCTTCCATGGTTCTTCAAAGGCAGAATAAAAAAAGCATTCAAAGGCTTTTTAAAGGTTTGACTATTATGGTTAACAGAACATATTGCAGATATTTATTTCATAAAATACACATTTGAAATGTCAAGCTCCATCCCCACCACCCAACCTGATCATGTCTGCTAATTTTGGGCAAAGTAGAAAATGGGACAGATCTGTTCTATGGAAGGTGCCACCTCATTTCTACTGCCCTGTTTTGAGATGGCCTTTATGGAGAACCTTCATATAGACCTAATATCATTCACAGGTTCCTCTTCTTGCACTAAAGGTAAAATGTACCTGAAAACAACTTACCCTCTCACCAGACAAAATGTCTAACAAATGATAAATAGAATTCAAGACAACCAAGGAACAAATCTCTTTATCTGAAATTGTGGGTATTATAAAAATGTGAGTTCTCTGAACCTTGTCTCAGGCCTTTATAAACTTTTAAAATCTTAAATAAAATCAGTTCACTTCTCTGGTGGTTTCTTCAACTAAATATTGAGAGTAACACCCATTTCATGAAATTATATCTATTTAGTTAGATTGTTGTGAAATGACTGGCTATGAAAAATTCTCATTTATTACAGGTAGCCTTGGTTCTACCACTCAAGACAGCATGTTGGTCCATTCTTATCATAATCACCAAAATAAGAATATTTGTGTAACACTCCATAGCTGACAAAGTACATTTACCTAAAAAACATTTTACTTATGTATACTTAGTAATTAACCTTGAGTTTTTATCTTTGTTTTTAATTGAATATGATATAAATTCTGGGCTTTTGGAGGAAATATTTGAATTAAGAAACATTAAGCTGGCTGGAAATACAACCTGATTGTAGAATTCATGCTTAGCACATGTGAGGTCCTGGGTTCAATCACCAGAATTCTCCCTCCCATCTGATAATAAAATATCAAGCAGCTGTATGCTAGAATTTTGGCAAACTGACATTCACTAATTATTTAATGCATCTACATTGAGCACATATGCACTATTGCAGCAATTATCAATCTTTTGGTCTCAGGACCTCTTTTCATTCTTAAAAATTATTGAGAACTGCAAAGAGCTTTGTTTATGTGTAATGTAACTATTGATATTTACTGTATTAGAAATTGAAAGTTTAAAATATTATTTACTAACTTATTTTAAAAAAATTTATTACAATCCACTAAATACAACATACCCACATAAAGAACATATTTTTATGAGAATTAATTGTATCTTCAAAATTAAAAATTAGTTTGAAAGATGTCATTGGTCTACCTTTTTCATATTTGCAAATCCTTTTAATCTATGACAATAGAAGACAGCTTTATTCTTTTATGTTTTTGCATTCAATCTGTTGCAATTATATACTTTTTGTAGTTCCTAGAAAATGCTAGTATATGTTCATGAGAGAAAGTTTTCTTTTTTAAAAGTCTGGTATTCCAATGAAATTGACCTAAAATTAAAGATCAGTAATAAAATAATGACTGTAGGGACCACTGCACATCTCAGAAATCCCCTCCTGCCAAGGTTCCCCCTTCCATACTTTAGCTACTTTGCTAGTACATAGTATATTGTTATCACTCAAAAAATAGTTGCTGAATGAAGTAATAAACACCATACCTTGTGCAGGGTTACACAAGTGAACAAGACAAGAGTCATTACCCTTAAGGAGTTTAGACTCCATTGGAAGAGAGGTATTTACAAAATGATGCTTTTAGTACCACTACAGGAGTAATACAAAGATGTTTTTGGAAATTAAAGGATACCCACTCAATCTTGGGAGATCAAGGAAGGCTTTCAGAGAAAACGATGACTAAGCTGACATTTAAAAGCCACGTAAAGAATGTAAGGATAGAAAGGAGAATCGAGTTCCAGATGGAGGTAGCAGCAAAGATTGCTATAGTCTAGAGACATGAGTCATAGTAGGTTGGCCAGAAATGAGTTAATGTAGCATATAAATTTCCTGAAAAAAAGTTTGAAGACATTAAATAGGAGACTAAAATAGATAAAAGTTTAGAAGAGACAATCTAGGTATAATGTGAATGAGTTTTAGGCACCATGGAAAGGTTAGGACTTTTGAGGCAGGTAACACTTTGGCCTAACTAGAATAGTAAAGAAGATGGAGAGAAATGGAGATAGTAGATGGAGATAGGAAGGCAAATATGATAGGATTTTCTGATGTCTGTAGGAAGAGGTAAGAGAGAGGGAGGGACTGAGTATAATATTCTAATTTTTGACTTACATAAGTGTTTTGATGATGATACCAGTTAGAGATGGGAAACATAAAAGTAGGTGTAAATAAAATAAGAATTTTAGTTTGGGATATATTATTTCAAGATATTGTGAAACATCCAGGATAGACACTTTGATGATAATCAGGTACATATATTTGTAATCAGAAGAGACAACAGGACTAGAAATTAGATTCAGGAGACATTAGCACATATACTAGCATATTGAACTGAAGGAGAGCACAAAGGGAGACTACAAAGAAATAGGAACAATTTGACTAGGCCACAACTCTGAGGCACATTGACATTTAAGTGACAGGCCAGATGGAAGTCCTGGAAGGTAAAATAAAGAGGCCAGAAATCTCGGAGGAAAAGTAGCAAAGTGTGGTTTCACACTTTCAAGGGATGTGAATTCAGGAGGCTGAGGTTATTAGTATCAAATGCTGCAGAGAGGTCAAGCAAAATAAGAAAAAGGGTCCACCTGATAGAATCAGAAGTTGCTGGTGACCTTGTTGAGGATTTTAGTTGAGTGGACTGGGCAGAATCCAGAAACTTATTGACTAAATAACCCTTTGAGCAAAGTTCCAGGGAGGGCAGGAGGAGACAGACCTAACATCATTCAGAGAGACAGAAAAGAGGCAGAAATATGTACCTCAGAAGATGGCAGGGGATGGGGATCTATGGTGCCAAGTGTGGATGCAGGTAGGTTTATGAGTGTGAAGGCAGGGAATTGTTGGAGTTCCTCTTTGATGGCTTATATTTTTTATTGAGAATAATGAGGAAGGAGGTTTGGAAAATAATGAAGAAAATCTGAAGAAGCTGTTGTAGAAAATGGGAAGAGAAAAGGAAAAAAGAACTGCTTGGCAAAGTTGAAGGCTCACTTGATGTTAGACACTATACAAATGTAGTGGAAGCAATTTACATGGGCTGTCAGGAATTTCAGTTTTCTTTCTTTTTTTTTTTTAGACCTATATCTAAATTAAAAGGTTAAGATCTAGGCTATATTTTTTAAACAAATGTAATCCTGTAGACAGTACAATGTGGAGATTATAAAATCAATAAATTCTCATTCTTTGTACACCCCCACATATAATTTGCATAATACACACAAATATACACATACATGCACACACACAACAAAACACTGGCTATTAAACCTCCTTATAAAATTCCACAGGATATCATGATCTTATTATCTGTAATCCTCCATGTAATTTTCATGGAAAGCCGTGAAGTTATTGTGTGGGGTGGAGTTCGTATTATCACACATGAACAAATTTCAGGTGAGCTAGTTATTAATATTTACATTAAAAATGTATCCTTTTCAGAGCACAAATGACAATTCATTCTCTGATACCCATTATGAGATCTTTCTCAAATATATCAAGAGAGATGGGGGCAGGAATAAACATTTTCATCTTTATAGACTATTACATTATATCAGCAATAGGAGTTGATTTAATTTATATTCTAAATCAACTGTATATAGGTAATATTTTTACGCATTTATTATGCATTGGGTATGTGTTATCAGTCTATTGAACTGTCACAAAAAATTCATTAGATAAATATTATCTCCATTTATAGATAAGGAAACTGGATCACAAAAGATTAAGTCACTTGTCCATGTCAAATGGCTAATATATGGTGAGCTGGGATTTGAAACCAGGCATTCTGACTTCAGAGCCCCATACATTTACCCTCCCCACTACACTGCTTTATCAAATTAGAAACTTATGAAATTTTCCAAAGTGAAATGCTCACTTGAAGTTTCAGAAATTTAACACAACGACTGATTGGGCAGATAAGTTCTAACAGACTGGATGAGCAATTCTGTAAAAATCTAGACTAATGAAACAGCATATATCAAGACACAAGTTGTTTTCTTAAATTTCTTCCTTAAAAAATTTACTTGGAAATATTTCAAGCACACAGAAAAGTACAGAAAATACAATTGAACAACCCAGTATCCTTCACCCAGCTTTAACAAATCTTAATGTTTTGCCTGCCACATTTCCTGCAGATTACTTTTAGTAGAAAATAAAACATTAGAGATACAATTGAACCCTTCCTGTTACATTCCCTTCTCTTCCTCTCTGGAAGTAACCATTATTCTGAATTGATATGTATCCTTTCTTCATGTAACTTGTACAGTTTGATTTCGAGTTTTTTATTTTTAAACTTTTTTGGTATACCATATACATCTTTCTGCAACTTACTCCCCCACCCCAATGTCAAGTTAATGCACGCTATGTTAATACTAGTAGCACTACATTATTGATTTTTATTGTTTAATATTCTATGTCAATTTTTCCAACAATGTAACTTATTCATCCATTCTATTAGTGGACATTTGTTGTTTCACTAATATAAACTATGTGGCTATGAACATTCTTGAGCGTGTTCATGGTAACTTTGTATATGTCGGTACATAAAATTCCTTAACATGCAGTTGAATAGGAAAGATCACACACGTGCATGATCTTCATAACCAAGAGGGTCATCAGTTTCAAGAATGGTACAAAAGACTATGGGTTGTTTTGAGCAAAGTGAGGCTACTTTCAGTAGCAAGCAACTGGGGAAGGTTCCCATATAACTGATACTTATCGCTACAGTACAAGATTACACAGTCTTTCATTACTCTTGTCACCCAATAGTTTCATGTGTGCCCATTCATTTCCTCAACTACAGCGTGAGCTGTACGACGACCGAACCCAGGCACTGACAAGGCAAGTCAACATGTGTGTGACCGTGGAGTCTGAAAAGGAGGCTGAGGCAGCTAACCTCTAGGATGTACCAGGCCACTAGAAATTGACAGCGTGAGGAAAGAGTAGGGGCAACCAGGGCCTAAATGCACTGTGCATCCGGAAAGTCAAGGAAATGAAGACAGACGGGGGCATGGACACCTGCTCCTAAGTTGTCTCTTAACTTTCACTTACAAAGACGCCAGGTCTGTAGCCAGAAGCCAAGGGGCCCACACAGCCCCCGCCCTGAGGGAAGCTTCCCAGTCTGGCTCTTTCAGCGGCGCCTCTTTGCTTTACGCCAATTCCGTAAGGAGGAGCTGAGGCCAACCGGGCGGCTCCCGCAGTTACAAAGTTGACGTGAAATTTCGCGGGGCTGCACTGAAAGCGGCCATCTTTAATCCGGGCAGACCCCACCCTCTTACCCCATCGACCACTCCCTCAATGTCTCCAGGAATTTCACTGACAAACGTAACGCAGTAAGCCTTAGAAGCACTGCTGAAGAAACATACAAAGAGGCCCAACTATCCACAACCACAGAGGTACCAAATGCAGCCAATTTAAACATGGCGGCTAACCCCGAGAAGCGAAACAGCACGGACGCCAATGAAGTCATACTCGAAATGCAGTGCGGTGACCGGGCTGGGGAGGGAGTAATCTCGCGAGATTGTAGACAGCCTGGCTCGGCCCGGAAGCCTCCTCTGAGGGGGCGGGTGACGGAGGAGGGAACGGAGTCGGGCTACAGCCAGTGGAGGAGTCCGCCCGCTGTAGCTTGCGTAAGCGGGGCAGAGACGCCGGGAAGCTACGCCGCGGAATTGGCGTAGGCGGCTTTGGAGAATCGGCGGGCTGCGCTGCGCCGGGGCTGGTCGCGGAGGGGGGAGGGGATGTCGGTCAGTGCGAGATCCGTTGCTGCTGAGGAGAGGAGCGTCAACAGCAGCACCATGGGTGAGTCTCAGCTTCGGGCAGCCGCGGCTCGGGGTTGGTGGCTCCGGATGCGGGGGGCTTTGCTACCGCTATGCCGAGCTGGGGGAACGCCCTGAGGCGAGGCGGGGAGCAATGGTGAGGGGAGGGGAGGTGGGAGCGACGGCGGGCCCGGGGCGCGGCGGCGGCGGGCCGGGGGGGAGGGGAGGTGGTGGCGGTGACAGTTTGAATTGAATGTGTGGAGAGCCCAGGCGGCGGCATTTCCTGTGCAGCGGCGGGCGGGCCCGGGGCGCGGGGAGACGTGAGCCGCGGCCTCCGCGGCCGGAGCAGCCCGAGCGGGGTCGTTCAACCCAGCCTTCCCTCCTTCTGTTCCCTCGCCTTTCCTCAGCCTCCTCCCTGGCCCAACGCTCCCGCGGCCCTGCTTTCTCTAAGTCGCCGGCCGTAGCACCTTGGGCAGAGATCCTCTTTTGGGGAGTGGGCCTGGCTAGGAGGATGGGGATGTGTGTGCGCACTCGGGCGACGGTGCTGTGTGGGCCGGCCCGGGGAGGGCGGCGGCGGGGAGGGAGGAAGAAGGATGCACCAGGCTGAGGCTGCGGTGGAGGCAGCAGCAGCGGCTGCTGCAGCAGCTCCCACAACCGCGTTGCCTACTCCCTTCCCCTTCCCCGCCTTTCGGCGTTGCCTTTTCCCGGGCGCAACCCAGAAAGCCGGTGGATGGTTGGCGAGCATTGAGGACAGAGGATCCGGGGCTTGGCTCGAGGTTTGGGCTTAATTTTTAGGAAAAGGGGAAAGAGAATGTCTGGAAGGGCGCCCCCCGGAGGTGGTGGAAAGGGTGGGAAGGGTCCCTGGAAAAGGGAGGGAGTGGAGGTACCGATTGGTGAGGGTTAAGAAAATCAATTTTTGAAAGTAATTTCCGTATTCTTAGTTATTCTCTTAAGCCCTTTCATTTCCTTTCCTCCCCCACATATTGGAAAAAGAACAGGCCATTTCATTCACATTTTCCACTCCTGAGTTCCATTTCGTACTGTGTGTGTTGTATGAAATAAGCAACTGAGAATTTTTTTTTTTAAACTAACACGTTTCCATTTGCTAAGTTACTTTTTTAGAGTACACTGTTTCAGATCTGGCTTTTTGTAGCTGTAGGGGAAGAATCTGGTATCTGTCCAGGTGTTTGCTTAGTTACTGAAATGATAACTTATTACTTAAATTTTTGCAAGGGTATTGCTAAATAGTTCAGCTTTAAGAATTATTTCTTTTGGCTTTGTTTTTGATGAAATGAAGAATAACTTCCTGAGTGCCCTTGAGAATCCAAATGAACAGGTAATCTAGATATACAAGATTTTGCCTGTTTTGCATGTTTATGTGTGTACAGGGGATGGGTATGGTCAGGTTTTTCTCCCCATGAAGATTATACACAGGCTGAGAGGAAACTCTTAGGTTTTTAAATCTCATCTCTTTGGCGATGAGATTTATAGAATCCTGATAGATTGAAGGGTGGATATAAACAATTACTAAACCAATTACTGCTGCCTGGATTCCTTATTTCCCCAAACAGCAAGGAGCAAGGGGTTGTGTACTGGGTGGGGGTGGGGAGCAGGAATCAGTTTTTCATTCAGCCCAGCTGTTCAGTGGGTGGGACTGAAGGAGATAGGGTTGAATGAAGCTATGAAATAAATGTGGAAGCTGCATAGATTGTTTTCATGATAGCATTGTGTCATTCTAGGATAGGACAATGTGATGGAGCCAGGTCCTCTTAATGGTTATTAAAAATGTCTATCTTATGCTTACAAAATTGAAGTTAATAATTGATAATAGCATTTTGTGTTTAAGTTGATGTTAATTTACAGACAAGGTGTTTTCTTAATATAATTGAACACTTTTGGTTATTGATTTTGGTTTAGAGATACTTGATACATAGTTACATGAAAGGTAGTATTATCAATGGATTTTGTAAGTTTGTTATAAAATTGGTTGTTTGGATTTGTGCATTTTTTCCATAGGAATGATTTGGGGGAGCCTCTGAGCTAGTCTGAGATAAGGTAGGACTTCTTACAGAACTTAATTCAGTTTAAAGGGTTATGCTGTAATAGAAACAAAGCTTGGGGAGGAAGGAAGGAGGAAGAATTAGATCTGTGGTTTTTAAGTTCTCAGTAATAGGGAATGATCAGATGAAGGGACCAATCAGAGTGAAGATAATGGGAAAGAAGGTTGATTTCAGACATATGTGATGGTATACATATTCACCATAAACTGTATTCTGGTGGTAGAGTATTGTTAATTCACTTGATTGCCAGTAGGGACCCATGTTTCACATTTTAACATAAGTTAGCTATCTTCAATTTTTTTATTAGAAGTTGAACATTTTTATTTTAACTTTAATCATGTATTTGTTTATGTACTTTACTGTTCTGAAATGCTAAGTTTGGACTGCGTATAACACAAGATTTATTGTATTATGAAATCTGGTGTAGAAATTGTGTTTTATATGTTTGGCTTACTGGACGAAAGCATATCGTTAAATGTAGACAGTTGGATTCTACAGCATTGTTTCAAAGACTGCAGGTTTTGACCCATTAGTGGATCTTGAGATCAAAGTTGTATATTTCTACTCACACTTTTTTTCTTAAAAAATAAAATAGAAAGTATCAGGACATTGTACTTAATGTGGGTTTTTTGGAAGGGAGCTGAAATTTTTTTTTACAACTATTATGTATTATATTGAAATGTAACTTTTTTGTTTCTTTTTAAACTAAGGATCGTGGGCAAGAAGTGCAGTATGGACAGGTCAAATCTCAGGACTTGTGGTAGGGATTGGTGGTCTTGGTATGAGGAAGAAAAACTTTAGTAGATGACTTTTTAGTCCATGTGACTTTTTCTTATTTTGGATTAATTTACCATGTGGTTAATGTGGTTAGAGAGATCTAGGGCCTATTCCTGCTTGAGAGGAGGTCATCCCCCAAAATCAGGTAGAAACAAAGGTGGGTCCCAAGAAAAAATAGTAGCATTCAGTGACTATTCACTAGGATTTGAGGAGAAATGGTCTTTTGTTTTTGTCTTCTCTTGTTCTTTTACATTGTCATATATCTGGAGACTAAGTTTTGAGCTTGAGCCTGAAGAAAAAGAACCAAAGGAATATGTTTGGCTCATTTGCAGTGTTGGAGGCCTTAGACCAGACACACACACAGTCTTTGTGACTCATATTGGTTTTGTCTAGCTCTTCAGAAGTAGAGATTATACATAGGGGCGTTGAGTTCAAAATCTTAATGATAATGGAAGTATACACTATAATGATTAATAGTTTCTTATATGTTTTTCTAAAGGTTTTGTTTTCTTTTTTTTGATAGGGGTTGGGGCATATGAAAATAAAAATGTATGTCCTTCTTGCCCCTACCCTTGGTAGCATATGACATACATTCTTACCTAATTTTTTCCCTTTACTGCATCTTGAATTACCTCACATCAGTATGTAAAGTGCATTCTTATTTTATACAGCTACATAAATCCATTTTATGATGTTTCAGTCCATTTGTGCCACTATAACGAAATTCCTCAGACTAGGTGATTTATAAAGGACAGAAATGCATTTCTTATAGTTTTGGAGAGTGAAAAGTTAAAGAATGAGCACTGGCAGATTCAGTTATCTGCTGATGGCCAACTCTTTTTCCCTCAGAAGAGACAAATGGTGAGTACTCACTCACATGGCAGAAGGGGTAGGAAGGATGAACAACTCCCTTGTTTCTCTTCAGTAAGGTTATTAATCCATGAATTCTATCACATTGGTGATTAATTTTCAACATGCATTTTGGGGGGACACACTCAGACCGTAGCATATGGATAGAACATGATTTGTTTGACATATCCCCTTTTGATAGACTTTCACTTACAGTATTGTGCTATTACAAACCATGATATAAAGGGTAACTTAGGACAGTAGAAATAGAGGCGTGGTAATAAAAGACTTAGGTTATGGAGTCAGACCTGGATTCAGATGTCATCTCCAAAGCTCTGCTGAACCAAGGGCAAATAACAGATTACTGTTCCTTAGCTTAAAGTGGGAATCATAAGGTTATTAGAGAATTAAATGAGCTAATTCATGGAAAAGTCCTTAGAATGATGACTGGCATATAATAAGCACTCATATATTAGCTTGAAAAAATCTGTCATTGTATATTTGCAATTGAGTTTTTACTTTTCTGCCTCTATGGTAAATTAAAAACTTTTATAATCTTTTGTACCTCAGGCCTGGCATATACTTATTAATAAAGTTGATCATTTAAAGGTATGTAGTGTATTCCTTTAAGGAAAAGAAATATTTTAAGATTGAAACGTATTCACTTGTGCTTTGGGTTTTTATGTCATAGCAAGTGAATTGTGAGCAGAATTGAAGGAAATTAAAATAAAGTGATTTGTGTGAAACTTACATATCCTTCAAAGACCAAAGTCACTAGTGTCTTGTGTAGTACTAAAATGATGTTTATTTATTTAAAATTTCAGTTGGTACATTTTATAGAAGCAGTTGTTTGTATTTATGTTTCTTTGCATGAGTGATGTTTCTTATCTTTATATATATAAATTGTTTTCAGAGTATAGTATAGTTCTTTTCTTTTTGAGGATGATTTTGGTATGTACCACCAGTTTTAAAGAATACTAAATATTTTGAGTGAAATTGTTTAAGAGGAGGCAGAGCCTGGTGCTGTTGGGAAGGAGGATCTCAAGTTGAAAGTGAGCTTCAACAACTTATTTGAGGCTCTAAGCAACTCAGTGAGACCCTGTCTCTAAATAAAATTTAAAAAGGGCTGGGATGAAGCTTAGCGATTAAGCACCCCTGAGTTCAATCCCTAGTACCAAAAAAAAAAAAAAAAAAAAAAAAGAGGAGGCAAAATCTTTGTAGCAATCATGTTTAAAAAATAACCAGGGTACCACCTTATTTGTTACATGTAGCATTCTGGGATGTAAGTTGATCTGTATAAGAAAAAAATCCTTCAGTAACTAATATACTCTCAAACATCAGCATTTTAAACCATTTTTAATGGTAGTTTAGAAAACTTCATAAATACTTTTATGATTAATTACAAAACATTTCACCAGAAACAGACAACTCCCTTAAATTATTTAAATCTTATAAGGTTAATTTGTGTTTTTTTCTTAATTACCTATATTTTTCCATGGTTGTTATTAGTGGTATATTAGTGGTTAGTGGTTCTAAACCCTGGTTGGGCATTTGAAACATTTCCAGTGTGTAACATACTTGGAGGTTTATTAATTTACTAGGTAGGAGGCAAGGTCAGAAATTTGCATTTTAGGTTTTATAGGTAGTTCTGATGAACAGTCAGGATTGAGAACATCTATGTATATTATATTATAAGGTAATTTAGGTAAATATAGTCTATAAGCCCTTTTAATTCTTGTATAAAAGCAAGGTATTCAATTGATATTTAATATAGTTTTGATATATTAATATATGCAGATTATTTTAAATATGTATATGATATTCCAGTGTTATAATTTTAGTTTTTTTTTCTGTGCACTTCATAGTTAATAAATAGTATTTTTAAGAGTGTCTTTAACAAACCTCTTCATCCTTCTCTAGTTATTTTTTTAAGCTTGTTTATTTTTTTGTAGAGGGAGAGGGTACTGGGGGTTGAACTCAGGAGCACTTGACCAGTGAGCCACTTCCCCAACCCTGTATTATATTTTATTTAGAAATGGGTTCTAATAAGTTGCTTAGTGCCTCACTTTTGCTGAGCCAAAAAAAAGGGGAGGCAAAATCTTTGTAGCAATCATATTTAAAAATAACCAGGGTACCACCTCATTTGTTACATGTAGCATTCTGGGATGTAAATTGATCTGCTTTGAACTTGAGATCCTCCTGCCTTAGCCTCCTGAGTTGCTGGGATTATAGGTGTGCCCAGATTAAGCTTGTTTTAATTCATATACTTTTTTTTTTTTTTTTTTTGGTACTGGGGATTGAACCCAGGGTCACTCCACCACTGAGCCATATCCCCAGCCCTATTTTGTATTTTATTTAGACAGGATCTCACTGAGTTGCTTAGGGCCTTGCTAAGTTGCTGAGGCTGGCTTTGAACTTGCGATCCTCCTGTCTCAGCCTCCCAAGTGCTGGGATTACAGGCATGTGCCACCATGCCCGGCTTAATTTATATACTTCTTATGCATTGTATGAACTGGTAAGTATAAACTGATTAACTTCCCTCTTTTCAGTAGAATACACTGAACTTTTTAAAATTTTTTATTTTTTATTATTTTGATTCATTATTTGCAAATGGGGTACAACTTTCATTTCTCTAGTTGTACTTATAGTAGAGTCACACCGTTTTGTGTAATCATACAGGTACTTAGGGTAATGATGTTTGTCTCATTCTATTATCTTTCCTTCCCCTGCCCCCTCCCCACCCCTCATTTTCTTCTATACAATCCATCCTTCCTCCATCCTTGCCTCCCTGTCCCCCATTATGTATCATCATCCATTTATCAGAGAAATTATTCAGCCTTTGGTTTTGGGGGATTGGCTTATTTCACTTAGCATGATATTCTCCAACTCCATCCATTTACTGCAAATACCATAATTTCATTCTTCTTTATGGCTGAATAATTTTGTGTGTGTGTGTGTGTGTGTGTGTATATATATATATATTACAGTTTCTTTATCCATTCATCTATTGAAGGGTATCTAGGTTGGTACACTGAACTTTTAAAAATCATTTATTAGGAATATTTGGTTTTCTGTTGTGATTTATGATATGGGGTAATTAAAAAATACGATGAGTTTTGTTTTAAACTATATGTAGTTTTTTTTTTATATTTTCTACTCTTATAAAGGTACCTGCCATCCTCTGTTCTTCAAGTTTGCTGTTACAAAGTCTTTTGTCACCCCCCCCCCCGTTTTTTTTTTTATTTATTGAGGTTCAACTGTTTGTTAATTGTTGAGCTATATTTGCCTGTCTGGTTGGTTCCCAGCTTTATTCTGTATAATCAGTGTGCTTGGTGAAAGGGAAATAAATCTAAGTAGGAATAGTTACTGTTCTATGGATGTACAAAATGATGTGTAAATCAAAGGACTACCAAAAGAATGTAGATCATTGTAGTTTGCAAAGACTTTAGGTAAAGGATAAGGTGTATAGTAGCTTTCTCTTTGTGGAGAATAACAAATTGAGTACTAAGTTACACTACATAGAATTAGTCTTGTATTGGGATGTTTGTATTAGAATATAAAAGCTGGTCTAATGCAGAACAATTAGCTGTTACTTTGGGGAGATGATTTAACTGGAGCCAACAAGATAACTAGAAATGTTTTAGCTGGCATGTAGAATGCCTCTGGCCCCAACACTTAAATTTGTGTTCGAATGTGGTGTTGTTAGATAATTATATAGTTATAGTCCCTTCTTTTTTGAAGTCTTGGAATAATTTGTAGACTTGCTGAAAAGTTGTAGCCCCTATCTTATGAAAGTTAAATATTTGGTTAACATAAAGGAAATGAAGAAATAATTCCACAAACATGCAGATGTACTACCATGGCATATGGTAGTAGTATATCTCATATACCATCGTATATGAGATAAATGCATCATCTGCATTAGTACTGGCCAGGATTAAGGGAAATATCAGGGGAATAGGTATTTTATGCTTGATAAGAGTATCTTTTTCCCTTATTTTTATTGGTACATTGTATTGATACATAATGGTGGGATTTGTTGTCACATATTCATACATGGACACCATGTAACAATATAATTTGATCATTTCCTGGTATTTCCCCATTCCCTTCCCTTCCCTCTCATCTGTTGATCCCTTTCCTCTCTACCCATCTTCAGTTTTCATGTGATCCACCCTTCCCCCTAACCTTTCTTTTTCCTTTTCCTCTATGGCTTCCACATAAAAGAGAAGACATATGAACCTTGACTTTCTGAGTTTGGCTTGTTTTCTTTAACATAATGTTCTTAATTTCCATCCATTTTCCTACAAATGACATAATTTCATTCTTTTTTATGGCTCAGTAAAACTCCATTTTGTATAAATACCACATTTTCTTTATTCATTCATTCATTCATTGATGGATACCTAGGCTGGTCCATTGTTTGACTGTTGTGAATTATCCTGCTATAAACAAGGGATATGCATGCATCACTATAGTATGCTGACTTTAATGATAAGAGCTTCTTTTATTTGAATGTGTATTGGAAATTTTTTAGTGGGATTCGGAGGTTACATTGCTTTTTAATTGAAGGGTTGGGTTTTCTAAGTATGGTTGGTCACTTGGATTTCATTTAACAAATTAGAATCCAACCAAGATAAACGGAGGACTTTCTTGCTTGTAGTTTCTTCATTTATCTTATTGATTCCAGTCTCTTCCTACTTTAATTAATAAATCTTTAAGATTATTATACCTAAAACTATACTTTATAAAATAATTTACCTGTTGCAGAACTTTAAATATCTTTCTTATTTATAGTATGGGCTTCTAGGGTTATAGATGTGTGTGTGTGTGTGTGTGTGTGTATTGTGTATATACTATATACATATGTACTATATTGTGTGTATGTACATATATATACTATATATAATATACTATATTGTGTGTATGTATATATATATGATACTATACACACTATTTTTTGGACTATAACACCAAGATTTTAATTCCTTACGTCTAGGTTGGGGCCCAGGTATGTGTTTTTATCAAAAGCTTTTCAGATACTTCTGATTACAGCCAAGTTTGGGAATTATTTGCAAGATAAAAGTCCAGAGGCTATCATCTGTTGCACAACCACTGTAACAACTCTCATTTATTTGTACTTACTGCATATGAAATGTCAAACCCTTTATGTTAGTTATTTCATGTATGGCCTAAGGTAACCTGATAGGAATATTGTTCTGGTATAAGGCTCAGAAAGGTTGTATAATTTACCTACCAGAACACATCTCTCAGTTTCAGCAGATACTGAAATTCAGATTTCTTAGTATACTTATACTGCTGCATGGTTTTCTTATATTTTCTTTAAAGTATTTAGGGAGTCATTTTAGGACCTTGTTAATTTGGCCTTTTCCTCTTACTCAAATTGAATAACATTTAGTATTCTTGCCTCTGCTTATGATGTTCTTGAGGTCCCATCATCCATTAAGGAAGGCCCAGCTAATAATTACCCATTCTGGAAAATTTTCTCCAACTCTATGAATCCTTAATGAGTCTTCATTACTCTGAACTCCCATAAGACTGCTCTTTTATCAGGTAACAGCATAGGTGTACTATTAATTTTTATGTATTGTCAGTTGGTTATGCTTAATGTTGCAGTTATTGTCATTGGGGTTGTATTGCAGAATTGTGACAAACGGCATACTCTTTTCAGCTCCCATAGTCTCTAGCTTCAGTATATATATATAGTACTGATCTTGGATAGAATGTTCTTTCTATAATGA
Organism: Glaucomys volans; assembly: GCA_020662805.1. Classification (NCBI taxonomy): domain Eukaryota; kingdom Metazoa; phylum Chordata; class Mammalia; order Rodentia; family Sciuridae; genus Glaucomys; species Glaucomys volans. Next base: position 444,310 of record JAJEJO010000163.1, read on the forward strand.
AATATATGTTGAAGATCTAGATTATTGGTAAAATTAGAATTTGCTGTTGTGAGATAATCAGATTATTTTGTACTTTAGTCCCTTAACAAAGCACGTTTCAAATCTTTGGTTGTAGTGTAAATTTATAAACATAGAAACATTTACCATAGTTTATTAAGAATTTAAATAGTAATATAATTTGGTTTGCTACACAGTTTTTTACAAGCATTTTTGTAGTAACTGTTTTAGTTTGCTAGGACTGAAATAACAATACCGCAGATAGTGTGGCTTAAACAACACATTTATTTTCTCACAGTTCTGGAGGCTGGAAGTCCAACGTCAATGTGCCAATAGGGTTGGTTTTTAATCTCTGATGTCTTTTTCTCTTCTTTTATGAGTCCTATTAGTTTAGGACCCCACCCTATGTCTTCATTTATCTTTAATTACTTCCTAACAGACCCTCTCTGTAAGTACTGTAGAGTCACATTAGGGTTAGGGTTTTAACATGAATTTTAAGGGGGTAATATTCTAGTCTATACCAGTGATCAACTTTCTATTTTTCTGAATGGCATTGTAATAATACAGAAAAGTTGTAGAAAATTTTGAAAAAACAAATAACAATATTTCTCTTTATGTTTATTAGGCAGATAAGACTAAGATGATTTGCAAACATTTTATGAGCCATAGGATTTGAAAGTCTGACAAAAAATGATTTTGATGTCTTTAAGAAGCTAGTTGGAAGAATATATCAGGTACTAGAAATAACTTGAATTTTCTAATGAAATTGGTAGATTGTATTCAGAATGCTACAGTAAAATACAGAGTGCATATATGTCACATGTGGGCATAGAGTAGAATAGTGACTGATTAAAATGGAATAAAGTTAATCTTTAAAAATTGTGAGTACTTGGTTAATATTTGAGTATGTCTTCTGATATTTTCATGAGATCTCAGGATTGGAAAATGCGCTAAGTCATTTAGTCTAGTTATGCACACAGTATAACTGCCAAATAGTTGTCTAACCCCAAACTGTCCAATAAGGTAGTTATGAGCATATATGGCTATTGAGCACCTTAGATTAGGCTAGTCTGAACTGAGATGTGGATCATGGTTGGGATCCATATATTCCCATTATAAAATATCTCACTTTATAGAAATTGCATGTTGAAATATTGCTTTGGATTTACTGAGATAGAGAAAATGGATTATTACATTAATTTTACCTGCTTCCTTTTGCTTTTTTAATGTAACTACTCAAATATTTGAAATTACATATGTGGCTTGCATTATATTTCTAATGGACTGAGCTGGTCTAACCTGTACTAGAAATTCACTACCTTATGAGGAAACAGATTTCATCTTTGAATAACTGTTAACTTATTGCTTCTATTTTTTAGATGGAGCTGAATGTTTGTATTCAAAGATTCTCATTTGCCTTTTGAGAACAAAAAGTCTAACCTCCCTTTTTAATATTATTTAATCATTTTAAGACAACTTGCAAGTCTTTGAGTCTTCCACTTCCTTTAATAATATTTATATGGCAGAGGATTATCTCTCTTCAACTGTTGTTACACCCTTCTAAACTTTATTTTGCACATATCCCTGCTGATATCAGTAACTGAATATCTGTGATCTTAAAATTACAAATCTGAATAGGTCTATCTTCTCTCTGGTTCTACATGCATTATAAGTCTGCTAATGAGGCCTAAAGTTAAATTACCTTTTAAAAAGGGCAACTTAATTTTCTTACTGACTTATGCAGCATACTTTCAACTAAGATGTCTCTGCCTTATTCCTCTGCTGTTATTGTTTTTTTGTCTTGCTTATTCAGAACTTCTCTTTTAATTTAGAGGCATTTGTTGATTGAGTAGATAAAATGTACCCCAAGGCCGCCCTCTTATTTCTGCAGTTCCATCTTTAAGAGTTCTGACTTCCCTCAAACTTTGTCTTTGGGATTCCAATTTGGGATGAGGTGGTGCCAAAGTATGTGATTTGGATGCCTAAATTTCATTTGGATTCTGAGTGTCTTATGAAGTGTTTGTTACCTTTCTCAGCTTTTGTCATTTGCTTGTTTGACACACATACCTTCTACGTTTTCATCAAATTTTTCAATAATATCTTGGCTTAATCGAAGAGATAAGATCATTGTTTCCTTGTAATTATATAATTCTGCTGAAGTTGACCTGCAATTAAGTAGCTATTAATTCATCTTACTTTATTAATATTTTAGCCTTTATTGCTCTACTTTGTCTTTGTTCACATCATGATTGAGATCTTGGCGGAATTATCTCCTAGAATGTCTTACTTAGCAGTCAAATGAACTTGTCAGAAATAAAAATAAAAAACATCAGATTTATCTGTTGAAAAGTAAACCTGTAGTGATTTTTGGTATACGTTACTTCATTTTTTTCTATGTCTTTTTTTTTTTGGAACCAGGGATTGAACTCAGGGACACTCGGCCACTGAGCCACATCCCCAGCCCTATTTTGTATTTTATTTAGAGACAGGGTCTCACTGAGTTGCCTAGGGCCTCCGTAAGTTGCTGAGGCCGGCTTTGAACTCGCGATCCTCATGACTCAGCCTCCCAAGTCGCTTGGATTACAGGCGTGCGCCACCACGCCCAGCGTATTTTTTTAAAAAGGGAAATGTTTCATATTTTTTAATAATAACTTGGAAAATGGAAAATTATAAACAACTGAATTATCTCTAAACACAGCTAAATAAAACCATTGTTAAAATTTGAGGAGTATTTTCTTTCAGTCCTTTTATTTTATAGACTTTTAAAAAGCTGTGATAAGATGACTTATGATTTCATTTTTCTTGGGGAAATACTTGGGCTAAATCATGTGGTAGATACGTGTTTATCTTTTTAAGAAATTGGAAAGCTAGTTTTCAGTGTACTGGTAGCATTTTGCCTCTCTGTCAGCAATGTGTGAGAATTCTACTTGCTCTGCATACTCACCAACCCTTGGAGTGAACCTTAATTTTATTCATTGTAGTAGGTCTGTACAGGTAACTAATTGTAGATTTTCTTAGTGACTAATAATGCTGAGGATCATTTTTGCTTTTTTGCCATCCATAGATCATCTTTGGTGGTCTGTGGAAATCTGTGGTCCATTTTAAAATTGGGTTGTTCATCTTACTGAGTTTTAAGAGTTCTTTGTATATTTTAGATGCTAGTTTGTTGAAATATGCAAATACCTATTTCTCATATTTTTACCTTCTAATTTTAGCATTTGTCAATAATTCTTGCCTGTGGCAATTGTTACTATGTTATTTGTCATAATAATTTCTGTTTACATCATGCTACATTTTAAGGGGGTTATGTTGTAAAGAAGAGCTTTTAATTTATTCATTAATCATCAGCTATTAATATTAGTATGGACACATGAATATTAATTGGTTGCTCTTTCAAATTGGCTCTTGTTCATCTTTTTAATGTGCCTCTGTCATTTTTTTGAGTTCTTCCTTATTTCCTGGTTTATCTTGTATTTTTCCTGTTTAAGGCTTGAAATCAACCATTATCTAAAGTCCCTTTTATTTAGAATAGTATTTATGTACTAAATCTGGGCAGTAGAAGCATTGCTATTGAAGTATCATGCTTCTACTGTTTTGAGCAGACAGAGGTAGGGAATATATATATCTGTACATACATACATTTTTATTTCTGCATGTGTATATAGTTGTGAACCATGAATTCATAACTGGTATTTGAATTCCCATCTATTATTTTAGGGTTCACTTGAGCATTTCTGTTTTTCTTATTTGTAACTCCTTTCTCTTCCTTTTAGAAGTCCCTTATCATAGTTTACTTACATATTTATAAAATTGTTAAAACAGCTGGGTGCAGTGACCTATGCTAATCCCAGCAGTTTGGTAGGCAGAGGCAGGAGGATCTCAAGTTCAAACCCAGCTGCAGCAATTTAGCAAGACCCTGTCTCAAAATTAAAAAGAAAAAAAAAGTTATACGTAGATGAAGCTTCAGAACTGCTCTTATAAATATATTTACTTTTTATAGTGTTTGTGTATTTTTTTGTCTTTAGCCTTATGTCATTATATTCAAAATACTGTTTTCCAAAATTACTTACCATTTCTTTCATTCCCTTCAGTGTCTTTATGTTTATTTAAAATAGTTTCATTTGTTATTTTTTAACAAATGAAAATATTTTTGTAAGAATTTATTATTTGTTCTGGATATAAGAACATTTTGTTTCTTCTCACATATTGGTTGATTTTGATTATTTTTTGTTTTGTTGTCATTAAGTATGTGAAACACAGTATGATGTTAATAGTCACCTCTATAAACGGTATACTCAGGAGTATCCCTCTTGCTTTCTTTTCCCTGTTCTCATTTCTCTTTTCTTTTTACCACTTTCCACTCTGCCCATAGAGGTAACTAGTTGTGTAAGTTCTGGCTTTTTCCTCCTTTCTGGACAAAAAGAAGATATGTATGAGAAAGGACACATAAAAATTATACTTGGGAGGTAGCATATTATTACACAATACATACTTGTTTTTATAACACCTGTATTCAGATATAACTTATGTAGCTTAAAACTCCTTTTACATATACAATTCTGTGGTTTTAGTATATAAAGGGTATATAACCATTGTCATTATCTGTTTTTAGGACATTTTCATCACTAAAAAGAAACCCTGTACTCGTTAGTAATCAGTCACTGTCACCATCTCTTCTCAGATCCTGGCAACTACTAATCAGTTTTTTGTTTTTGTAGATTTGCCTGTTCTGGACATTTAATATAAATGTGGTCTTTTGTGAGTGGCTTCTTACACTTAGCTAATGTTTTTAAGATTATCCACTTTATTCTATTTTATTGTTGGATGTTATTCCACTGTATAGATAATACCACATTTCATTTATCCATTCATTAGTTGGTTGTAGGCATTGGGGATTTTATTTATTTATTTATTTATTTATTTATGCTATTAGGAAAATTCTGTGAATATTTGAATACAAGATTTTATGTGGACATATTTCCAATTGTCTTGGATATATACCTAAGAATAGAGTTTCCAGATCCTAGGGTAACTCCATTTCAACTTTCTGAGGAACTGTAAACTGTTTCCTATTTACCACCAGCAGTATAAGGGAGTTTTAATTTCTCCACATTCTTATTCACACTTAGGATTGTCTCTTAAATTTTACTTCTCCTGTTGGGTATGAGGTGCTTATCATTGTGGTTTCCCTAATGGCTAATGATGTTGAACATTATCTTTGCAGGAATGTCCATTTAAATTCTTTGCCCAATTTTTAATCAAGTTATTTGTCTCTTTATTGTTAAGTTGTAAGAATTTATTATATGTTCTGGATATAAATTTGTTATCAGATGATTTGCAAATATTTTCTTTAATTTCCAGTTTTCTTTTCATTTACTGGATGGTCTGTGAAGCATAAATGTTTTTAGTTTCAATGAATTCGGTTTTTCTGCTTTTAAAAAATTGCTTGTGCTTTTAAACTTCATCCAAGATCATGAAGAGTTACTCTTGTTTTCTTCTAAGTCTTTAATAGTTTTATATCTAACATTTAAGTCTTTGGTCCATTTTAATTTTTATATGTGATGTGAGCTAGGGAATCTTTTTTTTTTTTTTTTTGTACTGGGGATTGAACCCAGGGACACTCCACCACTGAGCCATATCCCCAGCCCTATTTTTTATTTTAATTAGAGACAGGGTCTCACTGAGTTGCTTAGGGCCTCGCTAAGTTGCTGAGGCTGGCTTTGAACTTGCGATTCTCCTGTCTCAGCCTCCCAAGTGCTGGGATTACAGGCGTGTGCCACCACACCCAGTGAATCCTTTCTTTTTATGTAGATATTCATGCCTTTTGATAGGCACAGTGTTGAATTTATAAATCAATTTCCTGTTTATAAGATCATGTCATCTGCAATTAGAAATAGTTTAACTTTTTATATTTACAATCTGGATACCTTTTATTTATCTTGCCAAATGCCTTTTCTTGAACCTCCAGAAAGTATTGATTAGAAGTGGCTTGAGTGGACAACTTTGTCTGTTCTTGATTTTAGAGTGAAGGCATTCAGTCTTTTACCATTAAGAATTTTATTAGTTGTGGGTTTTCTTAGAGGCCTTATGAGTTTGAGGAGTTCCCTTCTGTGCCTCCTCTGTTAAGTGTGTTTATCATGAGTGTTGGATTTTTGTCAAATACATTTTCTTTTTCTCAGAGATGGTCATATATATGTTGCATGTGGCTAGTTAACTTAGTGTTTTACATTGGCTAATTTTTACATGTTAATCCAGCATATTTATTCTGGGATAAATCCCACTCTGGTCATGGTGTAATTCCTTCCATATTGCTGGAATCTTTGGCTAGTATTTTGATGATTGTTTTTGGGTCTATAAGAACACTGGTTTGTTGTTTCCATTTGTGCATTTGGTTTTGGCATCATGATAAAATTGGTCTCATAAAAGAAATTGGGAATTGTTTTCTTCTGTTTCTTGGAGTAGTTTGTGAAGGATTAGGCAATCTTTAAGCATTTGGTAAAATATACCAGACATCTGGCCCGAGTTTGTCTTTGTGGGCAGTTTTATGCTTTTGCTTAGTTTTATTTTGTTTTGGTTATCTCTGTGTGCATCTGTGTGCATGTGTGAGAATTTTTGATTATTAATTTAATCTTTTATTTGTTATAGGACAATTCTGATTTTCTGAGTTGTTTTTGGTTTTGCAGTGCTGGAGTTGGAACCCAGGTCCTCTCACATGGTAGACAAATGTGCTGACACAGAGCTATATCTCCAGCTCTTTTGTTGATTGACTGCTTGAGTCAGTTTTGGTAGTTTGTGTCTTTCTAGGAATTTTTATATTTCTTATAGGTTATCTAATTTGTTGGCCTACAATTGTTCATAGGTTCCTTTGTAATATTTAAAAAGAAATTTTTTTCTCTAAGATTGGTTGTGATTTTCCCTTTTATTCTTAACTTCGGTAATTTGTTACTTTTTTTGTCAGTCTTGCATAAATTTATCAAATCTGTTGATGTTTTCGAACCAAATTATAGTTTTGTTGATTTTTTTCCCCATTGTTGTTATGTATTTCCTTTATTTCTGATCAGACCTTTATCATGTTCTTATTTTTGTTTGCTTTGGGTTTAATTTGTCCTTTTTCTAGTTTCTTGAGAAGCAACAACTGCACATGATCAGTTGCTTCTCACTTGCTTCTTTCAGGGTTCTCTTTGTCTTTGTTTTGATGGTTTGGCAATGAGGTGTGGGTCTCATTTTATCTTGTTTGGAGTTTACTAATCTTTTAATGTGGAGACTAATTTTTTTTCCTATCAAATTTGGGAAGTTTTCTGCCATTGTTCAATACTTTCTCTCCCTTCCCCTTCTCTCTTCCTCTGCCCTGTCTTTCTCCCTTACTCGAGGGATTCCCATTATGCTTGTCTTGGCATGATGGATTTTGTTACATAGATTTCTGTGGCTCTGCCCATTTTTCATATTTTACTTAGATTGGTTAATGTTATCTGATCTATTTTCAGGTTTGCTGATTTTTTTTTCTTCAGATCTAGTCTGTTGAGCCTAACGAATAGAGGGAGCCAACTCCAGCATATCATTTTTAATAAGTGTAAAATATATGTGATCAATCAATGAATATTAAAGCAATAGCTCAAGCAAAACCAAAAAAATGAGGCTATCTTATTGACAGACAACACATAGGTGCTAAAAATGTTCTGGAATGATGATAGAGTTTGGAGCAGAAAGGAGAATTAAGTGTTAGATATCTTTAACAGGAGAAAACAGGATGTGGTAACTGACAACTTTAAGAAGGGGAGAAAATACTACTGTTAAACAGATATTTTTACAAAGCAAGCGTTCTTTCTAAGATACTAGAGTGGTCTTCTAGTGTCTCGACCACCGCTGTCCTGTAGAAACATAAGGTGAACCACATATAACGGTATATGCAGTTATATAGTCTAGTAGACATATTAAGAAACTAATGTAAAAAGGTGAAATTAACTAATAAAAACTCTCAAATTTTACTTAACCAGATGTATCTATAATACTATCATTTCAACATGCAGTCGATATAAAACATAATGACTACTTTAACATTATTCTACATTCTTTTTATTTGTAATAAACGTATGAAATCTGATGTATGTGTTAATAATGCCTCATTTAGAACTAGTCACATTTCATGCCAGGTGCAGTGATTCATACCTGTAATCCCAGTGACTTGGGAGACTAGGCAAGAGGATTGTAATTTTGAGGTCAGCCTAGGTACTTTAGTGAAACTGTCTCAAAAAATAAGAAAAACTGGGAATGTAACTCAAGTGCTCCTGGGTTCAATTCCCAGTAATCCCCTATCCTCAAAAAAGTGAGTGTGTGTGTGTGTGTGTGTGTGTGTGTAACTGGTCACATTTCAAGTGTACAACAGGCATATAATATCAGAGGTTAACATTATCAGGACAGATATAGAACATTTTCATCATTGCCAAAAGATCTATTTGAGAGAATAATCTGAAATGAATAGAAGGACCCAGTAGTGGGTGAAGGATATAGGAAAACAAGCATTCTGTTACATGATTGGCAGAATTTAAAACACTTATTTGAGGAGCAGTTTGATTTTTGTGGACCAAAAGCTTAAGTCTTCCTTCACTTTGATTCATCATATTACAGTTCCACAATTTTATAATCTTGAGAATATGTACGATTTAAATCTTAAAAGAATACTCAACAAAGCCCTGTTAATAAAAGTAAAAACATTACAAAACAAGTTTCTTGGACAAGTGAAACAAAAAACATTACAGTACTTCCATATGTTAAATGCCATACAGATATTAAAAGCAAAGGTTTAGAAGAATAGAAATGAACAGATAATGGTATACTGAATAGAAAAACCATTTTCAGATTGGCAGAGTGACATCAAAGAATTTAGAATAGATATCAGAAAATTCTCTCCACCATTAAAATCAATGAGAAAATGAGCAAGTATGGTCAAAATTAGCTTTTTTAGAACTCTGGAAATAAACCAAAAGCTTGTAGCAATTCAGGGTATGTTCAAGAAAAAAGGCTGAATTTTTAGGAGAACAAAAATTTTGTGTTTTTTTTCTGTCAATTTATAAAACAATGTGTCATTATAAGTATGTGTATATATATGTGTGCATATATATATATATATTTTAAAATCCAAAGGAAGGTGAATTGAACTTAAAATTTATTTTGGGTAGACCAAATGTTTATCATTGAATTGTAAAGTAATTGATGAAATCCTTGTATCTTTGTAACCTAACTTTTTGAATTGTAATTGCCAAAAGGTGAAATAAAATTCAGGCATATTAAGGTAATTTGGGTTGTATGTTATTATTCCTAACCACTTTGATTTTTTTTAATGAACATCTATCTTATTTTGTGAAGATTGGGGGAGTTGAAGGGTTGAGGCAAATTCTTCCCGGATTATTTTTAATTTTCCTGAAATTCTGCTTCCATTCTTTTATAACTTCCTTGCTTAGTTTTTGTTTTTGTTGTTGTTGTTACCAAAAAGCACGTTGAGCAGATTTCAAAATATGTTGTGGTTTTTCTGATGGAAAGATTTGTTAGAGCAAATATAGTAATCACACCTTTAAATATCATGACCCATCAAAATTTGATTTAGTTATCAAATTTTGTTAACTTTATTCTATGGAATAAGAACATGGCAAAAGAACATGAAGAATTCTTGAAAGGTTTCAGTATATAAGCATCTTGTTCTTTGAATAGTTTTCATTTCTAGAAGTAATGTTAAATAAGTTAAATGTTGCACTTATTTCATGTTGTATTTAATTTCTGCAAAGCAGTGGCATTGTGTTTTTTTCATTTTCTTTTTCTTTTTTTTTTCTTGGTACTGGGGATTGAACTCAGGGGCACTCAACCACTAAGTGCATCCCCAGTCCTATTTTGTATTTTATTTAGAAACAAGGCCTCACTAAGTTGCTTAGTGCCTTGCTTTTTTGAGGCTGCCTTTGATCTTGAGATTCTCCTGCCTCAGTCTTCCAAGCTTCTGGGATTACAGGTGTGCACCACTGCGCCTGGCTCTAGTTTTTTCTTAAATATGAATTTTCACAGAAATAGAATATAACTAAAAATTATAAATGTGTTTTTAGAAAAAGTGATTAAGGTTTCTTTTTATAGAGCTGATTTTTAATATCAAAGAATACTTTCAAGATCTTAAGGTTTTGGGTAGAAACCTGGGTGATATACATTTATTTATATTCTCATACTTATAAATACCTAGTTATATCACTCATATCTATAAATAATGTTTCCTTACCCAGAGATTATATTTCACAACTGACACTGTGAACATTTTGTTTGTTCAGGGAAAGAATCAGTGGGTGGTTAGGTCTTCAGAATTATAGACTATGGTTATTTTAGCATTTGGGGTAAGGGAAGGTTCTTACGAGATATAAAAAGTTTGTACCTTGGTCAAGCAATATTGTGATTAGTATAGTCTCTCAAAAGTATTTTGGAGCCATGTAGCTTTAGACTTTTATTTTTCTATTTGATGGAACACTTTTATGCAAATTCTGGGGTAAGTTATTTTACAGCAATAGTCAAAAAAAATTGTCTTTGATCTTTGGACACTTTCTTCAGAAGATATGTTCCTGAAGATGTGGTCCTCAAGTATTTTTGGTTATCAACTGTGTAAATGACATTTTGCTAGCATTATAGAGATGAATATGCGTTCTGTCCATCTGAGATATCAGTCATATGAGGGAACTATAAAATGTATTAAATAATTTAATTTTTGAAATAATATAAAATGTTTTAATAAGTGCAAAGAATTGCCTACTCTAAACCAACCTAGTCACTCTTCTTCCTCATGGTCTAACAGTGACTACATTTGTTAAAAGTAATTGACAACCTTACTTTCAGATTTTATGGTCACATTTTGACTTCTTTGTAGTATTTCACACAGTTGATCAACTAGTCCATCCTTGAAAGGGTTTTGGTTTTCCTCATACCTTCTCATTGGCTAATCTTTCACATCCTAACTATCATATTTTAGGGTTCCAGGGCTCTGAATTTCCTTCTTTTTTTATCTGCAATCTCTCTTTAGGAATCCAGTCCCTTCCAAGTAATCATCTGTATTTTCAGCATTAACCAGTTCTGGAATTTCTGGAGTCATGTATTTAAAACTGCTTACTGGACATATCAAATAGATAATAGGCACCTCAAAAAACATGTTCAAAGCTATTTTTGATTTTGCCTCTCACCATCCAATCTTTTCTTCTACCATTGCTCCTTATTTCTGTAAGAGATGTCACTAGCCATTGAGTTGTTCAAAAACCTAGGAATTATCCTTCATCTCTTTTTCCTTCACTAATCACATCCAGTTCATGTGTCAACTTTATCTTCAGAACATTTTGAATCCTTAATCTGTCATTGCTTCTATACCATTTTAGTTCAATGTACCTTTCTTTCCTGGACTATTACAGTAGCCTCTTCAGTATTTTTCTTATTTCCATTCTTTCTTCACTTTGTAGAGAGAACTATCTTTAAAACACTAATCAGGTCACTTGCTTGTGAAAACCCTCCAGTGGCTTCCCATCTTGCCTAAAATAATATCCAGACTTCCTACTTTGGCTGAGTCCCACATGATCATACCCTGCCTGCCTCCCTGACCTCATTTCCCATCACTCATACCCTTGTCCAGACTTTCCTTTGTTCACATACCTTCTTTTATATTTCAGTTCATATACCTTCTTTTTATTCCTAAAAATACCAAGTTTATCTCCAATTTAGGGTCCACTTTTTATCTAGAATGCCTTTCCCCCTTTTCTTAATTGAACCCTATATGCAGAAGATTAGACGGAGGCTAAAGTGGTGAATAAGACGCAGAGCCATACTCTTGAGATGTTTTTGTTGTCTTTTATCTGGTGGATTCCTTGAAGGTGAAGACTAAAATACTATAATTTTTGAAGCTTTTTCAGCTTTCTCAGATGGCTTCTTTTTTATGCTGCAATTTGTGTAATCCATTTAATCTCTGCCTTGATGGAGCTTACATTCTTGTTGGAGGTGGGGTGGAGATAACTAAAACAAGATGAATAAAATATATATTAGATGGTGGTAAATTTAAATGCAAAGCAAGCAGCAAAGTACTGGTGAAGAGTGGATTAATTTTAAATAGGCTGAACAGGCACATCTCTCCTTGAAGGTAAAATTTTCATAATAAAGATAATCTCTTCCAGAGAGAAAAAGCAATGAGTATTAAAAGTCATGAAGTTAAAGCATCCTAGTATATTTGAAAAGTAGCTAGGAGTTCAGTGTGGCTGGGAGAGAAATGAGGAAGGAAAGTTGTGGGAGACCAGACCAGAGTAATAGTAGAGCAGAATCTTGCAGGGCTTTGTCAGCTGGTGGTTCTCAGCTTTGACCATTCATGGGAAGTATCTGAAGAACTTTAAAAGTACTAATGGGTGGGTCCTGCTCTTAGAGATTGATATAATTGATCCGGATGGAGTATAATTGGGATATTGGGTTTTTATAAAAACTCCCCAGGGGATTTCTAAGATGCAGCTAAAATTGAGAACCACTGTAGGTCTTTTGTTAGGAATTTCAGTTTTACTTTTGAGGGAGAAGTCATTGATGGGTTTTGTCATGGGAAAAATAATTTTGTAATTAATAAAGTTTAAAGTGATTTATTTATTAAATTTAACTAACTATAAAACTTATAAAACAGTAATGTCTTGACTGTCTCAAATTGTTGGAAGTTGGTTGCGATATAACTCAGATTTGTATTTGTATAAATATGTACACTTTTCACAGCAAGTTTGTCCAATGATTTTTTTTTCTTCTCTGTTTCATAATTGCCTTTCAGTTTTGATAACCCACAATTTTTACCCCATATTGCCATATGTTACTGCTTACCATCTTTAGCTTTCTTCCCTTTCCTGTATCCACAGTCTGCATTTCTTCTAACTCTGAACTTCACTTTAGTGGAATTGAAATACAGCATTGTACAAAAAGATTTTTAGCTAAAACATTTAGGTTTTTCTGATCTGGGCTGCCTTAATACAGTGACTGGCAAAAAAAGAAGCTATGAAATTTACTTTTTTTTCTTATTGAAAATTCAAAGCTGTTGCCTGTATGTCTTCCTGAAACTATACTTTTACATCTTTTCCACCATTTCATGTAAGACTTAAGGTATAGGTAATCGTGCAGGTGCATAGTAATTGACCTTTATTAAAAACATAAGAGTCATTTGTTTTATATTTCAGCAGGAGAGCTATTGAAAATGGATTTTAACTCATACCACTTGATGTCCCATAAATATAAAAAAAAACTATGATATGTGTAGAGAAGTCTGTCCTCAGTTTATTTGCAATTTACATCAATTTGTTGAGTTACATGTAAGTAACTTTCATTTTTCTACCTTTTGCTGTGTTCTAATGGATTTGCCACTCCGGTTTGGACTGAATTGTCATTACAATTGGAATTCCTTGATTTCTGTTCCTCTGTGGATTTGTTGTGTTGGAATCTGGAACACTGAAATGATGGAAATGTGTTCTTTACAAAGTAGCTGTAAGTATACTACATAATTTACATGGACTTTTTTCAGTCTAAGTTAACTTAAATTTAACTTAGAGTTAGATGAAATATGTACTTAAATTTAATACATATTGTAGTTGTACTCATAGTAGGTTTTCAAAATTGACTCTAAAATGCTATGTTCTGATAGATCTTTTAATTATTAGCTTTAAAATTAGCTTTTCAATTTAATCAGCTGAGTTGACTTATCAACACTTGGCTTAAAAACTATATGAATGAAAAAAGATGATGGATGGAATATTTAGCTACATATGTGATTCTAGTGAAGAATTTAGATTACTTTGTTAAATACAAATGTGTTGAATTGATCTCCTGAGTTTTCTTTTTAAATACTAATGTAAAATTGGCCAAAACTTTTAAAAGAAATGTGTACCTCTAAGAAGAATTTGCCATTATATTGTCATGATGAATAAATCTTACCTCTAAAGTAAAATTAGCTAGTAAGACTCTACTCACTCAGATGGTCTAAATTATGGACAGTATTTCTCCTTAATGGGCAACTTAAAACCTAGACTTATTTATAACACCAATTTAGAATTAGATTTTTTTTTTGGAATTACTTATTAAGCAGTCATTGAGGTCATCAGAGAGTCAAAAACTCATATAGTAAGGAAATTATAATGTACTTAAAAATATGGATAAGTTTGATTTCCTTAAAGGTGGAGGTAACAGATCATATGAAACCTTGAAGTGACATAATCAGACCTGGCATAATAGCTTGAAAGCTATTGTTTGTTAATTGACATTGATCTTGAGAGCTTTCAAGAATTTATGAAAAAATTACTCTAAACTAAACTTTCTTATTTCATGAATCAGAAAACAGATTTCAAGAAACTCAGACCTGTGGGTGTAAGTAAAGGTGATAATTAAAAAGGGTTCTTAATATATTTTCAGGGGATTTGAATTTTTGTTGGAAAAACTGTTTCATTATTTTGTTGTTTTAGTTGATTGGTCAGAATCTTCTTAGTAATTTATTGTCTATTGAAATCTGCTCTGAGGGAGGTTTAATTTTTATGTCATTTCCTTGGGGTTTTTGTAATTAGCCATCATGTTGTCAATCAATAAGCTCTGTTAATTTCATTCATTCTGCTGTTAATGTTTTTTATTTTAGCAACATAAAAACAATTGGATTTTCTATGAATAATAATTTGTATAATTAAAAAATAGATTTGTAAATAAAATTTGAAATGTGTGATAGAATACTGTTGTTGATACATGAATAACTTGACTCTTTTTACCTTTCTCAGCAACCGAAGAACCTTGAAGGCTATGTGGGATTTGCCAATCTCCCAAATCAAGTTTACAGAAAATCAGTGAAGAGAGGGTTTGAATTCACACTTATGGTAGTAGGTAAGATATGATTCTGCACTAAAATGGAGTTTTGGTCTAAGTTAAATTGTTGATTAGCTCTAAATAAATTTAAGACAATGGTAGCCTGAATAACTATAGTGAATATATGTTTTCTTTTGTTTATTGATTTATAAGATTACATTTTCAAATTTAACTTAATGGTATAATGAGATTTATATATCTCATCTATTGGAAACCAAAAGTTGAGAAATGGTGGGCAGTAGAGGTGAAGTAGAACCCAAGAGAAATTCTCTTCAATTAATAATATTATAAAAGAAAATAGTGTTGGGTGCTTACTCATTACTCTAGGATAAGTTTGCTCTGTGCCTTATCTACTTTAATGAAGTCATGTTACATGACCATTTAACAAACAAATATGTGCTCTAAATTGAGAGGTGGGGTGAAGAATCATAATACAAATGATTATGCTTAACAATTACATCCATTGAATATGACCCCTTGAGTGAATTAAGTATGACCCTCCTTGTTCTGTAATTCAGTCTCATTTTTCTTTGGTGTTTTATGTCATGAGCACCTTATTCTGTTTTATAGTCCATTTGAAGATATTAAGGACTATTTGGCTATAGGTTGGTAACATCATTAATACATATAAGAAAACATAGTCTATCTTTTACCATGAGTAAATTAGTAATTTAAAGTGACAGTTTTATTCTTAAATGACTTACATAATATTTTTACCTCTCATAGACTAACTTTAGAACCTCTCATGAGTATGATGCAACTTTATTGTACTTTTTTTAAAAAAAAGGTAAAAAGGAGGGTTGTGGATCAGTTATCCTTGACAAATAAAATTGATTCAATACTGGGCTTTTAACATAGTGTTTATTAGGTTTTGCTGATCATGTTTCACCATGTAGTATTTTTATTTTGGTATTGAATATAGAGGGGAAGAATTATTTTACCTGTTTGTCAGTTGTACACATTGTAATAGCTCATAGTTAAAACTTGGTTCAAAGTTTGCAAGGCTGATGTTGATAGAGTTGGTTAATTTGCCTCACTCTGGTTTGGTAGAAATG
The DNA here is from genome assembly GCA_020662805.1 of Glaucomys volans. Lineage (NCBI taxonomy): Eukaryota > Metazoa > Chordata > Mammalia > Rodentia > Sciuridae > Glaucomys > Glaucomys volans. Next base: position 460,227 of record JAJEJO010000163.1, read on the forward strand.
TATCTAGCTTACAAATTCCTGCTGTAGAGCAGAGTTGGGTCTAGATATAAGGTACGTGGGTAAAATAAAGGAAAAGAGTACCTTTTCTGTAGGTTTACAGCATCATCATTATATATATGAAAAAACATTGGATTTTACCTTAGTAGTTGTAAATGATGAATTGTTACAGTTCTCTGATGTAGGTCCACTAGGAGAACTATAACAGTAGAATGGTAATAAGTTCTTGAACTTAGTAGAATAATGTGTGGTGATCAAGGCCAGATGATTTAAACTTTGTGTTGTTTTTTTCAGATAAAATCTGATAAGTCATTTGATCTTGCTTTTTAGATAAATACAGTCTTTAAATGTATCTTACCTATAAACTTTTGTGATCAATTCTTATGGGAATTTCAGCTTCTTTCCTTCTTAAACCTGAACAGAGGTTAAAGGAAAAGAGGTATCCATGTCCTTACATCCTTACTCTACTCTCCTACTGCACATTGAACTTGTCTTTTTTTGTAGTGCTGGAGATCAAACCCAGCCTATGCTAGGCAAATGCCCTACTACTGAACTATATCCAGCTCTTGAGCACTGTTTAATTAGCTATGTTTGTATAGACTTGTGTGTAGAGGCTAAATCTTTTCATCTGCATAGTTGTGCCTAATATATAGTCAGTCATCTTTTAAGTGTCTCAGTATGTTGATCTGTTTTTCAGACTTAGACTGAATCTTTCAGCATAAATCATACCCCAAAATCAACCTTTGTTTTAGAATTCTTGACTTAAAAACTACAAGCAATTGCTTATAAGCCCTCATTTGTGAGATCTAAATTCAGAACGATTCTGACTCTTAACAATTCTTAAGACTTAAACATTGAGTATACTCCATGGATGTATGATCTGTCAAAATACATTCTACTGTCATGTGTAACTAAAGAGAACAAATAAATAATTAAAAGACTTAAACATTGGTACAAATTGAGAGACTGTATCAGTGATTTCCTTCTAAAACTCTTTACTTTGTTTTAAAGCCTTTGTTCAGTAACCTTGCCTCAAACAATATATATTGAGTACTTATTTGAGTACCTATTTTTTTATTTAAGAGGCATGGTGTGAATTTCCGTATTTTCTGTCTTAAAGTAGTATATCATTGGCATGACAAGATAAACTACTCTTAAAAAAATAGATGTCGTTTCTAGGAAATGAACACAAGTCAGAAGACTCAGACAAAAATTGAAGATCTCCAGAAGTTTGAGACTATAGGAGAGTTTACCCTGGTTGCAGTTTATTAATGCCTTATTGTGAGATATTAGGGGAGAGTTTTGAGAATAGAATTGAAGTTGAGATCAAGTGAGCATTCTAATTTTGAAAATAGTAACTCAGCACAAAGTTTATGTGCCAGGCAATGTTTATTATGGGTATTGATTTATACAGTCCATAAAATAATTTTATGAAGTACCCCATTTTAGAGATGAAGAAACTGAGATATTAGATCAGGTTACTGCCTTTGGTTGCATTACTAGCAGGTGACAAAAGCAAACTCAGTCTGTTCCTTAGTCTGTTTTGTTTTTTTTCTTTAGACAGGGTCTTACTGAATTGCCAGGCTGACCTCAAACTTGTGATCCTCCTGGACCCCTCCTATCAGCCTCTTGAAGTAGCTGATGTTATAGGCAGTGGTGCCCCGCTTTGTTAGGTTCTTTAGCATCAGGCAAAGGCTCTTTTAAGAGATACTGGTTGTAGTACACAGTTTAGTCAGTAGAGGGCAACCGCAATGCTTTGAGCTTATGTGAATTCAACTACACTGTTTTCTCTAAAAAAGAAAAGTGGGAAGGGGCAGAGAAGTGGGGACAGGATTTAAGAATGAAAACTACAGAACCCAATATGAACAATTTTTTTTCCTGTCATTCACAGGAATGCATGTCTACCTAGAGTGTCATGAAGCAGGAGAGGAGAATGTACTATTCCACTACTCACTTTCAGCTTCCACATACTTTCATAGTATATAAGCATTTCACCTTGCTGAATATTAATCTGGTGACAGTACGCCACCACTTTTTTTGTGGTGCTTGGGATTGAACCCAGTGCCTCAGGCATGCTAGGCAAATGCTCTACCACTGAACTACATCCACTGTTTACATGCTCAAAGGAGTAGTTACTTATTTTAGTGCAGGAGGAAAACAAGTTGTTAGATTATATTTCATTGTGCTGTATGGTTGATAACAGGATTAATTTTCACTTCACATTAACTTTAGGATCTGACCCCTAAGATATCACATTGTAATTAATATAAGGCTTTGAATCTTTGTTTTTTGTATGCTTCCTAATTAGATTTGACTACAATGGAGAATAAAACGTTAATTGTGAAAGTCCTGATTTTACTAGAATCCTTCAAGAAGGTAGAACTCAGAAGACCATAGATTGCTTTGTCTGTCCTTAAATATTTTGAGAACAGGTTGTATTAAAACTATTAATTTCCTTGAAGATAAAATCCAAAATTTGATTATTTCTGTAATCTTGAGGTTTGCAGGATTTCTTTGGTAGAAGTTTTGTTTTTGTTTTAGTTTAACATATATCATACATTTGACCTATACCAAATATCTTTAGTAGCAGATTGGCATTTCTGTTTTTCAGTGGGAGAAAGCTTAGGACATTGGTTTAGCCATTTTTGGAATTCAAAGTTTATCATAAAGTGCTTTTTGTATATGCTTTATTAGAGATAGTTTAGGAGGTAGTCAGTGATAGTATATACAATGACTGTCTTGGTTTTTATTTTTCTCCACCATACTGTTGGTATTTAAGTGATTTAATAATATCCAGTTATTTGAAAAAGCTAAAAGTAGAGGGTAGATCTTGAGGATGTAGGTCGGTGGTAGAACTTGGACTTAGCATATGAAATGCCCTAGGTTCAACCTTCATCACCTCAAAACAAACAAACAACAATAACAACAAAAAACCCCCCACCCAAACCTGAAAGGTAATATTGACTCATTTTATATGTAGGCTGTTGGGTAGTTAGTGATATTTTTAACATATATTAGTTTGTTGGAATGCTCTCAGTAGTGTTTTAAAAAAATTCTTCCTTGAGCTATTTTTATTTTACTTTAAATAATAAAGTAATTTAATGAATAATGACTACACAGTATTGTGAATATACTGAACATCACTCAGTTGTCTAGTTGATAAAATAGTGAATTTTTTCTCACTTAAAAAAAAATAATTTAACCAAAGAAAAGAAAATTCAGAGGAAAAAGCAAATATGTAATTCCATGTATCCACTATTTTAATTTTGTGCATTCTTTCCAGGTATTTGATCTGTTTCATTGCAGAAATTAGGAAATGCAGAAAAGCAAAATGGGAATAAATGTAACCATTTCACCCATCATAACACTTAAGTATAGAAACATGTAGTATTCTTGTTTGTGTATGTCTGTAATGTTCTATGATTGGCTTTTTGAATTTAGTAGTAAGTTGTGGTCATCTTGCAATGTCAGATGACCTGACTGTGGGTCAAATTGTGGTTTTTAATACTCATTTTAGTTTTTGAAAATGGCTAAGTAATCTTCCTAAAACTATTTATTACAAACTTGATTTTTGAAAACATAGATGCTTGTTTTTTCTCTCCCTTTGGTTTAGTTCAGTTTTAAGATTGTATATCTACCATACTTGGCTATGTAAACACGGTTGTAGATGTGTTTTTGCTTGTATTTGCAGTTATTTCTTTTTGGTTAAAGCTTTAGAAGTATGAATTGCTCTTTTTTTAAGACCATTTTTTAAAGGGGTTTGATACAAATAAAAATTGCCCTGGCGTTTCCTGCGCACTGGTGGTGGGGAGGGAGCAGGGGGGCATGGGGGGAGCATGTCATGCTCTGCTGCTTGGGGGGGCCCTGGGAGCTGCGCCTCAGTGTGCTGTGCAGTCGAGGGGAACCGCCTCTTCTTGGCCCAGGGCTTTCTGCAGCGCAGGGCTCCCTCTGGTTTTACCTTGGTGAAGTTGATGTCTTTGTTGGAGGAAGTAACTTCAGGAGACTCCTTTTGGGTGTCTGTTGGTACTTGAAATTGGTGCAGACAGGCCTATGTTTATTCAACCCCAGGCGAGAAGTAAATCAAGATGTCATTTCCATAAAGCAAAGCCCATCAGTCTTTGATCCAGCCTACAACTCCACAGGCCTGTGTGGATCCTCCATCTCCCCATTCAGATAGTTCACAAAAAGAACCTAGGAGTGCAACACTTAAAGACAAATTAAGGAAAACAAGATTTTCATTTAATTCCTGGTGCAGTGTGATAAAACATCTTAAAGTAGAGAAGGAAGAAAATGATCAGACTTTTTCAGAGAAACCAGCATCTTCAAAAGACGAAAACTCTTCAGAAGTTCAAGAAAGTTCTAAAACCAAAAGCAGTGAACCTGAAGAAAATGCACATTTGAAAAATACCAAGAATATCACTGCATGTAAATCTGAGTCACTTGACTTTGTGATTGAGAATTCTGAACAAGGATTAAACAGAGAAAAGGCAGAATTGATGAAGCAGGTTCAGGGCAAAGAAGAGCTTCTTCAGAGGCTAAAACTGGTCAAAATGTATAGATCAAAGAATAACCTGTCTCAGAATTGTTAATATCGAAGTGGAGAACCTGTAGCCAACTGTTGCTTTATGAGCTGCAGTCAGTTATGTCAGAAGACAAGAAACTAAGCTTTACTCAATTGATAGACCTCTATGGGTTGGATGATCAATTACTGCATTATAACTGACGTGAAGAAGAATTTACAGGTGTTTAATTTATAATTTTTTCTTGAGAAATATCTTTGAGAATGACAACTTAATGACAAGATACTTGCACATTTTAAAGGGGAGATATGCACAATAAACCCAGGGCCTTGAGCATGCTAGACAAGCACTGTAGCATTGAGCTCTACTCATAACCCCATTTTCCCCATTTGTAAATGGTATAGTTCAGTTTACTTTTAAAAACTGTTTATTTTTAAAATGATATGTAGGTACTCTAATGACTATTATTATAATTTTGTTAGGCATCAACATTTTTTTCTAGAATTTTTTTTTGTTTTATGTTTTGTATTAGTTTGATTTTTATCATCATCCACTGAATCTTTCTTATTGATGTTGTCCTTAATCTTCATTTGCTTGATTCAAGAGTATTAGGAATTCCACTATATTTAAATATATGGACTAAAGGTCTAATTTTTTTGTATTTTAATTTATCTGGTTTTGAGACATGTCTTTATATGTTGCCTAAGCTAGCCTTGAACTTCTGTGGCTTAAGTGATCCTCCTGCATCTATGTTCTGAGTAGCTGGGATTAAAAGTATACACCACTGAACCCTGCTTAATTTTTATTTTGAAATCTTAAATTTGTATGGATTTATTTTGGTGTAATTGTAATAAAATTTTCATTTTCATTTTTGAAAAAATGGCTAAGTAATCCTCCTAAAACTGTGTTACAGGCTTGATTTTCCAAAACATAGATGTGTGTTTTTCTCTTTCTTGTCCTTTATTTAGTTTAGTTCATTGATCTTCCTATGTAAATATTACATTATTTACAGTTAAAAATTACAGTAATTTTGTTGTATTATTTGGGAGGAAAGGTGACTGGAGTTTATGTTAATTCATGGAAATAGACAAACAAGTAAACAGTAGTAAAATAATTGCAGACTGCTGTATTTTCTAGAAGGAAATAAACATAAGTAATGTTAAGTGATACCTACTTAATTGTCAAGGGAAATCTGCCTTTCTGTAAAGGGAACTTTTTTATGATAATGCCTGAATTACATGGAAATTAGGAAATAAAAAAATCACAAAGAATTGAAAGTGACTTACTAAGTAGAGATTATTATTAACATTTTGCTTTATTGATCTTCCGTATTACTTTTGACAGCTGCATATTTTCAGCTGTGGCTGTCTCATATTTTGTCATTGTTTTATCATTTGACATTGGAATGATTTGGTTAGCTTGAACTCATCATAATGCTGCAGTAAATATTTTATAGAATGGAGATTTTGGACACCATTTTAATTATAATTTTTATATTTATTTATTTAGTGATACTGAGGATCAAATTTAGCCTCATGCATGCTTGGCTAGTTCTAGCACTGAGTCATGCCCTCAACCTTTTAACTGATTTTTAATGACTGTATGGTATTCTAGTAATCTATGACAAGATATACCATGATTTTTATGATTTATTTTTCCACCAACATATATTAAGCTTGTTTTACCCCTACCTCACTGTAAATAACATGGCAGTAAAGATCTTTAAACACACCGGTTTGGGAGCATATATGTTGGGGAACAGAGATCTGTGTTATTGTTATATGTACTTGGTGCTTTTCATTAAGCATTTGAATATTTTGTGGCTCTTAAATGTTGGCAAATTAGTTCTTAAAAGTTTTTATTTTTGACTGAATATGAAGTGGTTTATGGCATTGTTCAAACAATTCAAGACTGCCCCCTTCTGGTTTGAAAGCCACTCCTTAACACTCTTTTTTTCTTAATGTAGGAAAAACACACACCTTGCTCAAGAAAAAATGGATACCTTATTTCCCCTCTTCTAGATAGCCAAGTAAAAACATTTTTTTAGTGCTCTTCAATCATCGTTCCTGACTTCCCTTCATCTACTCCCTCATTTTCCCAGTGGCCTTAAAGCTGTTTTCTAGCTTCATAGAGCCATCCACTCCATTTCCATGACACCCCCACTTTCTCAGATTCAGATAATCAAAAAGTAACCCTATTTCCCTCCAAATTAAAATTTAGTGAATGCTGACCACAACTAGAAGTTGGAGGGAAAGTCTTATTTTTTCCAAGATATGAAAGACTAACAGCATTCACAAGAATACTTGATTTTTTTTTTAGGAGGAATGTTTATAGAATGAACAACTACAACTTGAGGTAATAATGGGAAGAATTTAGAGTAACATTAAAGGAGAAACAGTATCCAAAAAGTTGATTTCAGCATATTTCAGTTTAGCAAAAGAACTTATAGAAACTTGTTATGAAAGATAGAAGACCCTTGCCTAAACCAAGTAGTACTTTAATCACAAAGTGGTGATAACCATTTAAAAAAATAATTATTTTAAAATAATCATGAAGAAAATTTTCCAAGTAGAGGCAGTTAGATTTTTCTGATAATGTAAGGATTAAAAAATGTAGCTATCCATGTGAACCAAGCTATAAAAAGAGTACTTTTATCTCTGAATATAGTAAGAGGTAGCAAGTGAGAGCTATTGAACTTGGCCAGTGGGGTAATTATTGAGTGTCTGTTTGGAATCTTTGCTGCTAGTTGTATTGCAGAATTATTTCTTAGATCTTAGGAATGCTGGTCAATTAATGTAAGTCAATGAACTTACTTTAAGGTAATTGTAGAGCCAGCTCATTGAGAACCCTGTTTTGCTTGAGTTTGAGGAATAGCATGTATATTAGTCTACACACTGAAGGCGATCCTAACAGATTTTAAAGACATGGTATAGTCTTTTAGCAAGTTCTAGATCACATAGATATGGAATGCCTTGAAAATAATCAGTGTCTAATTATAATCAGTTCTTGGTAGATTAAATCTTCATCAAATAAACATGTTAAAAAGTAAAACAAAAGAATAGCACCCTTCCTTGACAACACATCTTTATCCCATGGGTGGTATCTTTTCTTCATTTTACAGCTAGATCAAAGGATGGATAAATCCCTACTTTTTAATTTTGCACCCATACTTAACTCCTCACCATTTGACTTCTTCCTTTAATTTAAAGCTGCTTTTTACTAACGGTTAGCAAGCCTTTTTCTTGTACATTAGTCACTTTTTCTTTAACCTCTTACATGGATGGCATTGTTGACCTTTTTTTTTTTCCTCCTAAGAATTTCTGGTTAACTGATTGTATTAAAGCCTGCTTTATTAGGATCTGTTTCCCCTGGCCATTTTTATGTTGCTATAATTTGGTATATTTCCATGTTTTCTTCTATTTGCTAGACTGTTTTAATTTTATCTGTTTTTTTAAATCTTTTGGAATGCTTCATCATAATATATCTGAAAATACTTGCCTTGATATTCTGGGCTTTAGAGGTTCTGGGGTGCGATGTAGTCATTAATTTTGAAGTAGCTCCTTAGCTATTTAATGACACTAATATAAATTCTGGTTAATTCATATTAACCAGAATGATTGATTAATTCATCAATCATCTGGTGGGGTAGTTTGACCCCACACAGTGTACATGCCTATAATCCCAGCTACTTGAGAGGCTGAGGCATGATGATACTGAGTTCAAAATCAGCCTCAGCAACTTAGCAAGGCCCTAAACAACTTAGTGAGACTCTCTCTAAAAATAAAAAGGCCAGGGATGTTGCTCAGTGGTTAAGTACCTCTGGGTTTAAACCCTGGTGTCAAAAAGAAAAAAAAAAATTATAGAATAAAATACTCTGAAAAGTCCTTAAATAAAAGATACTTATTAAAAAACAAAACTGTAGTTTGGTGTTGTCTCATCTTGACCTCAGTTAAAATTAACACCTGTATTTTAATAATAGGTCACATTTGAGGTATTTTTGTTTTTATGTCAAAACACTGCTAATTAATAAAATAAGTATCTTAATTGAGGTCATATACTTGTATTGTGATTGAGTTAGAATTTGAATTGAACAAAACTTTTCAAAACCCAGGAAAAGTGAGAGAAGGAGTATGAGGAACAAGATAGAAAAGGTGTACAATGTGTTCACCATTTTAACAAGCACTCTAGGCCTTAATTACATCATGACCAAACATCTAGAACTCAAAGATCCTGTTTTTAAACATTCTTTGCTTTCTTTCCCACACTATTGTTGCAAGATGGTAAAAGTGACATGTAACCACACACATACTAAAAAGTTGAAATGCTTACTGAACTGACACTCCCATCTTTCAAAGCCTCATTGAGCTGTGTTCTCCTTTCCAGGCTTTTGTCACTTCTCAGGTTTTTGAAATTCTGTTGCTCTTGGATGTATTATTCATGGTTTTGATTAAATTCTGCTTTGTATTATTGTTTGTTCACATAGCTTACATTTCCTACTATACTTAAAATTTTTGAGGGCAAGAACTACTTGTTCTGCATTGTTCATATGATAAAAATTTAATGATAATTTAAAAAGTGTCTGGTATTCTTCTAGTCCCTGAAAATCTTGAGATTAATAAGATGTGGCTGCAAACTGAGGAGATGCTAAGTAAAACAAAAATAAATATGTATCTTTGACTTCAAGACTTTTCAGAATATTTAATTCTATAAATCTTTTTTGGGGGGGAGGGGTACTAGGGATTCAACTTAGGGATACTTAAGCACTAAGTCACATCTCCAGCCCTTTTTAAATTTTTATTTAGAGACAGGGTCTCACTGAGTTGCTTATGACCTTGCTAAGTTGTTGAGGCTGGCTTTGAACTTGTGATTCCCCCACCTCAGCCTCCTGAGCCTCTGCAATTATAAGCATGTGTCACCATACCTGGCTTATCCTATAAATCTTGTAAGATCCTAAAGGGTCACAATCTCAGGGACCTGAAAGAACTTGACCTTAACTCTTATGAGTAAATATTGTAGTTTTCTTCAAAATTTCATATATAGACATTTTATATGCTAGAAATTTAATATTCTTGAATATGGTAGAATATACATGATTTTCATGGGCTAGACCTCAAAGATGAGGAAAGCTTATTTTAACTTAATGTTAAAATAAGTTCTTAATGTTAAAGTACACGTGTTATATTACAGATTTTAGTTACTGTTATTTTGTAAGGTATTTAACATCTTCTAAGTAGTATAATATTTTGTGTTAGCCAGATCAGAAAAAAATTAATCCAGTTATTTCCCCTTAAAGTCTAACAAAACAAGGGAATGATGACTTTGTTGCGCAGTGTATATGTGGGGCATGTCAAAGTCAAGATAATGTAAAATAGATATTAATTTGAATCAGTAAACAGATCATTCAGAATTTTAAAAATTATTATTTATAAAGAAATATAAATTGTTAGATAGATGTTCTATTATGTTTTCTTCAATATTTTTCTTAAGCCAGAATATATCATTCCAAACTTTATTATTATTAAATGTTTCTAAATAGTGCAGAGGTTAACTTGATTTGGATTGTTTTCACAAATTCTTTAAGTAGTGTTTGAGTTGCTAGAAATGATTGATTATAGTTCTGTGATTTTGTGTTAATGACTGCGTTCCCTTTAGTAAAACCAGGGGCAAGGATTGGCTGTAGTTGCCAATCACTTTGAGAGTATTAGAACAAAACTCTATATTTTGTCTTATGTAATGTTATATCTTATAGGATGTCTGACATTTTGGTATGGAAGTAAATATTACCTTATGAAATATAAGTAGTAATTAACTTGAGCAAATTTGAGTAGTAACAAACTTGAGCATAGCCTCATTGCTTTCAACATTTTTAAATTTCCCTTTTGAGATTAGTATCCTTCAGTGTCATGGTGTCTGGAAGGCTGCATCCTCTGAATGGGAGGAATGACAGGAGGAACAGAGGGCAAGAAAGAGGAATTTTCTCCATCGGGTGCTTTATAAGGGCAACTAGTCCCATTCACCTATTAAAGGCCCCACTTCTCAATATGATCACATTGGCCTTTATGTTTCAATCCCTGAATTTTGGAGGGAGCACATTCAAATCATAGCACTAGTTTAGGAGAGAATTCAAGACAGTAATTGAAACAATGTGGAAGTAAATTAATTATGGTATTTATAGCTTAAAGAGTCTATACTTTCGGCTGGGCAGTGAGTAGCTTAGGAAGAACCTGTCTTGAAATAAAACATAAAAAGGGCTGGGGGTGTGCCCTGGGTTCCATCCCCAGAACTGCAAAACAAAACAAAACAAAAACAAATACAAAAATAAAACACCAAAAAGCAAACAACAACAAAGCACCCAATGCATTTCCCAGTGGTGAGCCATATGCAGCCCACATTGGCATCATCAGAACTTTTCTAAAACCCCAGGCCTTTTCCCCACTCTCCTTGGCATGGCCCTTAAACCAGTCACCCACTTCGCAGTGCTCAGTTCCTTGTGTGAACACAGTCCTCTGTTTGTGATATCACAAGCGACAGTAGCAGACAGGTGGTCCCCAACACAAATGGAGGTCCATATGGCATGGGTCTAGATATTCAACAGGTCTACATCAAGCTAACCAACTGTTAAACTATGTTTGGCAAAATCCTTTATCATCTTAATTTTATTTTGTCTTTATTTATTTATTTAATTTTTGATTCATTGAACACCAATGGAGTATAGCTGTTGTTTCTCTGGTTGTACACAAAGTAGAGTCACACCATCTGTGCATTCATACATGTACTGAGGGCAATGATGTCTGTCACACATTCTGTTATTATTCTTACCCCCCACTCCGACCTCACCCCTCCCTTCCCTCTATGCTATCTATCCTTCCTCCATTCTTGCCTCCCTTTCACCCCACATTATGCATCATCATTCACTTATCGGAGAGACCATTCGGCCTTTGGATTTTTGGGATTGACTAATCTCACTTAACATAACAGTCTCCAGCATCATCCATTTACCTACAAATGCCATAATTTTATTCTTTATGGCTGAGTAATATTCCATTGTGTATATATACCACAGTTTCTTTATCCATTCATCTATTGAAGAGCATCTAGGTTAGTTCCACAATCTAGCTATTATGAATTGAGCAGCTGTGAACATTGATGTGGCTGCATCACTGTAGTAATCTGATTTTAAGTCCTTTGGGTATAGGCCAAGGAGTGGGATAGCTGGGTCAAATGGTGGATCCATTCCAAGTTTTCTAAGGAGTCTCCACACTGCTTTCCAGAGTGTCTGCACCAACTTGCACTCCCACCAGCAATGTATGAGTGTACCCT
>JAJEJO010000163.1:472163-626127 GCA_020662805.1 Glaucomys volans
CTAAGGAATCTCCACACTGCTTTCCAGAGTGGCTGCACCAACTTGCAATCCCACCAGCAATGTATGAGTGTACCCTTTTCCCCACATCCTCGCCAACACCTGTTGTTGCCTGTATTCTTAATAAAAGACATTCAAATTGGGGTAAGATGAAATCTAAACGTGGTTTTGATTTGCCTTTCTCTTATAAGAGGGATGTTGAACATTTTTTCATAAATCTGTTGATTGCTTGTAGGTCTTCCTCTGTAAAGTGTCTGTTCATTTCCTTGGTCCATTTATTGATTGGATTATTAGTATTCTTGGTGTAAAGATTTTTGAGTACTTTGTAGATTCTGGAGATTAGTGCTCTATCTGAAGTGTGTGTAGCAAAGATTTTCTCCCACTCTGAAGGCTCTCTCTTCACATTGCTGATTGTTTCCTTTCCTGAGAAAAATCTTTTTAGTTTGACTGTATCCCAATCATTGATTCCTGCTTTTATTTCTTGCACTTTGGAAATCATGTTAAGGAAATCTGGTCCTAGGCCAACATGATGAAGATTTGGACCTATTTTCTCTTCTATTAGGTGCAGGATCTCTGGTCTAATTTCTAGGTCCTTGATCCATTTTGAGTTGAGTTTTGTACAGGGTAAGAGATATGGATTTAGTTTCATTTTGCTGCATATGGATTTCCAGTTTTCCCAGCACCATTTGTTGAAGAGGCTATCTTTTTTCTCCATTGTATGTTTCTGGCACCTTTGTCAAGCATGAGATGCCTGTATTTATGTGGGTTTGTCTCTGTGTCCTCTATTCTGTACCATTGATCTACCTGTCTATTTTAGTGCCAATACCATGCTGTTTTTGTTACTATTGCTCTGTAATATAGTTGAAGATCTGGTATTGTGATACCCCCTACTTCGCTCTTCTTGCTAAGAATTGCTTTAGGTATTCTGCGTCTCTTATTCCTCCAAACGAATTTCATGATTGCTTGCTCTATTTCTATGAGGTCCATCACTGGGATTTTAATTGGAATTGCATTGAATTTGTATAGCACTTTTGGTAGTATGGCCATTTTGACAATATTAATTCTGCCTATCCAAGAACATGGGAGATCTTTCCATCTTCTCAGATTCCCTTTAATTTCTTTCTTTAGTGTTATGTAGTTCTCATTGTACAGGTCTTTCACTTCTTTTGTTAGATTGATTCCCAAGTATTTTATTTTTTTTTGAAGTTATTGTGAATGGGGTAGTTTTCCTAATTTCTCTCTCAGAGGATATATCACTTATGAATGAAAATGCATTAGATTTATGAGCATTAATTTTATATCCTGCTACTTTACTGAATTCATTTATGAGTTCCAGAAGTTTTCTGGTTCCTGAAATTGAGAAGGAGCTGATTGACGTACATGGATGCGCCATTGTTTGGTGCATAAATATTTATGATTGTTAACATTCTCAGCAAAATATTCCAAGAGGAAGAAATGAAAAATAACAATGTTACTCAACATGGGGACAAATTACCCTAAAGAAATAGCCAAAGGAGAAAGAAAGTTAAGTTAAAAGCCCCCAAAAAGCTAAAATGACAGGGAATACAAGTCATATCTCAATAATAACCCTGAATGTAAATGGCCTAAACTCATCAATCAAAAGACACAGACTGGCAGATTGGATTAAAAAGAAAGACCCAACAATATGCTACCTTCAAGAGACTCATCTCATAGAAAAACATGCTCACAGACTAAGGATGAAAGGTTGGGAAAAAACATACCATGCCTATGGACTTAGTAAAAAAGCAGGGGTTTCCATCCTCATTTCAGATAAAGCAGACTTTAAGCTAAAGTTAGTCAGAAGGGATAAAGAAGGACATTTCATACTGCTTAAAGGAAGCATAAATCAGCAAGACATAACAATCATAAATATTTATGCAGACATAAAACTTTTAATCACTGCTGATGGAAATGTAAACTACAGCTACTTTGGAAGACAGTTTGACAGATTCTTACAAACACACTCTTATCATACAATTCAGCAATCATGCTCTTTGGTATTTACCCAAGGAGTAGAAAGCTTATGTCCACACAAAAACCTGCCCCTGAATTTATAATTGCCAAAATTTGGAAGGAACAAAGATGTCTTTAGTTGGTGAATGAATAAACAAACACTGGTACATCCAGACAATGGGAAACTTCAGCACCAAAAAGAAATGAGCTATTTTAGGGTGCTGGGGATGTGGCTCAGAGGAGAACACTTGCCTTGCATGCATGAGTCCCTGCACTCAATCCCTAGCACTGTAAAAACATGGAGTAACATGAAATGCATATTCTAAATTTCAAAAGCCAATGTGAAAATGATACATACTGCATGCTGTATGATTCCAATTCTATGAAATAAGAAAGGCAAAGCCAGAGAAACCATAAAATCATCAGTAGTTACCTGAGTTTGTGGTGCAGGGATGAATAGGTAGAGCAGAGGATATTTAGGGCAGTGACGATATTCTAAATGAGAGTACAATAATGAAAATGTCATGGTTTTATTACTTCACATCCTTTCTAGCATTTGTTATTGTCACCTCTGACTTGGGCTATTCTAAGAGGTGTGTGGTAACTTATTGTTTCATTTTATATTTCCCTAACACATATGAAATGCAGTATCTCTTCATATGCTTATTTACCTAATCTATGTCTTTGTTAAGGTGTCTGTTAAGGTCTTTGGTCTATTTTTAAAACAGGTCATTTTTCTATTGTTCAGTTTTAAGACTTTTTATATTTGGATAATAGTCTTTTATCAGATGTTTTCTTCTAATCTGTCTTCTCATTCTCTTGACATTGTCTTTGAGCAGAAGTTTTTTTTAAATTTTATTTTAATGAAGTTCAGTTCATAATGATTTCTTTCATAAATTGTGCCTTTGTGTTACAGCTAAAAAGTCGTTGTGGGTATGTTTTGGTGCCAGTGCCTTGCTGTATAGTTTAAGGTCTGGTATTGTGATGCCTCCTGCTTCACTTTTCTTGCTAAGGATTGCTTTGGCTATTCTGGGTCTCTTATTTTTCCAAATGAATTTCATGATTGCTTTTTCTAGTTCTATGAAAATGTCATTATTGCATTAAATTTGTATAATGCTTTTGGTAGCATGGCCATTTTGACAGTATTAATTCTGCCTATCCAGGAGCATGGGAGGTCTTTCCATTTTCTAAGATCTTCAATTTCTCTTTAGTGTTCTGTTGTTTTCATTGTAGAGGTCTTTCACCTCTTTTGTTAGATTGATTCCTATGGTTTTTTTTTTTTTTTTTTTTTAGACTTCTTTTAATGGGGTAGTTTTTAAAATTTTTCTTTCAGTGAATTCATTATTGATGTATGGGAACACATTTGATTTATGGGTATTGATTTTATATCCTGCTACTTTGCTGAATTCATTTATTCAGTTCTAGAAGTTTCTCTAAGGAACTGAACAGACACTTCACAGAAGAAATACAGTCAATCTACAAATATAGGAAAAAAATGTTTAACTTCTCTAGCAATTAGAGAAATGCAAATCAAAACTACTCTAAGATTTCATCTTACTCCAATCAGAATGACAATTATCAAGCATACAAGCAACAATAAATGTTGGTGAGGATGTGGGGAAAAAGGTAAACTCATACATTGCTGGTGGGAGTGCAAAATGGTGCAACCATTCTGGAAAGCAGTATAGAGATTCCTCAAAAAACTTGGAATGGAACCACAGTTTGACCCAGCTATCCTGCTCCTCAGTATATACCCAAAGGACCTAAAATTAGCATACTACTTTGACACAGCCTTATCAATGTTTATAGCAGCTCAACTCACAATAACTAAACTAAGGAGCCAGCCTAGGTGTCCTTCAACAGATGAATGGAAAAAGAAAATGTGATACACACACACACTATTACACACAATAGTAAATGGACTATTACTCAGCTTTAAAGAAGAATGAAATTATGGCATTTGCTGGTAAATGGATGGAGTTGGAGAATATCATGCTTAGAGAAATAAGGTAAACCCCCAAAACCAGAGGCTGAATGTTTTCTTTGATATGCGGATGCTAATTCACAATAAGGGAGGGGCGTGCTAGGGAAGAATAGAGTTACTTTAGATAGGTAGAGGGGAGTGAAGGGAGGGGAAGGCATGGGGGTACAAAGGATAGTAGAGTGAAACAGACATTATTACCTGATGTACATATTTGATTGCATGACCAGTGTGATCCTATAACATGTTCAGTCAGAAAAACGAGAACTTATACTCAATTTATGTATGATTTATCAAAATGTATAAATGCATTCTACTATCATGTATAACTAATTGGAACGAATTTTTTAAAATTATAAAAAAAGTCATTGCTATACTCAAGATCATCCAGGTTTCTTTTTATGTTATCTTTTAGGAGTTTTGTAGTTTTCATTTTAAATTTAATAGTACAATCCATTGTTTTTCCTTTTTTTTTTTCTGGTACTGGAGATTGAATTTAGGGGCACTTAACCACTGAGCCACATCCCTAGCCCTTTTTAAAATTTTCAAAATTTTGAATCAGGGTTTTTCTGCTGAATTGCTTAGGGCCTCTCTAAGTTGCTGAGGCTTGTCTTGAATTTGCAATCCTCCTGCCGCAGCCTCCTGAACTGCTGGGATTACAGGTATGTGCCACTACACCCAGCTCTTTTGGATACATTTTTACAAAGGGTGTGAGGTCTGTGTCTAGGTTCATTTTGTAGTGTATGTATGTTGTAATGTTTGTAGTGTATGTATGTTGTAAATATTTTTACTCTATTGCCTTTCCCCCTTTGTGACTATTTATGTGAGTATATTTCTGGACTCCTCATTCTATTCCACTGCTCCACTGTATGTTCATTTCACTTATTTATAGGCATATATATACATATATACACACACACACACACCTTATTTATAGGCATATATATATATATATATATACACACACACACACCCCCCAATATATGTCACTTTATGCACAAACATGCATAGTCACTCTTATTTTGAACAAAATACTCTCTTAGATCAATTAAGAATAAGAAAAATCAGTGGTTTTATTTTATGTTACTTATTCCTTCTTCAGTGCTTTTCATTTATGAAGATCCAAGATTCTGACCTATATTACTTTTCTTCTAAAGAATTTTTGACATTTCTTGCAAGTATTTATTTGCAACAAATTTCTTCAAATTTTGTCTTGAGAAAGTACTTCTCCTTCAGGTTTTTTTGTTTTTGTTTTTGTTTTTGTTTTTAATCTAGGGGCATTCTACCAATGGTACATTTTATTTTTATTTTGAGATAGCGTCTCACTTAGTTTCTTAGGCTGGGCTTGAGTTTGTGATCCTTCTGCCTTAGAGCTGTGCACCACGGCACCTGGCTCTACTTTTGAAGGATAATTTCACAGTGTACAGAATTCTAGGTTAGTTGATTTTTTTTGTCTCTCTTTCTTTCTTTCTCTATCCCTCTCCCTCTCTCTCTCTCAACACCTTAATTTTTTTACTCCATTCTGTTACTCACATGGTTTCTGAGACGTCAAATATAATTCTTTTTCTGAGTGTGTTCTTCTTTAGATAATTAGTTCCCCCTACCCCTGTATTTTTAGTTTTTCATTTCCTTTTTAAAAATGATATGCCTTGTTTGAGTTCTTTTGTCATTTATCCTGCTTGGTGTCTCTGAGTTTCTGGATCGGTGGTTTGGTGTCTGAGATATATTTTGGAGATATTCTCAGTAATTATTTCAAATAATTCACCTCTTCTGTTCCCCTCTTCTCTTTCTGATATTCTCACTATTCATATTTGTACCTTTTTTAGTTATGTCAATCCTTGAATAATTTTTTTCATCTATAAAATAGGTCTTTTGCCCATTTTAAAAATTTCTTTGGTTTTCAATTTTGGAGGTTTCTATGGAGATGTCCTCAAATTCAAAGATTTATTTTGTCATCTGTGTGTAGTTTACTTACAAGCCCAGTCATTCTTCGTTTCTGTTAAAATGTTTTTGATCTCTGGCATTTCTTTGTGGCCTTTCTTAAGATTTCCTTTTCTGCTTACATTACCCATCTGAATATGTAATAGAGCATAATTTATTATGAAACATAATCAAATTTGATATGGAGGAGGTAAGAAATAGTATAGTAGATGAACATTTTGATTCTGAGACATTTGTTTTTAGATATGTTGCTGGGGAAAATGTGTGTCTTAGAATTTTAGAAATTGAGTTGTTCTATGAATCTATCATTAATGGTTTACTCTGCCTGAATCAACTTAGAAATAAATAAAATAACTTAGAAATAACTCTAGTATAAATGTGGAGATAGTAGAGAAATACCATTTTTACATGAATATTCTTAAATGGGATTATGAAATTATCTTTTGCTTGATCAAATGATAACCCTGTGTAATTTGAAGTTTGATAGAGATTACCCAGGTAGTGTAGTCATTGTTCATATTGTAAATATGTTTTAAACATTTGAAATATAGAGAATAAGTTGGTAAAATGGTAAACTTAATTGCTCCCCTTTAAAATATAGTTTTTCCACACATAAACTCTTACTTTTTAAAATCTTCCATAAAACTGTTAATAAAGTTTCTTGAAGTAACTCTTTGATTATGAGCAAGATAGCATGTCTCTTGTTTATATATCCAGCCTTAGAGGATGCCACATGTGAATTGATCTGGAAGCTTTGGTCCATAATTTCAGTATAAGTAATCCAAGAAACATTTATTTAGATATCTGTTGACATGTCAAAATTGCTCATAACTTAGTTTTAATTCAGAGGGCTTCACATAGTTAATCTCAAGAGTTTAAAAGTTTCAGAAAAAGAATTTTGTGGGAAAAAATCTGTTTTTAAGTGAAAATGTAGTTTGATATTCATTGGTATTTAAAGAGTTTTTATAAAACAATATATGTATGCCCTTCACGTACATCCATGTTGTCATAAATGGCAGGATTCCCTTCTCTTTTCAGGCTGAATAGTATTCCATTATGAGTGTGAGTGTGTGATTGATAGATAGGTAGATGGATGGATAGATAGATAGATACATACATACATACATACATACATACATACATACCACAGTTTCTTTATCCATTCATTCATTGGTGGATATTTAGCTTGATTCCAAATGTTGACTATTGTCAATAATGCTACAATAAACACAGGAGTGCAAATTTTCTTTGATGTAGCTTTCATTTTCTTCAGTTATATGCCCACTAGAGGGGTTAGTGGAACACAGTAGTTCTATTTTTAATTGTTAGAGGATCCTCTGGACCATTTTCGGATCATACTCATATTCCGACCAGTGTGTAAGGGTTCCTTTTTCTAAATCACGGCTAACACATTTTTTGTTCTTTTGATAATAGACATTCTAACAGGTATGAAGTAATATCACATTGTGATTTTAATTTGCATCTTTCTTGTTGATTAGTGAGGTTGAGCATTTTTTTCATATACTTGTTTGCCATTTGTGAATCTACTTTTGATAAATGTCTATTAAATAGGTCTCTTGCATATTTTTTAATTGTGATGTTTTTTTCCTATTGAGTTGTTTGACGTATATATTTCAGATATTAATTCCTTATCACATGTATGGTTTGCAGATATTTTCTCTCATTCTGTATTTGTCTCTTTACTCTGTTGATTTCTTTTCCCACTGCTGTACACAAACTTTTTAGTTTGATGTAATTCCCCACCCCCTGCTCCTTTTTTTTGTCTTGGTTGCCTGTGCTATTTGAGGTCATATCCAAAGTCATTGCTAAGACCCAGGCCATGGAGCTTTTCCTACATGTTTTTTCTAGTAGTTTTATAGTTTTAAGTCTTACATTTGAATCTTGAATTAAGTTGGGGCTTTTTAAAAAAAACTGTGAGATATAGGTCTAATTTCATAATTCTGTATGCAGATATTCAGTTTTTAATGACATTTATTGAAGAGACTATCCTATCCTTTTTTTTTTTTTTTTTTTTTTTTTTTTTTTTTGGTGGTGCTGGGGACTGAACCCAGGGACTTGTGCTTGCAAGGCAAGCACTCTACCAGCTGAGCTATATCCCCAGCCCCTATCCTATCATTAATGTGTTCTCGACATCTTCATTGAACATCAGTTGAAAATGAATTTAAATTTTTCATGATTTATTTTTGGGCTATTTATTCCATTGGTCTTCAAGTCATTGTTATGCCAGTGCATTGTTTCTCACCCCCCACATTACTATAGCTGTGTAATATATTGGAATCAGGTAGTATAATGTTTCCTGCTTTGTTCATTTTAAGATTTCTCAATTTGTGGTCTTTTGTGGTTCCATATGAATTTTAGGATTGTTTTATCTGTATCTGCAAAATGTCATTGGCATTTTAATAGGTATTGCATTTGAATCTCTTTTTTTATATAATATGGTAATTTTATCAATATTAATTTTTTAGTCCATAAACACAGGTTTTCTTTGCATTTATGTGTGTCATCTTCAGTTTCTTTCTTAATTGTTTCACAGTTTTATTGTAGAAATCTTTCTCCCTGGGTAAATTTATTCTTAAATTTTACTCTTTTGTTAGGTATTGTTAAAAATGCTCCTCTTCCCCCACTTGATTTCTCTTTTTGGTAGTTCATTGTTAATGCTTAGAAATACTTCAGCTTTTTAGGCAAAGCCTTTGGGTTTTCTAAATATAAAATCATGTCATACACAAACAGGCAATAGAAATGGTGAAAGTGGGCATCATGTCTTAAGTTTTTAGAGGATGTTTTAAACATTTTGCAGTTGAGTATGATGTTAGCTGTGGGCTTGTCATCCTTTCTCTTTAATTTCTTGGAAGAGTTTGAGGAGAATTGTTTTTTAATTATTTAAATTTTGGATAGACATTTAAATTTTGGATAATTATAGATCTGGTTTTTTTGTTTTTTGTTTTTTGGGGTTTTTTTTTTTTGGTGGGAGGAGATACCAGGGTTTGAACTCAGAGGAACTTTTCCACTGAGCCACATCCCAGCCCATTTTTTTTATTTTTTATTTTGAGACATGGTCTGCTAAGTCGCAAGGGCCTCACTAAGTTACTGAAGCTGACTGAATTTGTGATCCTCCTTCCTCAGACTCCTCAGCTGCTGAGATTACAGGTGTGCAGAGCTGCACCTGACTAATTATAGGTCTTTTTCATGATTCAGGCTTCATATGTTATATGTTGCTGGGAATTTGTCATTTAGGTTCCCAGTTTATTGGCATACAGTTGTTCACAGTACTCTGTATTAACCTTCCTATTAGTGTAAAATTAGGAGAAGTAGCCCCACTTTAATTTTTAATTTTAGTAATTTGAATCTTTTTCTACTCTCTGTCTAGTTGATCCTTTTGGATAACTTCTTATTTTTGTTAATTTTTTTCTGTTGATTTCTTCATCTATGTCTGCACTAATCTTTTTTTATTTCCCTCTTTTTGATGGTTTTGCATTGAATTTGCTGTTCTTTTCTAGGTTGTGGTATAAAAATAGATTCTTGAGTAAGATTGTTTATTTTAATGTAACCTTTTACAACTATAAATTCTCTGCCTTAACACTGCGTTTTCTGCACTCCATAAGTTTTGGTATGTGTATTTTCATTTTCATTTGTCTCAGTATGTGTTCTAATTTCTCTTATGATTTCTTCTTTGACCCATTTATTACTTAAGAATGTGTTGGTTAATTTCCAAATATGTGTAAATTTTCTAGTTTTCCTTCTGTTTTTGATTTTTAGTTTCATTTTGTTATGAAATAAATTCAGTTTGATTTTTGTCATTGGGTTTTGTTTTTTGGTACTGGGGATTGAACCAAGAGGTGCTTTACCACTGAGCTGCATCCCTTTTTTATTTATTTATTTATTTTTTTTTATTTTGAGATAGGGTCTTTCTTAGTTAGTGAGGCTGACTTTGAACTTGGATTCCTCCTGTCTCAGCCTCCCAAGCCACTGGGTTTACAGACATATGCCACCACTCCATGTTCTTTTTGGATTTATTAAGAGTTGTTTTATTAATCGTTCCTGAAAAATGTTCTACGTGCACTTGAGGAAATTGTGTATTCTATTGTTGGATTCAGTATTTTATCTATGACTGTTATATCCAATTGGCTTATAATTTTTAAGTCCTCTTTTTCCTTAATTATCTTCTGTTTGGTTGTTCTATTCATTATTGATATCAGAGTATTGAAGTCTATTATTATAGAACTACCTCTCTCTTCAGTTCCATCAAGGTTGGCTTCACATATTTTGAAGTCCTGGTGTTTGGTGTATGTAGATTTAGAATTCTGTCTTCTTGTGAATTGATACTTTTATTTATCAACATACATACAGTCCTTTGACTGTTAAAACAGTTTTTGACTTAAGTCTATTTTTTCCGTTGGTAGCATGGTCTTTCCCCATCTTTTGATTACTGTTTGCTTGGAATATCTTTTTTCAACCTCTTTTTTCAACCTAGATCCTTAGATCTGAAGTGAGTCTGATATCTAGCTATTATGTAGTTGGATATCTTGTAGCAGTGTTGTCCCTCATTTCCTCCATTACTGGGCAGTCCTCTGCTGATTGACTGGGCATGGCTGGGCATGATCTGAGCCTAAGGATCAGCTCAAGGTGAAAGCTTAAGTTCTTAGGACTTTTCTGAACATGAATTTTGCCTGTGCCTATGTGTGTCTTTCTAAATGGACCCTGTATACATGCCTGCTTTTGAATGTCCTAATTTACAAAAGACTTAAATTTCTTCTGGGTCTCTAGATGGTCTGTTGCAGCTCTTTACCATAGACTGTGGTCCTAGCCTGCAGACTTACGGTCTCCTTGCCATTTTCATAAATGGTGCATACCACTTCTTCCACCTGAGATGCAAATTAGGCAAGACAGGGACCAGTCCTTGCAGACCTAAAATAGATTAAAATGTTAAAAGAAAGGTCAGCTCTCTTTCCTTTTCTTTGAAGGGAAGGAATTCATAACTAGGCTTCTGTGACACAGACTAACTCATGGAATGGATGGAACAAGAACACAGAAAAATGCCAGGCTATCTTTGTCTATAGCTTTTCTCAATTGGGCATTTTTTGTTCCTATAGGTCTTTCACTGTTTTTCTACCACTCTTATAAGGTCAGTTCAACTGATTTGATTTTTTTTTTTTATTTTAATGTTTCTGTGAGGTATAAGAGCTTGGAGCTTCTTTATTTGCCATTTTGCTATTTACACTTGAATGCTTTTTAATTTTACAAAAATAATAGAATATTATTGAAGGAAATTTAGAACACACAGAAATGTAGAAAGCTTGAAATAAACAACTCCCTCTTTCCCAGCACACTTCTACCATACCAGAGTAGCCATTGTTTGCATTTTGGTATATTACCTTTAAGGCTTTTTTCTTCATCTATCCTTTCCCTTTGTTCTGCTTTCTCTTGTTGCCCCATCATCAATACAAAGGTAATCACTAAGTATAAAAAAATAAGCTCTCAACATAATTTAGATAGCACAGTATTAATTTTTAATATAGTCCTTTTATTGTAACTTTCCAAAGTATTTTTATAAGTACTAAAAATTGTTTGTATTTCTACATATTTTAGATATTTTTATTTTTGATTACCATCAAATGCTTGGGTTTTATTTTAGTCTTCTTGTCTTTATTCAAGGTTTAAAAGTCAAGAAAGAAGCCAATATGGATGACCTATGAATTTTCCTGTGCCTTAGACATTTCTAGCATTTTTACATTTAGGAAAAAGTGGCATCTCCTGTCAAAGGAGAGCAGGCCCAGACCACCTAGAAAGGATCTTACCTCTGTGTGGGTGTGTGTGTGTGTGTGTGTGTATGAGAGAGAGAGAGAGAGAGAGAGAGAGAATTGAGCCCAGAGGTCCTCTGCTACTCAGCCACACCTCCAAACTATTTTTAGAGAACGTTGTGCTAAGTCTCCAAAGCTGGCCTCCAAAGCTGGCCTTAAACTTGTGATCCTTCTGCCACGGGAGTACAGGTGTATACCACTGCACTTGGCAGAATCTTACCTTTTTTGAGAGCTAATATAAAAAGAACTCAACTTAGACAAATAAATAATTAGGCCCAAATTATTACAAATGAATTACTAACAATAAACACTTTAACCCTGTATTACATTATCATATTATGTTTTATAGTTTATTTTCAGATTACATGATGTGTGCTTTGTAGTTACTATATTTTGGGTAAAGATGAACTTTGTGCTTGGTGCTGTGTACTAGACTATAGACATGGAAGGTCAAATAAAAGTATGTGGTCAAAGTAGAAATCGTGCCCTCTTTCCCACTACTTCTGTTTCCTACCTCAAACAAAAGTGCTTTAAAGAATAATTACCTATGTTTTTTGGAGGAGAGATATTCTTATACTTAAGCTGATTAGTATGTGGGTAGATAAATTAGAAAATATTTTTTGTCATTTTAAGTTTTATACTGAGATGCATTATGATTAATTTTTCTTTATGTCATCAATTTTCTACCTTCATAGCTACATTATTTCTTTGGGTATTTATTATTTTCTATAATAAAGATTTATACTTTCTATTTTATTTCATTGAAACAGCAATATATAATCCAACTAGGATTTTTTCCTAATGATCGACTTTGGTCTTTACAAGTAATTGCTGCTACAATTACCATTATAATATTTTGATACATGACTTTTTAATACAAATTATTTTAGTTTTATTGGTCATTATAATTATACATAATAGTGAGATTTGCTATGCCATATATGTACCATACAGTAAAAATCAAATGGTAATATTACAAAACATTTATAAAAGAATCCTTGAAAATAGTGATCTCATTTGATCAATAACAAACTGAGAACAAAATACTTATTTTAATAGGTAGTCTTTGTAATATGTTTTCTAATGTTACTTACTTTTCCCATCAAGAACTACTTGCATGAAGCAAGTTTGATTATAGTATTCATTGAATAAAGTGGTTGAATTTGACAGACTTCTCCCTTATTTCTTTTAGGTGAATCTGGACTGGGAAAATCAACATTAATCAACTCATTATTCCTCACAGATTTATATTCTCCAGAGTATCCAGGTCCTTCCCATAGAATAAAAAAGACTGTACAGGTATGTATATTATTATTATTAATTAATGATAAGCTGGAATAATGTTAACACAAGAGAGAACTCATGCTGTACCTTTAAAGTACAGCTAATCAAAGGAATCGTCTTGATTGGTACCTTCCAGAATTGTCCTAAGGACTCTTGGAGATGACAACTTGACTTTCAGTAAATGGTAACTTTAGAATTGTTCTGTCTAGTGTGGAAGCCCCTTACCACATGCAAATAGGTTTAAATCAATTTAAATTAAATAAAATTTAAAATGTAGTTTCTCAATTGCAGCAGACACATTTTAAATGCTCAATGGCTACACACAAGTGGCTACCATTTGGGGCAGCACATATATAGAATATTTCCACCATTGCCAAAAGTTCTTTTGGACAGTATAAAGCAAACATGATTTAAAGAAAAGCATTTAAATAACAAGTTCAAGAAGCTACTGTGCTGAAAAGTAGAAGTCTAAAGCCTAGACCCTACTGCCTCTTGAACTTTTGAAATGAGAGGAGTCCAAATTGAAATGTTCTGCAAGTATAAAAATACTTCCTGGTTTTGAACACTTCTAAAATACCTCATTGATAATTTTTGTATTGATTATTTGGTTCATTGATAATATTTTGGAAACATTGGGTTCAATATGTTTATTTATTTCACTTGTTTCTTATTTTAAAGTGGCTGCTAAAAATTTAAAATTATGTGACTCCCATTGTATTTTTATTTGGTAACACTGCTTTACACTGTTCTTTGAAAAAATTGTTGGTGAACTGATGCAGTACTATACAGAAAATGATCAGAGAGGAAGAAAGTAAATAGTTTCTGAAGCAGGCTTCTGAGGCAGTAAGTCTTAGAACTGGATTTGGAAAAGTTATAGTGATTATTTCATTGTCCTAATGGAAAGACAGTCTTCCTAATTTGGACAGAAACTCATATATCAAACTGCAAGATGCAGTTTAATAATCAGATCCCTAGGGAGTAATTTTTGTGAAGAAAAAATTTATTTTTCCCTTATTAAGTTTTCTCTTTGTCTTAGGTTTTTTTTGTTGTTATTGTTGTTTTGTTTTTTGGAGGTTTTTTTTGGTAACCTTCATAGTGCTTGATTTGAAATTACCTCCGTAAATGTTCTGTAAATGTTTGATCTCACATGGCTTATTTTGTGATCAATATGGGAAATTTTAATCCTAAGCTAGAAGATGAATTTAACTTTCTTAATTTTGATATTTAAATTCAAGATCAGCAAACTTTATGAGTTCTTGTTATTGTTCTAACCTCTGCATATTGCCAGACCTACATTAATAGTAAAACTTAACATTTAGTTATTATTTTCCAGAAGCCATTCAAAGCACTTTAGATGCCCTGATTTATTTGATTCTTAACAAAAATTTTATGTAGTAAGTAGTAGTGTTATCCTTAGTTTACAAATGAAGAAATTGAGGTACAGAGATGGTGATATGCCTGAGATTATGTAGTTGGTGAGTGGCAGAGATAGAATTCAAATTCAAGTAGTCAGGTGTATTCTATACTTTGTCAAACTGTATATAGTAGGTATCTAAACCATGGATAATTAATGAATGTCAGCTGAATGGGTTAACCAGTTCTTAATAAGTAGATTAATTAATGTTTAATCTTATAAATGACCACTTATGTTTTGGTTTTTCCTTTTATTTTATTTTTTTTGAAGGTCACCTTTTTAATTTTTATTTTTTTCACCATCGATACTTCCTCCATTCTTTTCTTATCCCCCCCCCCCATTATGTATCAGCATCCACTGATCAGAGAAAACATTCGGCCTTGGTTTTTTGGGCTTGGCTTATTTCACTTAGCATGAACCATAGAAGATGCCAGGGTAAGCCACATGACTGACCTGTGTCCAGTGCTACTAGCAAAGGTTACATAAAATACGTTGGACTATTTTTTTTTTTTTTTAATCTCAATTGGTTCACAAAAGGTTACATGTTGTTTTTAAGGTTTAGATTTGTAAACTGAATTTAGGGAGGTATTGACTTCCCTTTAGGTACTAGATGTGAAATTTTAGTAAGTTGCTGAGTACATGATGGAAATCAGTGAACTCATGAAAGCTTTGAACTTTACATGATTTATATTCCTTTTTTAAAAATAAAAGCAATAGAAGTATCTTTCAAAGCTCTCTTGATTCAACTATGCAATAACCTTTGCTGGTATCTGAACATATATTATCTCAAGACTTTAGCACATAGAAATCTAGTTTGGTGTGCACAACAAAATATTTACTCAAATAATGAAAGATTGCTTGTAATATAATCATAAGTCATGATTATTCTATCATGGTCCACATATTGCCAGAAGTCTATTAAATAGGGTACATATGAAATTGTCATCACTGATTCTCTGTATTGTGTGATTATGTTTTTCCTATTTATCTTATTCAGTTTTATAGTGGGCATCCTTTTTTAAACGGAAAAAAATGCCTTTCAGGGAAAAAGGGGTACAAATTTTAAGCATAAAGTTTTATGAATTTTCATATATGTATACATATGTCCCCATAATCACCAATTAAATTAAGACATAATACATTTCTAGCATCCCAGAAGGGTTCCATGAGTTTCCTTTCAGTGTTACACTCCCCAAGGTAGACACATTGGTGACTTGTGTCTCCATAGATTAATTTCACCTGTTTTCGAACTTCATATAGATTCTTGGAGCTGGTTTCTTCACCAAAGATTTTGTCTGTATTATTTATTCATGTTGGTTATAGTTGTAGATTTTTTTTCATTATTCTGTAAGATCTTTTGTAGGAATGTGTCACAGCATATCTCTTGTTTATTTTTGTTTTATTTCATTTTAATTTTTTGTGGTCTGGGGGATTAAACCCAGGGGCCTTCTGCTACTGAGGTATATCCCCAGACCATTTGTTTGTTTGTTTGTTTGTTTAAATTTTTGAAACTCAGGGTCTTGCTTAAGCCTCCATCTGACCTGTAACTTGTGATCCTCCTGTTTTGGCCTCACAAGTTGCTGGGATTACAGGTGTGTACCACTGCACATGGCTTCTCTTCTGTTTTAGATAGGCATGTGAGTTTTCAGGTTTTTACTAATGGGAACATTCTTGTATATGTCTTTTGGTGAACATAGCACATGAATTGCATAACAATAAAAAGGTGTTTCATTGTGTCAGTGTATTTCTTGCATTGCTATTGAGGTTGAACTAGCATTTTTACTCATTAACTGCTTGAGTTTCATTGAATTGCTCTGGTTGTTTTAATATTTCCTATTTTTTTCTTACTAATTTATAGGAGGTTCTTATCTAAATAGTAATCCCCTACATTTTGGGCATTACGAGTATCTTCTCCCAGCTTAGCTACTGTTCTAGAAGATCTAACATGCTTGAAAAATATATCATCTAAACTCAGTTTGCCTTCCTTTAAGAAACTTTCCAAAAATGTCTTCTTATATTGTGAATATATTTCTGACTTTCCCTTCTTGAAAACAAAGGAGTAATGTGGGTTGAACATATCCCTAGTAAGAGTTTTAAGGCAGAGGTTTGTTTACTACTGTCAGATCTTCCTTCTTTATCAAAAACAAGACCTATGATATCTGAAAATCAGAATGATCCTGACTAGAATCCTAGAGCAGTGTCCTTTCCTGACTGAATCCTAGAGGTTTTCCTTTATATACTGGGAGCAAGTTGAAGATCATTTATACTCTTCTGTCCACTTAAACAGGAAAAAGCATGACATATACTAGACTGGAATCATTCAAGAGACCTAGAAAATAGAACATGATCATCTTTTTACAATTGACTGTCTTCACCAGCCTAGTAGTCTAGCAGATAATCTGCCTTTGGAAGCCAGTAAATCCTTCCAGCAGGGAAGCATGATCACCAATGTATTATGCCACTATACAATCATGAGTTTCAGAAGGCAAATGTTTTCAATTTTCCTGACCAAGGCTTTCTGGAACACTTCCATCTTTCAAAAACAAAACAAAACAAAAAACAAGAAAAAAAAAATATCCTCTCCTACAGTGTGCCCAAACAGGGAATGAAATTTTCATGAAGACCATGATCTCATATTCTCCTCTCTGAGGATTATCTATTTATAATAGACTTGTATCTTAAGAAAGATTTGTTCAGGTTCTTAGTCTTGGAAGACAATCAAGTATTACTCTGAACAGAGAGCTAATATCTGAGACTCCTTTTTATCAATAGTTCTATTTTTAACTATTAATTATGAAGCTTTCTAAGATTAATTCTTAATCTCCTCTCTTGAACCTGATGCCCCTGAGTTGTGCATTTCCAGAGGTGAGCTGAGATCTTAAAACACTAGTGTGCATCACAGTCCCCTGGAAGGCTTATTAAACAGATTGCCGGTTCCTTTCCCCCAAATTTATATATAGTAGGTGGAAGGCAACTTCCCCCAAATTTACATTTATTAATTTGGCTAGCCTGGGCACCACACTTTGAGAATCCTTGCTATGTAATATTCGTGGCCTACTGCAAACTGGTTTTATCCTATGTGGGAAAGTAGAAGAGGGAAGTGTTTTTTTCTTACTTTTTTCAGAATGTTTTAAATTGGATAAACCCTTATTTGAGTTTACATATATTTTTCCAGTAGATGATTAAAATGAAGTGGCAGAAAAAAAATTGGACAAGTGAGCTCTACTTCATATTCTAATTTCTTATATAGATCCCCAGATTGACAAAAGGTTTAAGAAAAACATCACATACGTTTTATGTGTGATAACCAATTTTATCTCCCAACTTTGTTGTTTGAAAATTGTATCTTAATTCAGTGAAAGAATTGTCCACTGTCTTTTTCTTTGGGAAAAATTTTCAAGATTAAGTCCATTTTAATCTTAATACATTCTACCAATAAAATTGATGGGGCTAGAAATATAGCACAGTGATAAAGTGCTTGCCTAGCATGTGCAAGGCCCTGGGTTCAATTTCCAGCATCACCAAAAAACAAAAAACAAAAACAAAAAAACAGTGAGAATTGTTTTGTGAAACTAAAGTGTTAAGGTTTTTTGTTTGATTAAGTTGGTACAAAATTTGTGAAAGTGAGAAAAGGTGAAAGTAGTGCATCCTAGTCTTAGAAAAACATGCTTTATAGTTGCCTTGAAAAAAATGTACAGACCCCAGTTAGGAAACTCTCCTGTAGTTATAAGCCCAGTTTTAATTTTTTGAACCAATCAAGATATTTGAATGCTTTCATATCAGTCTTTATGGTTACAGTAATGATGGACACAGTTCCTAAAGTTCTCAATTGAAAAACATAGATAAACATTTATGATTTAGTGGGAATGGATGCTACTGCCAGGTGCTAAAGAGATGAACTTGGCATGGTGGATACTAGTGAAGTGGGAGAGGGATAGGGAGATGGAGAAAAAGAGGCAGTGGGTTGAAAAGTTAGTGGTAAGTGAAGCAGTGAAGATAAGTGGTAGCTATCAAGAAAAGGAAGTATGTGTAAAGGGCTGAGAGAGTAGTTTGGTTATTCCCAAAAGACCCCAAAATAGTTTTGTTCAGTTTCCGAGAGATGAGAGGTTGGATAATTAGGGGAAATAGTGTAAACAGTTGTCAAGATGATTCCAAAATGGGAAATTATCACATCCCCAGCAGACTGAGAAATTAGCTTTAAGAAAAATCAAATCTCTCACTGAACAGTAGGGAGGGTTCAGTGCTGAGTCAAACAGATTGGGAATGCTCTATCTTTAAAAAGGGATGAGATATTTTGACCAGCATAGTTGGCAGACATGATAGAGAAGAGGACTTTGGGGAGGCCATGTTGGGAAATGAGAGACATGAGACAAAGGAGCATATAAAAGGACTATTAAATGGCAGAGAGAGTCCCATTGAGGTTGACAGTCATGAATTTTATGGTACAGGAACAGAAGGGTGCATAGATAGACTAATCCAGACACAGTCTAAACTAAAGGAAAGAAACGTTTTGAAAGTGGGGGTTGCTAATAGAAAATGAAAGGAGAATGGGATTTGAGGTCTCAGAGTAAGGAGACAGAAACAGTGGGTAGTGGTTGAGTGAGTAGAAGGCAGAATTAGAATCTCTGGATCAACTTTCTTTTGCATAAACTAAAATAGTTGTGGGTCTTGATTAGAAAGAAGTAGTTGTTAGGTATAACTATTATACTGCATTCATTTCTACTTTCTAATGGTATATGAAGAAACATTTCAGATGATATTTGTCTTTTGAGCAATTATAGTAGTTCCTGTTTGGTCTCAGTGAAATATATCAAACTGTTCAAGTCTTTTCTGAGCTTTGGTCATAATGCCATTTACTGAGCAAGCAAGAAGTGAACTCCTGACAAAATTTTAAACTTCTGGCAAAAATTTTATGCACTTAATTACATAACAATTTTAATTTATTCTTATAAATGGCTTATAAACATTAGATTAGAGGGACTGGGGTTGTGCTCAGGGGTAGAGCACTTGTCTAGCATGTGTGAGGCACTGAGTTTGATCCTCAGCACCACATTAAAATTAAATAAATAAACAAAATAAAGGTGTTGTGTACACCTACAACTAAGAAAAAAATTTTTAAAAAAAACTAGAATAGAAAGGTTTAGTGTACTTAGCAGTCTTTTGGTTATGAAACAGTATAATAAACATTGAAAATTTGATGTTTTCCTCTTTCTGATTGAAAACTAAACAGTATTAGAAAAAGGGGAGAACCTTAGATTTCTGGAACCTGGGAAGCCAGAAGAAACCGCAATAAATTAATATATAATGGACTTTAATTTTATTTACCATAGAAAATGTTCTTGCTTCATTCCTTTGGTATTTATGCATTTAATCTTAGAATTCTGAGTTGTGCCATAAAATATGCTGATGTGACTGACCTGCTTAAAGAAAGTGCATGGGAAAATGGCCATTTGGAATAGATTTGTTAAGAAAAGTTTGAAATTCCTGGACTTGAACTAATTTGTTTTCCATGGATCCCATGAGAATACTTGAAAAACCAGATGATAGGATACAGTTGGATGCTGTGAATGGCACTTGTTTACAGTTTTGTTTTTTGGACTTCTTCCATATGTTGCTGACTTTGTATTTGACCATGTATGGATGCACAGAGTTTGATAGGCCAAAGAAGAAAAGAAGCTCTATAAACACACTCTTTAAAGTACATACAATATTCATTTTTTCTTATCAAGTCAATAAACAATTAGGTTGAACTGATTTCTTTCTTTCCTTTTTTTTTTTGTGTGTGTGTGTGGGGGGGGTTGGCGGGGAGGGGTTGTGTTGGAGATCAACCCCAGGGTCTCATGCATGCTAAACAAGTGCCCTGCCACTGATCTATATCCCTAGTCCTTGTTTTGTTTTTGTTTTTGTTTTTTTAAATAAGAAACAGCTTAAAACTAGCCTGGTACAGTGGCACACACCTGTAATGCCAGCCTTAGCAGCTTAGTAAGACCCTGTCTCAAAACAAAAAGGGCTGGGGATATAGCTTAGTTATAAAGCACCCCTGAGTTAAATCTCCAGTACCACCTAGAAGAAAAAAATAAAATAACATTTAAGCTGTTGTATTAAGGTGTATAATAAGTATACAGCATTTGGACTCTGTTTATTAATAAGGAAAACAAATGATTTCAAGTAAAACTGAGAAAATGTTCATGTAGAATAAATGTGTTTTACATCAAGTAAAAAGACAGTCTGATTACTTTTATACATTTTTTGCTTAGTGACATTTATCAAAAATGACCTGTTTTTATGAAGGATCTGGGAATTAATTCAAAATATTTTGAAATGTTAGATTTGACCAGATTATCCTTTAACTGGAGGACCATTAGATAGATAAAATGTGAACTTCGTAAGTCAGGAGAGAGAGCATCATTTAAAAATTGTTTTAATACTTATGAATATTATAACATATATTGATGTTTGCTTTTTCAAATCTGCAGATAAATTAACACTTAATATTCAGTTTAATTAACACTTAATATGCCAGTTTACTAGATCAATGTGCTTATATTTGGGATGCTCAAAATTTTTACTGATAGCTTATGCCAAAATCAAGGCAGTTTGAAGATCGTTGATCTGAAGGATAAGACCTTGACTTCTTAATTATCTGAAAGATAGGAAGCTCCTTGATAGACGTGCATGCCTACATCTTAGGGAATGTTCTTTTCTTTTTCTTTTCAAGATTTAACAAATTTTTTTCTTACTAATAAACTTTTATAGAAAAGCTCTTGGTTGCTATGAATTTGCACTGTCCACTTTGGTAGTCACTAGCCAAATATGACTATTTAAGTTTGAATTAATTAAAATAATATACAAATAAGCATTTAGCTCTTCAGTTGCATTAGACACCATTTCATGGGCTGAGTAGCTACATTACCAAGTGATTACACTATTGGACTGAGCAGATACAGAACAATTCCACCATCTGAGTACTATTGGGTGTAGTTGCTACAGTATTCTTGCTCAGCAATCTTAATCTCAGTTTCTCAGTCTCTTTATATGCAAGAGCAGGTATCTAAAAAAATGTAAAAGGGAAATAGAATTCTCATTTCCATACTCTCTAATGGTGTGTCAAACTTTCTCTACCCAGAAATTAATCACTTTTCCTTTCCAAACCTTGTTAGTCAACATAAATGAAGTTGCTTTTCTCCTGGTTATAATCACATTTTCTCCTTTAGTTGGGTGGTGTTAATTTACTTTATAGCATTTAACACTCAAGAATTAAGTATAATTATTGTCTCTTAAGGTAGCCTGTCAGCATTCCTGGAGCTTGGGGCCCTAATGAACATTTGTTTCCCTTTTTCTGCTTGAATCAAGTGTTTGATTTATCTCAGACTCCTAAGAATGGATAGTTTGCATTTAACACTAAATATGCTCAGGACAAATGATACATACCTTCTGGTACAGAGTTTGGGATTATGGAAAACACGTTGCGCAAGAACCAGTGTTGTATAAGTTTAAAACCCTTAATCAAACGGAACATGTTTGAAAATTAGAAAGATAGCCGAAGATTTTAATTAGTTCGTAGAGTTTCAGCCTTATCAGAATACATTTTCATAACCTGAATCTTGGTTGATTGTGTTGTCTAGAATATGGAGTATATAAGTAGGCTGAAAAAAGTTTTGGGAATGGCAATAAGTTTGAGTAATTAGTTTGAACCAAAAAACTATATGGAGAATAGTCCAGGAAGACATTTATTATAAATGGTAGATTAGATATGCTCATCTGGTTAGGCACATTTGAACTTGATAAACTACCAGATTATTCAAACAAATGATTTATATTGTTTGTTCATGGGGTCATATAGTATATGATTTTAGTGGGTATTACTACTTCATTAGTTCCTCTTTCCTTTTTTATACCAAGTATGAGCCATAAACCCAGTGTAAATTACCAAGAAAATGGTATACTATTTTTTTTCTTTCTTTTATTCTTTTTATTGGTTCTTTTTAGTTATACATGACAATAGAATCCATTTTAGCTTAATTATAAATAGGGAATAAATCTTGTTCTAATTCAGTCTCCAGTACCTCTCCTTCCACATTCCTCCCCACAACACCTGCTCCCTTCTCTCTACAGATCTTTCTGCCATTTACCCACAGTTATTTTAAATGAATTTCTTGTGTGTGTACATGATGGGGAGATTCACTGTGGTCTATTCCTATATGCTTATAGGAAATTTATGTTAGTCATTCTAGTCTTTCCTTTTCCCATCCTCCCATCTTTCCCTTCATTTCCCTTTGTCTACTCCACTGAACTATTCTTTTATCATCCTCCCTGCCACCTTATTGTAGGTTAGCTTCCGCATATAAGAGAAAACATCTGACCTTTGATTTTGGGGGATTGATCTATTCCACTTAGCATTATAGTCTCCGGTTCCATCCATTTATTGGCAAATGCCATAATTTCATTCTTCTTTATGGCTGAGTAATACTCCATTGTGTATTTATACTATATTTTCTTTATTCATTCTTTTTTAATTTAATTTTGATTCATTGAACACAAATGGAGTATAGCTATTGTTTCTCTGGTTGTACACAAAGTAGAGTCACACCATCTGTGCATTCATACATGTACACAGGGCAATGATGTCTGTCACACATTCTGTTATTATTACCCACCCACCCCAACCCCACCCCTCCCTTCCCTCTATGCTATCTATCCTTCCTCCATTCTTGCCACCCTTCTACCCCGCATTATGCATCATCATTCGCTTATCAGAGAGACCATTCGGCCTTTGGATTTTTGGGATTGGCTAATCTCACTTAGCATAACAGTCTCTAACATCATCCATTTACCTGCAAATGCCATAATTTTATTCTTCTTTATGGCTGAGTAATATTCCATTGTGTATATATACCACAGTTTCTTTATCCATTCATCTATTGAAGGGCATCTAGGTTGGTTCCACAATCTAGCTATTGTGAATTGGGCTGCTACGAACATTGATGTGGCTGAGAAGGACACATCGAGGAAAGAAAATTTCAGACCAATATCCCTAATGAACATAGATGCAAAAATTCTTAACAAAATTTTAGCAAATTGCAATGAAATGCATATTAAAAAGATAGTGCACCATGATCAAGTGGGTTTCATCCCGGGGATGCAAGGTTGGTTCAGCATCCCTAAATCAATAAATGTAATTCACCACATCAACAGACTTAAAGTCAGGAACCACATGATTATTTCAATAGATGCAGAGAAAGCATTTAATAAGATACAGCACCCCTTCATGCTCAAAACACTAGAAAAAATAGGGATAGTAGGAACATTCCTTAACATTGTAAAGGCTATCTATGCTAAGTCCACAGCTAACATCATTCTCAATGGAGAAAAATTGAACGCATTCCCCCTGAGAACTGGAACGAGGCAGGGATGCCCTCTTTCTCCACTTCTGTTCAACATTGTCCTTGAAACTCTAGCTGGAGCAATTAGACCAAAGAAATTAGAGGAATACGGATAGGAAAAGAAGAGCTCAAACTATCCCTATTTGCTGACTACATGATTCTCTATTTAGAAGACCCTAAAAATTCCACCAGAAAGCTTCTGGAACTCATAAGCGAATTCAGTAGAGTAGCAGGATATAAAATTAATGCTCATAAATCTAATGCATTTTTATTCATAAGTGATGCATCCTCTGAGAGAGAAGTTAGGAAAACTATGCCATTCACGATAGCCTCTAGAAAAATAAAATACTTGGGAATCAATCTAACAAAAGAAAATGGTATACTATTTACATACGTGCTTTTCTTTCAAGTAATGAGGACTCCAATGGCTGCAACGATTGATTCCAAAGAAAATGTGGGAGCAGGTAGATTTAATTTGTACATAATTTCCAAATTGGTTTGGAAAAATTTGTCCCTATTTATACCCCTTGTAGGAAATCCCTGGTATAATGCATGATCCTAACATCTGCACCAATGACCCTTACAGGTGGAACAATCCAAAGTTTTAATCAAAGAAGGCGGTGTTCAGTTGCTGCTCACAATAGTTGATACCCCAGGATTTGGAGATGCAGTGGATAATAGTAATTGGTAAGAAGTGTTTGTCCTCATTGCTTTCTAGGGCTTTTGAGAGACCAGTGTGGTTAAATTTCTTTTGCTTATCATTTTAAAACTTATGTTAGCAAGAAGCATTGAACTTTAAGTGATATGACTTGGATTCATATGCCAACCTTCCCACTTATTTGAAAATATTGTTCAACTACTATGAACCAATTTTCTTTTTTATACAATGGAGTTAATACCTGTCATGTAATTATTTTTAACACAAATCTTAATCAGAACAGGTAGATACAAGAATTCTCATTGTTATAATAAATGCCAAACTTTCCCTTTACTGTAATTCATAATTGTTTATATAAATTATTTTCTGTCACATCCTAATTTACCTAATTTTTAGTTTTTTCATGTTATAAGTAAATTAACTCATGAAGTTCTAGTCTGAGGTAGTTATCTTAGTTTTTTTTGTTTTGTTTTTTGTGCCTCAGGTTGAACCCAGGGGCTCGTAACCACTGAGCCACATCCCTAGCCCTTTTTTAAAATTTTATTTAGAGTCAGGATCTCACTGAGTTGCTCAGGGCCTTGCCAAGTTGCTGAGGCTGGCTTTGAACTTGTAATCCTCCTGCCTCAGCCTCCTGAGCCACTGGGATTACAGGCATGCACCATCGAGTCCAGCTCTCTTAGTATTTTATAAACAGTATTTTTTTTTGTTTGAGTTCCACACTGTTTTTTGTTGTTGTTGTTGTTGTTGTTGTTGTTGTTGTTGTTTTTTGAACCAGGGATTGAACTCAGGGACACTCAGCCACTGAGCCACATCCCCAGCCCTATTTTGTATTTTATTTAGAGAGAGGGTCTCACTGAGTTGCTTAGGGCCTCGCTAAGTTGCTGAGGCTGGCTTTGAACTCGAGAACCTCCTGCCTCAGCCTCCCAAGTTGCTTGGATTACAGGCGTGCGCCACCATGCCTGACTCCACACTGTTTTTCAGTCAGTTTTCTCTTAACTCCTAAAACACCCAAATAAGTTTACCCTGATGTTTTTATATTTGACAATTTAAATTGTCTATAATCATTTTCATATTGGAAAGTATCTTAGTGCTTATGTAGTTATCAATCCAAATAATTTGCTAATAATAAACTAAGTCTTCATACTTACTTCATTTAAAAAGTTTTGAAATAATGAACAACATTATTCAACATAATTTTTACCTGTTTCTGAATAGAAGTAGAGTACTTTGAGATCCTTCTACTGGTAGATTGGTTTTTACCTAATTAAAAATATTATCACTTTTTTATTCATTTATAGAATATCAATTTGATTGTTTTGTTTATCTGCATTCTACAGCTGGCAACCTGTTATTGACTACATTGATAGTAAATTTGAGGATTACCTAAATGCAGAATCTCGAGTGAACAGACGCCAGATGCCTGATAGCAGAGTGCAATGTTGTTTATACTTCGTTGCTCCTTCAGGACATGGGTCAGTACCTTGATTCTTTTGATGCATTTGTTGTTGTTTACTGTTTCTCACCTTTAAGTTCTTATTTTAGAATCCTTAGTCTAGAGATACGGATTCTGAACATATAACTCAAATAATAAAGCACCAAATTCCATGTAAAAATGACTTTAACAAACTCTTTCATGTCCTAAGTAAACTAACAGTGATTTTACCCCTTATTTCCTCATGTGTAAAAATTTTACTGGCTTCATGGAACATAGCAGGGTTTTCACCATGGTTTGAGGTCTGAAGGTGACTAATTCCATGTTTATTTTGACCATACTTTGTCACTAACTGAATTACCAAATAGGCAGGAATAGCAATAAAAATTGGGTTTTGACATATTCTAGGAAACTCCAAAGACGTTATTTATTACAGTTTGGTAATAAATCTTAAAAATGTAATTTTTTTTAAAAAAAAAAAAGCTTAAGTGCCACTGTTCTCTAGTGCCATTTCTTCAGTTAGTCCATTTGGCTTTTGTTTCACCTTAGCTATCAAAGTCACATTATTTTGGTTTTGTACCATTAATACTAACCATTTATTTATTAGGAATTAGGACCATATGTCCAGATGTACGTCTCATTTGATTCTGTTTGTTAATAGTTAGCCTATTAGCCCCTGAGCCCCTTTTTTTCCTTGGTACTCTTCTGTCATTTTGAGTAGATGTCTGTGTCATTAGCAACTGCAGATGTTTAATTACTCTTCTTTGATTTTTTTTCTTTGGATCAGTAAGTCAGAATAATTCAGTCACCTAATGATAACTCAACCACCTCTCCACCAAAAAGAACTAGACTATTATGTAATATAACATGTTCCTCTAATAGTCAAATTATAGTAATGTAAAGCTGTTACTTTATAAGCCATCTTTCTGTTTTTGGCTTCTCTCTCCATCTTTTCCCTATGTAGTCTGATGCCCATTTTCTCTCTTGGTAGAGCAGGGAATGTTAATTATATTTAGTTAACAGTTTTGCACTGGCAGGTTAGAGAGGTGAAAATGTTGTTTTTAATATTCTATATTGTTCTCAGATGTTTGTTTATATATTTGTATCATTTAAATGACCCATCTAGTTAAAAGGCTTAGAAAAAGTAATCTTAAAAAATGGTACACTATATAAAGCCTTTTATGAGTACTTGGATAACTACTTCTTGAATATAATTTTTTTAAATCATCCTAGTTTAACTTGTTAGTACTTATTCCTGGAACTCAGCTGAATGAAATTTTAATCTTCTGTTAAGTCAATAGAAGTTAGTCAGCTCATAACCAGTTTTATTATTTTAGATCTTTTGGACTCTCTCCAAGTGTTAGTATTTCTCATGAAATTGCATTCCTCCCATCCTCCCTAGGGAAATGTATTTCTTAAAATTGCATGGGAAATATGAAGGTTTTTCTACCCCCCACACCTTTTTTTTTTTTTTTTAAGAAAAAAAATTTATAATTGAAATGATGTGTAGAGGCTTTGAGCCATTATTTATTTGTCACAGGAATGGGAGTTCAAAATTTTTATTTCCTATATGCAAAAATATGCTTTTGAATAGTTTTCAGCTTAACTATTTTTAGAAATGGAGCAAAGTTTTACCCATTATGTGATACTGTAATTAAGTAAAAGAATATGACATTGAATTTTATTTAGAGTTCAAAATACCCTGCTCATTCAAGACCGAAAATCCATGCAGTTTTGTAAATGAATCAAGACTTTTCTATCTTGTTTGGGTAGTTCCTTAATTTCCTTTTTGAAGAAGTAATAAATTGGTCCAGTAATGTATTGATTTCATTGCCTTCTACCTCATTCTACCAAGTGGATGAGGGAGGATACAGGAAACATACAGCTTATTATTTCAGTTATTGTTGTTTCAGCTTTTTATTCACTGTTAGGTAGCTGCTATTAAAATTATAAACCAACTTGGAACTTAATTTTGAAATGGTGTTTCATTCTTCTAATACTTATCGCCACTTGGTAAAAAAAATACATATGTAATTCATAAAAATCCTTTATACAGGGTTTTTTCTCCCTTAGAAACGTGCACATACTTTATTATGTGTGTGTGTGTGTAGTATTTGTCATTTGCCCTGTAATCATTGATTTTGCTATATATAGGCTTTGAGATTAAATAATTTAATCTTTTCTCTCTAATGGGGGTTTATCTTTTAAAAATTTCACAAAGGACTTTCTGTTGGTTACAAACAAGATTTGAAAACTAAATTTGTTGATGAACAGATAAACCTGTACAAAATTAAAGGGACAGAGGAAAAAATTTGACCAGTATGTATATAGTCAACATGTGAACTAAATGTTTTCTGCTGTTGTCATTTTGTAAGCTTGTGAAATTTGTATACCAATTTAAAAAGACAGAAGAGTTTTATTGAGACTTTTACCAGGTTCTCTTTTACCCTAAAGGAAAAACTGATTTAAATGTTCTTGGCCCTTGTTTTGTACTTAGAAAATTGACTTCCCTTATTCCCGGTCATGATTCTTTTTAAGTACCTTTATCTTTAAAAGTTGGGATATTATAATAAATACTCAATTTAAAGTAACAATTAAAACAGAACTCTGTTCTGTTTTGGTTTTAAATATAAAATCTAGTTAACTCGTATTCTGACTTTCATGGTTTTTATTAAATTCTCTTAAGATTTATTAAAAATTAACTGAATTCTGCTTTTAACACTGGTTTATATAAGCCTATTATATGATAGCTTAATAAAGCAGAGGTAATTTAAATTTTTCATGGGTATAAATTGGAAATTGGTACCATAAGTATTTAGAAATCTGAGACTGAATAGGCCACAACGTTGTAGTTAACATATATGTAATGATCGATGACAATAAGCAAATTTTAATTTTTTTTTTTAAGAAAGATGGATAAGTTTTTTTTTTTTTTCCTGTCAGTACTAATGAGGTAAATGTACTCTTATAAACAGTGTAGTGTTATTCCAGATGAACTCTTTTCCATAGTATTTCCTGTTCTCTGAATGCCAGTAACAAATTCCAAGAAATTTAAGATAGGGAGATTTGCAGTAGGAGTCAACCATTTTAAATTTTCTTATTTGTATCTTTTCTTCTTCCCTCTGTTTTGTGATTGTCAGCCTCACTACCACAATGAGGTATAATAGTCTTCGTTAGTAGAAAGGAGTATCATATCAATTTCTGGACTCCAATCTTCCCAATTTTAACTATATGTTTATTTATTTAAAAATAGTAGTCAATATAATTAAGTCAATTTTGTCAGTAGATTAACAGTCAGACCTTTATTCCAGTTTTTCTTACTGCTTTATAAAAATTAAGGAATATCACTTTAGAATGGTATTGTAAAATGTTTTTATTACCTTCATTTACTCTTTTGGAACATTAATATTTAGTCCTAAATAGATTGTAGATGTGAGGACTTTCTTTGGTTTTCACTAATAGTTCCTGAACAACATAGAGAAAATCATAGTAGTTTACTTTTTTTGTCTACAAATATTTGGGCACCAGTGTTGAACATTGTGCTACATGTTAAGGATACAGATGAATGAGAGAAAACCCTCACTAGACCTGATCTTTTAGTGAGAAGATGGGCAAAACAAATGCATAGGCAGGCAGTTAATATGCAGTTCATTAAGTGTTATGGCCATTTAAAAAATGTATAGTCTTAGATTAGGGAAGGATTCCCAGAGGAAATAAACTAGGTTCA
The DNA here is from genome assembly GCA_020662805.1 of Glaucomys volans. NCBI lineage: Eukaryota > Metazoa > Chordata > Mammalia > Rodentia > Sciuridae > Glaucomys > Glaucomys volans. Next base: position 501,774 of record JAJEJO010000163.1, read on the forward strand.
AAAGGAAGAATAGGAATTAGACCAAATAGGAGGAAGATGGGATTAGAAGGTGTGGTAAAGGTAGTAGCCTGTGGCCAGCAGTTCAGTTATAGTACTTACACGGAATTGTGAGAAATTAATAAAGGCTGACACATTGGAAGTGGGAGATGGCAAAAGATAGGCCAAGAGTGCTGAGAAATGAGTCTAGCTGGAGGATCTTTGTCTTCACTGACCATGTAAGCCATGCAAGCTAAGGAATCTGTCCTTTAGTAAGGCTTTTAGTCAAATAATGACTTAAATCAGATTTGGATGACTGCAGTGTAGATGGTTTATAGGGAAACCAAAAAGGCTCATGTACTTATCCATTCCAGAGGTGTTGGTAGCCTGAACTAAAGTAATGGAAATGGAGGTGTGTGCACATGTGCATGCATATTTGTATTGTTTTTCCCCTGCAGCAGGTCTTGGTGAATCTTCAAAAGTGAGGATTTGAGAAGAGAGGAATCCTAGATTTCAGGCTTGAGTAATTAGGTAAATTCACTGAGCTAGGAAGCATACAAGAGGAGGAAATATTGAGACTCAGGTTGTTTTAGTTTTTGCATCGTTGTGATGAATATAACTGACAAAAACATTGTAGAGGAGGACAAATTTATTTTAGTTCACCATTTTAGAGGTTCGGTCAGTGGTAGCCAACTCCATAACTCTGGGTCCAAGGTTAGGCAGAACATTATGGTGAAAGGGTGTGGTGGAGTAAAGCATCTCAGGACATGACAGCCAGTAAGGAAAGAGATGTCCCCAATGATCAGGGACAAAATATACACCCCAGTGACCTACCTTTTCCAACCACAACCTCTCTATCAACAGTTATAATCTATTTAATCCATATTAGTGGACTAATCCACTGATTAGATCATGACTCTTATAATCTGATTATTTCACCTCTAAACATTCTGGCATTTTCTCATGTGAACTTTTGTTGGCTACCTCATCTAAACTGCAACATCCAACTCTCATAATCTAATCATTCACTTCTAAACATTTTTTTTTTTTTTTTTTTTTTGGTTGTAGGTGGACACAGTACCTTTATTTTATTTTTATGTGGTGTTGAGGATCGAACCCAGTGCCTCATGAGCCATGCTAGCAAACACTCTACCACTGAGCCACAACCCAGCCCCTCACCTCTAAACATTATTGCATTGTCTCATACATGAGATTTTGGAGGATACCTCATATCTAAACCATAACATAAAGCTTTTGATTTTAGGGAAGGAGTCCATGGGATATTCCATTTTAACCATTGGGTAAACAAATCTGGACTTGAGTGAGGTCTAGATTGTGTATAAAGTTTGGGAGTTGTTGGTCTATAGAGGACAATCAAAATCTTTTGTAATCATGATAATCGTACAGAATATTTAAAAAGGCCAGGTAGAGAATTCTGAGGAATGTATTTCTTTAAGGGACTAGCTTACAAAGAGAATCCTAAAAGTACCTTAAATGATCATAGAAGAGCTTATGAGGCTGTGATGTCAGTTGTACACAATGGGCAATTTGTAATGGTAAGCACCATATGGAAATACTTGTAACTTGAAAAGTAATAGTGGCAAAGTGGTGGCAGCAGCCAGATTGTAATGGAAGAAGGAATTTTGAAGATTCTCTTGAGTATCTTGTCTGAGAAGATTGTGAAATTTAATACATAGCTGATTCTAAGAAATTCTACTAGGAGCCTTTCTGGTTTTTTCAATTCTTTATTAGGGCCAAAACCCTATGAACCGGGTGTTCAAGGGCAGGAATCAAAAAGCCTTCTTAGTCACTCCAGTGTTTCTTGATTGAAGTCCTGTTCTACCTAACTGTTGGCTGGCCTAATACCTCATCAGAGAGTGTTTCTGATAAGTAAGTCAAGCAGTTAATTGTATTTACTGGTCATTGGGAATGTGAAGAATCTGTTTTCCCAAATTGATCAGTTCAGTCATATTAAATACTATGTATTTCAGGCTTAAACCTTTGGATATTGAGTTTATGAAGCGTTTGCATGAAAAAGTGAATATCATCCCACTTATTGCCAAAGCAGACACACTCACACCGGAAGAATGCCAACAGTTTAAAAAACAGGTGAGCAAAATAAGTTAACTACTGAGTTTCTCCCATCACTCATATAATTTGCAGTTTTTAGTTTTTCATATAATTTGTTGCAATACATTTCTCTTTGGGATTTATAGTATTGTCAAATTGTATTAAAAATAACTCCTGAAAATAATCTTCTGCCTTAGTTTTCTTCTCAGAATTCTTACCCATTATCATAGTACCCTGATGCTTTGTCAAATTTTTAAATAAGTTTTTTAAATGATTTTAGTAACCCCCATCATCACCTCTCCCCACACCTTATAGAATTATTTTGGAATGAATTACCACAAATAGGATTGCTTATTGAGAGTAAGTAGCTGATTATTTTTCTGGCCCTTTCACCCTGCTTCTGCATTTTGTGAAGTGTTCTCCCAAAAAAACAACCAAATTCCTATAATGAGTATATTTGTTTCACTTAACTTTGCCAACATTACTGACATTTTTGTTGTAAAAACCTTTTGGAATTAAGTAGTACCTGATCATTGTTTAGCTTTTAATTTTACTTTCCGGAAAGACTGAACATTTTTAAAATCAGATTTGTTCGTTTTTAAATTTCTTTCATGAACTTCCTGTTCAAAACCTTTGTACTTTTGAAGAATAGTACTAAATATTGCCTATATGTATTTATATGGATTCTTTTTATTTTGGATATTTCTCTCTTTTTTTGGTTGAACCCAGGGGCATCTAACTACTGAGTCACATCCCCAGCCTTTTTATTTTTTATTTTTTTATTTTGAGACAGGATCTCACAAACTTGTTTAGGGCCTTGCTAAGTTGCTGAGGCTGGCTTTGAACTTGCAATCCTCCTGCCTCAGCCTCCTGAGCCATGGGATTACAGGTGTGCACCACCATGCCCTGCTAGTTCTCTCTCATTTTCACTGTATATTTTCTTTTTTACTCTTTTGCTCCTTATATCTTAATTTCTATTGCACTTTGTAGAAGATATGTGTTTTCCCCGTGTATTAGAGATATGTATCCTCCATAGTTTAAGCTTTTATTTAAACTCATGCCCAGTTATATCATTAATATCAAGTCAGATAATTACACATTTTTCTCATTTTGTTGTGTTGATTTGTTATACATGCATTTTATGAAATGTAGGGTCAATTTCTGAAACTCTCCCATTCCAGTAGTTACATTTTCTGTTTTAGGCCTGTGTTCTATTTTTTAAGCCACAGCAACTTTGTATTATATTTAAAAAATAGATTTTAGAGTTAATTATCTCCTAAGGTTCTTACAATTCTCTTTGTAAAAAAATACTTTTCTTCATTTTTTCAATATGAATTTTAGAATACCTTGAAACCTGTTACAAAAAGAAAAACCTGTTGAAATTTGCTTTGAAGTTGTGTTAAATTCATGTAAATTTTGAGAATGTCTTATATATTGTTTTTGCTATACATAATATTTCCCTTAAGAATATGCTTCTCTGTTTAGCATCATTCCCGTTTTTGTTTTATACTGTGGTATAAGTTTCAAATACTAATCATGTAATACATTTCTCCCTCTATCTTGCATTGTATGTATCTCCATTGGGATTTGTATGGAGAACTTAGAGATAAAAAAGACAAATGATGATCTCCAAGTCCAAATTGGTCACATTTGGTAGTTGCACAGTTCCCTTTTTCTTTTTTTCATACTTTTCTTTTAGGAGCTGGGCATTAAACTAAGACTATACACATGCTAATAAGTATGTGCTTTACCACTGATTTGTACTCCTGACCCCAGTTATCTTTTTTGTATGTTTTGAATAATGTTTCTATCCAGGAGACTCTATCAAAATCATCTAGAGAATTTTTTCAAATAAGTTGTTGGGGCTTATCCCTACCAGTTCCTATAGATGATGATAGGGCTTTATTAGTAATTTTGAAAATGTTCACTCAGTTCATTTTAATATACAAGCTCTACTCAAGAACCTCTACTCTTAGAGCTTAATACTGTTGCTTCTTTTTGTCTGCTAGTTATGTTTTTGCCATCTCATCAATTATTCTACTGTTTGGTTTTTTTTTTTCTATGCAGGACATACCCCAGTTGTAAAAGATGTGTGGTTCCCCCACTCCTGCCCATTTTTACTTCTCTTTGTTTCTATCTAGTATAGTAACCCTGTGACTCATTTTGTTTACTGTCTCTTTGCTGTTGAGAATACCTGCCTTGAGAGTAGCACCAAAATATAAGTGTAATCTAGGAAGTGAGTTCTAGGTACATTACCTGTTTGTTTGTTGCAAGTTCAAATAGAGTAAGTTGTTGAAAATTATTTGGATGTCTGTATTCCATTTTGATTTTGGAGTAATTTCAGACAGGATAATTTATTCAGTCTTCATCACTGCTAATGTTGCCTTCTTTGATTTTTTTCTTAATTTCTAGGGCATATTTTCTTCCTGTATGTTGTCCTATCTTGTATATGTTGCTCTTTGATTTGTGTGTATACACTTGTACATGCAAGGATATTTACCTATCAGAGTGTAATTTTTCCTCCTGGAGCCAATGTTATTCTTAGTTTCACTTATCCTGACTACATAGTAAAAAATTTTTAGGTGATTTTAACTCCTGTTAAATAAGACAGTTGGTGAGTTATATTCTAGAATAAGAATCTCAGATATTGTAAATAAATGACATAAAGCAATTATGGCAGAAATCAATTGGTGAAATCCCTTTCTGGAATCTGATAATTTTGGAACTCTTCATTTTGTAACCAAATGACTGTAAAATTTTTGAAGCAGTTGGATTTTGGTTTTTGTATGTCAATTTTATAGTTTAAAAAAAAAAATAGAACTTTGGAGGCTGAAGCAGGAGGATTGCAAGATTGAGGCCAGCCTCAGCAACTTGCTGAGACCCTGGCAAAAAACTAAAAAGGTCTGGAGAGATGTGGTTCAGTGGTTAGGTACCTCTGGGTTCAGTCCCTAGTACCAGAAAAAGAGAGACTAGCATAGTACTTTTTAAATATTAAATTACAGTTTTACATCATTGAAAAACAATGAAGGGCCAGAAGCTGTGGTCTCATGTAAGAATCCAAGAAATATTTAATAAAAATAACATACATAATTATGTATGTTATTATGTACATAATTATGTATTAGTAAACATACTAATATGTATTAGTCAACATACTAATTATGTATGGAGCTTTTTTACTAACTGTTTCTTTCATTTTAGATAATGAAAGAAATTCAAGAGCATAAAATTAAAATATATGAATTTCCAGAAACAGATGATGAAGAAGAAAATAAGCTGGTTAAAAAGATAAAGGTAGATTCATTTATATATATATATATATATATATATATATATACACACACACACACACACACATATATGTACATATATTCATATATATGCATATACTTGTGTGTGAAAATATTTGGGAACCTTGAACACACTACAGTGTACACATGAAAGACTGAAAAAAATCAATGTTTTAAGGAGTTGGCTTGCAAAATAAGATTATTTAATGTTGAATTCAGCTTTGCAGATTAGCTGTTACATGTAATGAGGCAATGCTTAAAATAGGTGAATTAGCACATTTCCTTCTTAAATGGTTTTCAGTTAACTGGTTTCATATTATATAATTTTTCCCCTTAAGAAATGAGTGATGAGAAGGGAGAGGATTTTTTTCTGTTATTTATTTGTTGATTGATTGATTGTAATGGATCTAACCCAAGGCCTCTGTTAGGCTAGGCAAGCTCTGTACCATGGAGCTATATCCTCAGCCCAACCATTCTATTATGTTTTAGTCTGTAAGAGCCAGACAAAAATATATTTTGTTTGTCCTTTTATAAAAGCCAACCCAAAAGTCTACACCAACAAATTTTCTCTATTTTAACTTACTGTTTTCTAAGTACCCTGGACCTAAAAATGGTATACCAAATAGTGGCAATATGTAAGCAAATAACCCAGTTATCTTTGAATTAATGAAATATTTTTATCTGACCAATGAAGAATTTCTGAGGTTTTATAAAATAACTACTTGTGTTTCTGGACGCCACAAGAATTTTGAAAGTTTTATACTCTGAGTAAATGTGGGTATGAAATTTTGAAGTTAGAGTTTAGCAAATAAAATATTTCTTGTTTCTAGTGTTGTTAGGGTTGGTTTATGATGGGGCAGATAAAATTAACCACATGCTTCATTTTTCCCCCCAAAATGCCAAATATCGTTTACCTCCCCCCCCCCATGCAGTGACTTTTAGCAAATAATTTGATAGCATCTGCCTTAGTATTTTTTAAATTTTCAGAAAAAGAAACAATTGTATTCACTGATTACTGGTGGTAATATCCTGTAATGGCAATTTACTAAATATTTATTGATGGCCTGCAAAAGTGTTGAATTATTATCAGTTTTCTGTTAAGTAATGTGATTTTATTCTTGGATTTGTGAGGACTATAGAGATGTATTTGAACAAGAATACTTTATTTTATAGGACCGTTTACCTCTTGCTGTGGTAGGTAGTAATACTATCATTGAAGTTAATGGCAAAAGGGTCAGAGGAAGGCAGTATCCTTGGGGTGTGGCTGAAGGTAAGGTTTTCTTCAGTGAATGACTTTTGTAAGATCTCATAAATGATAAAAATTTGTATTTATAATTAGTATATTACATGTACTGCATTGAAACAGTCTAGATTTTCAAGGATTGTTCTGATTTCATTTTCCTTTAGTCTCATTTTCCTCATAAGTACATTCTGTATTTCAAACCTTGTGTCTTACTATGACAGGGAAGTATATTAATTTCTAACATTGTAATAATTTAGAAGTCAGTTGTCAATGCCCTACCTCATCTTTACCCCATCATTAAGTCAATTTCTGTTTTCTTGTTTGAAAACATTCTTATATTCAGGTCTTCTTTACTCAGGCCAAAAGATTGCTTCTAAGAGTTCTAATGAACTCTCTGAAATAGAACAATTTGGAGAGAAGATCCATCACTTTTATTTGAGTCTCAGATGGGTCATGGACCCTCAAGAATGATTAAATGTTTATACACTCAGTCCTCAAAGCAGAAATCACTTTTTTTTTTGACATCACATCTTTACAGAAAAATTTTATTATAAGAGATCTTTTTTACTAGTTTTGTAAAGGGTTTTAAATGCCAGTAAAATGTTATAGCAGCAAACCTTAAAATACCTCTTAGAAATACAAATGGTTCCTCAAATTGGTTTGTTATATTGGTTTGATCTAATACTTAGTACTCTGTATTATTATAAACTCACATCATGATTATTTTATCTCTTTATTGGTATTAATTTGAAAAGTTCTGTGATTTTTAGGATCATTGCAGATTATTGTCCATTCTAGATGCCCCAACAGTGACCCTGTCCTTTGTTCCCAGCTGTCTGTTGGATCCAGGGAACCTCCAGTTACTGACCTGAGATTTTAGAACTTACGTTTCTGTACCCCTTAGAAATATACAGTGGAAAATTGGATCTCTGGTTTGCTGTTTCTCCCCCACTTCCAAGTAGTATTCCTACTACACATACACTGTTCTTTAAAATAAAGAATCTTAAGGTTCTTGGCTCATCTTTTTATTCTGTTTACCTATAAAGGAAATTTTTTTTTATTTTTAGAAATTATGAGCTTTCTTTATCCTTTTTTGTTGTTGTTGTTGTAGATGGACACAATACCTTTATATTATTTATTATTATTATTTTTTTTGTGTGTGTGATACTGAGGATTGAATCCAGGGCCTCACACATGCTAGGCAAGCACTCTACCACTGAGCCACAACTCCAGCCTCTGAAGGAAGTTTTTATGAAGTGGCTCTCCCCTCATCCAGACTACTAACTTTAAAAAATATATTTGATTACAGAATGAATATATTCTCTACCAGTGAGAAAATACATACTTTTTCCTTTCAAATTTTTAGAATTGTTTGTTTCAACGGAGCTCATTTATTAGGTTTACTTATCTATCACTGAGGATTCAACTACAGAGAAATAATATTTTAGTGCAATTATTTGTCATTCCTTTGAGTACTACGTTAGGGTTGTACCTTAATGAAAAATTGATCTAACCAGTTCTATTTATTCTTTCATTGTTTTTACCCTGAAGTTCCTGTGAAATTTCCTTTGGAAAGACTGGGTTTAGTGGAAATAATATATGTGGTCTATTTTTTTTCTTATAGTTGAAAATGGTGAACATTGTGATTTTACAATTCTAAGAAATATGTTGATAAGGTAAGTACAGTGTTGAAGATAGCATGTGGTTTTTTTTTTTTCCTTCAATAAAGTTAGAGTTGTACAGATTTACTTTTGCTTCTACAAATGTGGCTAATTTAAATTGGTCTTTTCATTTTAGTGATGAAGTAAGTAAGTACTTTATGGAGATATCTTGGATTCTTTTCCATGGTGTTAAAGTCATTAGCAAAAATATAAAATAAGTTGTGTGACTAAAGGTACAAAGGAAAATCAGTTTGTTTATCAACATATATTGTGTTGAGGCTTAAAACTGAAAAGAGGTATGAAGAGTGGAATAAACAGGAAAACTGTGAATGTTAAAAGGTGCAGAGTTTAGTAGCTGATGAGCAGAGCACCTTTCATACAGTAACACTGTCAACAAAACCAGTTTTCCTATCTGGTGAGAAAACAGCCCTAAATTGTGTGTTTCACACCTGCTGGAAGAAAAGCAAAGCCTGGGATATTGAGGTCATCCCAGTTAGAGGCCCAGGGACTTGAATTAGAAAAGCAGCAGCTGGAGTATTGGGGACATAACTCAGTGTTAAAATGCTGGCCTAGCATGTGAGATGCACTGGGTTCAATCCCTAGACTGCCCCCACCGCCCCAACCCCCCAAAAAAGCAGCAGCAGCAGCGAGAAAAAAAAATGAATAGTGCTACAGACATTAGTAAGAAACAGAAAAAGGAACAGAATGAAGTGCAGTGTTATCTTGAGACACATTGCTTCCTCTCCCTACCTCATCCCTCTTTCCAATTCTCCCTTTCATCTTGCTTTTCCAGGCTCTCACATCATACTTTCTTCAATTACCAATTATGTCCCTCATAATTAAATAGAAATAAAGATTGCCCACTTTCCCAGTGTACAGGAATCTCTTGAGCTATTTAGCGATAGTAATATACACATGGACGATAATTAGAAATCATGGAATAATAAAAGGCCTACTCTTAGAAGTGAGGAAGCAGTTTTAAGAAGTAAGATTGCTATCTCAAGAAATACATTAGGAAAAAAAAGTAAATTAGAGATAAACTTTGAAATCAAAGAAATTGGCATGTAATTGGTATTTTTTCAAAGGAGAACATGACCAGATGTTTCTGGTAGAAAGTACATGGTAAGATTGATTAAACCATTGGGGTTGCCAGGCCTCACATTATGAGAGGGTATCCTCAGGATTTTGAGAATACAACACTTTAAGTTCTGTTACAAACTGTTCTCTTTCTCTTCCATTCTTAAGGTATGACTTTAAAAGAGGCAATTATCTTCCCTTTCCAAGGGAAGGCTAATTTTACTGAGCCAGAAGCTACTTAGTTTTGTTTTGCCCAGGGTCTTCCAACTAGGAAGAGTTCTACCACTGAGCTATACCCTCCAGCCCAGAATCTACTTTGAATGTTTACAGCCTGGCAGCTGGTGAGGGGAACTGCCTAGTTTAAAAGCATTATAGAGCAAATTGAGCATGTCCATAGAAAGATTTAATCAGCAAAGCAGCAAGACAGTGTGCATGTATGAAAACATTTTTAAAAATCTGAGATTATATGCTATCAGAAAGATGTGTATTTTGTAGCTCATCTTTGAAACAAAAACACCAAGTGAATAGATACTCAAAGGAAAGAAATATCAATACTAATATTGCAGATGTCTATAAATCCCAAGTAATTGAAATCTTACAGACCAAAGAGGCATAGTGATTCTAAGATTCAACCTCAAAGAAGTGTCATTTTGCTAATTAAGAGAACGGATTGCTGCAGGTAAATCAAGGAAAGCAAGAGAGGAAGAAAATGTTCCAAATATTTTTGGGTGTGGGAATGGGTGGTACAGAAATAAGAACAAGAAGGAGAAACAAAAAAGAGAGCTTTGATATCCGCCATGGAAAGTGAAAAGACATTTCTGAAAGTAGGGAAAACTGTATAGCTAATTATCAAATTATTTTAAGAATGGAGGAGTGGGTTGAATCTTAAAAGGGTAAAGTAAAGCATGATTAAATAGAAGTAAAGGCTTTTATATCTGGCAAAGTTAAGGGCTAGAGATGTAGTTCAGCTATGGAACACCTGCCTAGCACATACAAGACCCTGGATTCATCCACAGTATTCCCCCCCTGCCCCTGCTAAATAAAGAGTCAGAATTATGCAATCATATAAAAGATTATTTTACTGGAAAGGAAAATCTTTCATTACCTAAAATGTTGGATGACACTAACACAAATAGCTTTAACAATAAGTTCACCTTATTTTTATTTTATACATCTATATTTCAAGTACTTTGTATTTCAGGTACTTTTACTAAGAACTTTTCCCCAAGTGCTTTAAAGATATTTTAGTGATAGTGACATGTGATGTATAATAATGAAAATCATAAAACATTATTTTTTATCGGCACAGTTTTTTTTTATTTCTGCTTAGAGAAACTGGTAACAGTAATTTATCCCAAAAGTCAACATTACTTATATTTTAGCTTCATTCTTTAGTTGACAGTGTTTTTGAAGTTACTATTATTTATCTGTAGTGAGGATACAAAAGAAATAGCATGTTTCTGGGAAAAGGGGTTTCATAGTATAGTTGAAGAGGTAAGATAGTATCACCTATGACTTACGACGTTGGTCCCCAAAAGACGTGTAACAACCAAGTATAAAATTGTGAAGTGCCTTAACTTCAAGGCTGGGAAGGAGACTTCCAAGGCAGGGGAAAGTAGAACTCTTTGATGAATCAGTGACAAATTAGCATGAGTTCCAGTGTCACTTACCAGATATGCTAGGAATTGAGAGGAATCTACTTGCCCGGAGAGCAGTAGAACTTTAAATGTAACTGGCAAAAAGAGGATGAACTATCGAGGGACAGGGTGTTGAGATTACACTGTGGAAAACCTACTTATGGCTAGGGTGAGTAAACTTTCTGAACCATATGGAAATGTCAACGTAAAAGATGAATCAGAGTAATTAAACGTTATATTCTGAGAGTACTTCAAAAAGTTGGGTAGCAAAGTGATTAGTCATGTTTTCTGGATATAAGGAAATATGAAAATAGCATAGCTTTAGGTTTGTCTTCCAGAAGAGAAATGTGGTAAAGTAGTAAGAATGGAAGATGCAAGAAATTCAAAACGTAATAGGTGATGAGAAAAGATTGAATAATAGAGTACTGCCATATCACATATATCTAAGAACACCATTGGTAAATGATATCTGTAAAGCAGCTTCAGAGTATCTTCAGTGAACGCTAATCTTTAATGAATGATGAAATCATATCATATAAATTATTTAGTTTATCTCCTCTGTATTGATTTTACTTATCATACAAATACAGGAAGCAAAAATTCATTGAACCAAAATAGCTAATCACTGGAGAGTTTAAATAAACAGAAATTTACTCTCAATTGATTCCCCAGTTTGAAAACAACTTGATATGTGATCTGAAGTGTCCTATGTATTAATCTATCAAAAACTCAAAATAGTATTACCTTAGTAATAATTGCTTAAAGAAAAGCAATTTCTTTAATGTTTCATGAACTTTAGTAATAGCTCATCTTTCCCTTTTTTAGTAAAATTAAATATGTACCATCAAGGTGAATACTCAGTTCATCCTTCAAAAACTGGATTTTTGTGCCTCTTAAAATCTCATTTGGAATCAAAATTTCTGTTGGTTAAGTTGGTGTATCTTATCTTGGTCTGCTTTGAGTGTAAATACAGACAGATGAAAACATCTTCATTAAGAATAATCTTTTGCTCTAAGCATGAAATTTTTATTTTGGTAAAACTTTGAATTTGCATCAATAAAAAGCAAACTCTTGCTATTTGTTTATGACAGAACACACATGCAGGACTTGAAAGATGTTACTAATAATGTACACTATGAGAACTACAGAAGCAGAAAACTGGCAGCTGTGACTTATAATGGAGTTGATAACAACAAGAATAAAGGGCAGCTTACAAAGTAAGTTATATATGCTTTTTCCTCCACAGGAGGTATTACTTTTATCATAAATAATCATACTGTTTCATTTTCATCAAATTCCTTCTTATTACTCATTAGAAAATTTGGATAATGTTTGCTGTGTACAACAGCAGAAAATTTTTTTTTAAAGGTTTGTTTTGGTAGTTTTCTATATTGCTTTTTAATTGTTGGAGGAATTTCTTTTATTATCATTATCTTGTTTCTTAATCATGCATTCTCTTCTGGTAATTTGCCATCATCTTAATAATCCATACACCACACATTTAAGAAAATTCCAGTTAGAAATTAAACATCTTTTGGAAAATACGTGTTTTGAGGAAAGAAGAGTAGTTATCATTAAGATCACTTTACTTTTAAGGTAAATATTCCTTTTTTTTTTTTTGGAACCAGGGATTGAACTCAGGGATACTCGGTCACTGAGCCACATCCCCAGCCCTATTTTGTATTTTATTTAGAGACAGGGTCTCACTGAGTTGCTTGGGGGAAGGGTTGGGTGAAGTGGGTTTAGAAACCTTTTGAAAAGCTAACAAAAGCTTTGAGCCCTCTCATCAGAAAAATGAACTCAACCAAACATCTTTTGGTATGCTGCTTCAGGGCAGTCACCAACACTCTGCCCAAGACATCTGAGATCCCTGTGTTTCAAAAACGCCTGCCATTAGCTGGGTGTGCAGGTATACCCCTATATTCCCAGTGACAATAGGGAGGCTGAGGCAGGAGGACTGCAAGTTATACAACTTAATGAGACTTCAAATTTTTCAAAAAGAGCATTGGGATGTAGCTTGGGCAGAGTGCCCCTGGGTTCAATCCCCAGTACCATTAAAAAAAAAAAAACACCTACCATTAGGATGAGAAATATTAAGAAGGATTTTTTCCCCCCTTGTGGTGGTACTAAAAATTGAATCCAGTGGCACTCTACCACAGAGCTATATCCCCACACTTTATTATTATTATTTTTTTTAACATTTTGAGAAAGGGTCTTCACTAAATTGCCCAGGCTGGTCTAGAACTTTTCAGTCTTCCTGCTTTAGCTTCCCAAGTATCTGGGATTATAGGTAAGGACCACCATACCTGGCTCTCATCACCTTTTAATAAAATAATAATATTACACTTGAAAATTTCCTTCAATAAACACTGCTTTATAAATGCAGGCTTTTGTTCTAAGTTAGTATGTCTGGTTTAGTTTCATTTTCATAACTTCTGCTTAGTTGTTTAATTGGTAAAATACACTACAGGTCTGCAGATAGAAGTTAAGTTTTCTTTTGGAAAGAAATATCCTTGTGTTAGATAACATTCTAGTTTACACTACCTAAGCAAATCATCTTGATCACAGCAGTACATCTTTGTTCTTCCTTTTTGCTAAGAAAAATTGGTGGTAGCTGATATTCTGTCATGTTTGCTCATTTAGTATATAGAGTATTGCTCCTTCTTGATAGGAAAGAAGAGTGCTGTGGATGGTCAGAAGTATTCAGCCTAATGAGAGAAGTCACCATAAGAGTGTGTCACAGCAAGGTTAAAGTGATTATTAGTCCTTTAAATTATGAGAAAATTTTAAAAAAAAAAAGCTGTTGGAGATAAAATCACCCTTTTAAGACATTGACAACTCAATGGTCAAAGCCTGTTTTCATAGAGTCAAAATAAATGTGTTTCTCAATAAAGTCAGAGAAGGGCTTGCCTTCTTTCAAGATACTTCAGTGTATTCAGTAATTTTCAGATATCCTCGAAACAACAGAGCCCACTTTTCATTCTCCCCTGGCTTTTTGGCATTCTCTTGTATGTGTAAACTTGTATGTGAAAATTCTCTTGTATGTGTAAATGTGCTAGCTTTAACATAAAACTTACCTGTAAATATTTTCATTATATGAAAAATGGTAACATAATTATGCAAAGAGATTTGAGCCCATGAACTTTAATATCCATGTTAATTAAAAATAAACTTTTTTATTTAACTGCGCTTAATGCCTATGTTCTGGCATTTCAAAAACGAGTATAAAATATTTGGTCCTTATTATTTCATGCTTGTGTATGTGTGTAAGCCACTGAACATGTTTAAAACTTAAAATACTGAAATATTTGAGTAAAGTAGAATGAATTTTCAATAGCATTAAAATTATAAGAAACCTGGAAATATTCTGCATACCTCAGTAGTATTCTAGGTATTGACTGATGGGTTTCTTTTTTTCTTTCTTTTTTTTTTTTTTTCTTTTTTAACATTATCAGTTTATCAGTTCAGTTATCAAGTAGTTTGAATTTTTGTAATAAAACGTAATTGTGATGCAGTAGTCATTGCAGAGATTATAATATCTGAAATTTTAGTGGAACTAAATATATACTTCATGGATTAACTCAGGTTCTTTGTTCACACTTTCAATTTTTCTTTAAAGATGCAAAATTAATTTTTTTTCTATTTTTTCATTTTGTGAATGTATTTGGGGAATGTTTCCTTTCTGTTTTCCTTCTACAGTTTGTGTGTCATTACAGTTGATGTTCACAAAGAACCATCTCATAGTTGCTTGGGTTATTTTAGATCTTATAATTATTTACTAGTGATTAAAGTTTATATGTGACTCCTCACAGAAGGAAGTTCTAGGTTAAAAATGTAAAGTTTCTAAAGATCTTATAACCCATTTATTTATAAAAGAATCCATGTTGTGTGTCACTTAAAATGTTGTAAGTAAAATATTTCAAAAAGTATTTTGGTACGTATAAATAATAATGGCATCTGTAGTATTTCATGTGTTTCATCAGTTCTTTCAGGCTTTTGTATTACAGTTTTCATTTACAAATGTTTAATGATTATTCTTAATGTTCATGACAGGAGCCCTCTGGCACAAATGGAAGAAGAAAGGAGGGAGCATGTAGCCAAGATGAAGAAGATGGAAATGGAGATGGAGCAGGTGTTTGAGATGAAGGTCAAAGAAAAAGTTCAAAAACTGAAGGACTCTGAAGCTGAGGTAATCTGTCTACTATTCTATCTGTTACAGACATAGTATTCTTTTTAAAATAATAATATAAACTTTCTGTGTGCATTTTTTTCAAAATTAATTTTATGCCCTAGTGTGATAAAATGGAGAAATCAAAACAAGTGTAATGTTTATTGTGAAATAATATGTACTTAATATGTAAGGGCTTAGACACAGTATGCTAGGTAGGGAGACCTAATATAGTAGTCAGAATACTTATAATGAATTCTTTTTTTTTTTTTTTTTTTTTGGAACTGGGGATTGAACTCAGGTGCACTTGGCCACTGAGCCAGATCCCCAACCCTAATTTGTATTTTATTTAGAGACAGGATCTCACTGAGTTGTTTAGGTCCTCGCTAAGTTGCTGAGGCTGGCTTTGAACTCGAGATCCGCCTGCCTCAGCCTTCCAAGTTGCTGGGATTACAGGCGTGGGCCACCAAGCCTGACTTATAATGAATTGTTAAGACTTATAGTGAGCAATGAAAAACTTTTTTGAGTTATGAAAAACAAAATATAAGCTATTCTACATAGCAATTTTTTTTTAAACCTGAAAACAGTTCAGAATGCATTTATTACTGACTAGGTCTGTATTCTTTTTTTTTTTTTTTTAATTTGATTATACATGACAGTATTTTTCCACATTGTTTTTGTATACAAATGGGGTAAAACTTTTCATTTCTATGGTTGTACACAATGTAGATTCACATGATTTACATAATCTCACATATGCATAGGGTAATACTGTCTGTTTCAGTCTATTCTTTCCTTCTCCCACTCCCTCCCATCCCATTTTCCTCTGTGCCATCCAAAATTCCTCCTTTCTTCTCTTGCCCCATCCCCCACAGGGGTTGTCTCCCCTGCTTCTCCATTTTGTGTTACGTATCATCATTCACTTATCAGAGTAAACATTCAGCCTTTGGTTTTCTGGGCTTGGCTTATTTCACTTAGCATGATATTCTCCAACTCCACCCATTTACCAGCAAATGCCATAATTTTATTCTTCTTTATGGCTGAGTAATATTCCATTGTGTATATATACCACAGGGTTTTTTTTATCCATTCATCAATTGAAGGGCATCTGCATTGGTTCCACAATCTAGCTGTTGGGAATTGAGCAGCTATGAACATAGATGTGACTGCATCCCTATACTTTGCTGATTTTAAGTCCTTTGGGTATAAACCAAGGAATGAGATAGCTGGGTCAAATGGAGGGTCTGTTCCAAGTTTTCTGAGGAATCTCCATACTGCTTTCCAGAGTGGCTGCACTAATTTGCAACTCCACCAGCAATGTATGAGTGTGCCTTTTTCCCCACATCCACGTCGACACTTACTATTGCTTGTGTTCCTGATAATAGCCATTCTAATTGGAGTTAGATGAAATATTAGGGTGGTTTTAATTTGCATTTCTCTAATTACTAGAGACAATGAGCACTTTTTCAACAGTCTTTCGTGATAAAATTTCATGAGATCCCTTTTCTATGGCTTCACCAATAATGTTTTTATCTGAATATATTAAAAAGATATTCAGATCTCTTCTGTTATATCCTTACAGTTGATCTTACTGCTTTTGTAATTATTGAATAAAATACTGAAACCTTTTTTGACTAAAGATATAACCAATAATACTCTCATCCATTGATAGAGTGCATGATGTAAGTATCCAATAACTTTGAGGAAATTTTTTATTCTACATTTCTCCTACATTATTGGGCTTTTCTTATAATTTCTTATGAAAATCTTCACTATTATCATATTTGTTGTGAGGTTAATTTAGTAGGCATATAGAATAATTCCTCTTGGTTTAAAACTACTGAGTACTGCAGGACTAGCATCCCTCTCACCTGCCATTAAATGCCAGTAGTAGTGCCCTCCTAATCATTGAGCCAACCAAAATGTGCAGGCATATACCCTTACTTAAGAATTAAGAATCTCTCTCATGGTTATTATAACATGAATAATTAAAATTATTAAGATGATATTTTGGAGTCAAGTTTACTCTTTATTTATTAGCATGTTATTTAAGTATATTCTTTGAGTCTGTACCTCCTCATTAATGTGTAATGTGAAAAATCCATATCCAAAGGAGGGGGGAAAGTAATAATGAATCAACTGGTTTATCTCCACAATGAGATTCCATTAAAAAATCTAAATATAGTTTGACCTCATTTGATGTAGACATAGTTTATGACCTGTTCCTAAGAGTAAATGTTATGAATGGGCAATTGTGGAACAGTAGCCAAAAACCCCTTCAGGAATTTTCATAATTATTCTGAATGGTAAGAGCAGTTTTGAGAAATTAGTTTTTGAAAGATGGAATCTTAGTATTGACAGGGACCTGTGAAGAGATCTGAGCCAAGTTCCCCCCTATAGTCTAATTCTATCTAATCAAGTGTGGTCATTCCTCTTATTATGTGGAACTCTACCCCAGGATGTGCTTACCAACATAACTGTGATAAAAAGTTTGAAAAGCATCATGATATATAAATATGTACATAAACATATATAGATTTTTTTTTTTAAAGAGCCCTTTTAGCCTTGCAGTTCATACTCAAATTCTTTCTGCTGGAAATATTTGTGGGCACAACCACTTATGCCTAGCAATACAGTGTGTCAGGTACAGTACATCTCTTGTGTATTACGTTATTTAATCCACATCACTAGGTAGGTATTACTGCTCATCTGCATCTTATAGATGAGAGAAAGGACAAACCCAGGAGGTGTTTTTAAATATTACATACCTCTAAGTCGTTATTGCCTCTTTAATATCTGAAAAATTCTGAACTTCAATACACATTTGACCCAAGGGTTTCTTGAGAGTAAGGGATTATGACCTATATTTTTATTTACATGCAGTTAACACAATATAATTACTTATTTGTATGTAAGTTTATGAGTAGTGAATGTCTGTGAGCCTATTGCCTAGCTTAAGAAATACAGCCATATCAACTCATTTAAAAGTCTTTCCCTTATTGTGTCCCTCTCTTTCCTAATACTAGAAGTAACTAGTATCCAGCATCATTTGTATATGCATGATTCCCTGGTATTTAA
Source organism: Glaucomys volans (assembly GCA_020662805.1). Lineage (NCBI taxonomy): Eukaryota > Metazoa > Chordata > Mammalia > Rodentia > Sciuridae > Glaucomys > Glaucomys volans. The sequence continues at coordinate 519,974 of JAJEJO010000163.1, forward strand.
AAATAACTAGAAGCATGTTCTTACATTCGTATTTTCTTACTAATTTGCTGTCATCAGGAAGATTTTACCTCAGATTTGACTCATCTTTGCTTAAATGTAGCCTAGGTGATTTTCTGTTGTTGCTTGAAGTGTTGCAGTAGCAATAAATATGAAGTTTTTGTGGATTTGTAAAATAAGAAAAATTGTGTGCAGAATTATAATCCAAATTCAAGATGTTAATTCACCAATAAGTATTTACTAGAACATAATTTCTAGACAATTGAAGATTTTGAATAGTCCTCGGACATTTGGTGTCGTAGAATTTAATCCTTTTTTTTTTTTTTTGGTTTCTTGACTATTCAGAAATAGATTGACCAGTTTCTTAATGAAATTATTATTTACCTAATGATCCATTAGACGTAAGCTCTTTGACTCTGAAGTTAGTTTGCATGAGTATTTCCCCATCTCTCAGTCAACAGTCTTTACAGCATTAATTCTTAGTGTTATAAGGACTATCTGCATTAGAATCACTGGAGCTTGTTTATACCTTGTATTTATGGACCCAGAGATTCTAACTCAGTATATCTGGATGGGTTCATGTTTCTGTTTTCTTAAAAAGCACTCCAGATGATTCATATGAAGACCAGTGTTTGAGAAATACTCCTTTACATGAATTAGGGGACATTACCCATTACTGGGCTCTTGGGGCTCTTAGGTCCTTAATTAACCTCTTTCTTTCCCCCTGTCTTAGCTTTCTGAACTTGGAATTAGGAGACTTAGGTTCAAGTCCTGGTATTGTCACTTTCTGGCTAGTGATCTTGAGCAAGTCACTTAAATTCTGCAACTATTTACTCATCTGTACAGTGGAAGCAATGATGTTTTTCCTGCTCAGCCTCCAACATACTTGTGAATAAAGAAAGATGAGATAATAAGATAATAATTGTCCATTATAAAGTGCTACACAACTGTAAGTTTGTTGCATTTTTTTTTCTGTCTCCCAAGAGAGAATTTTCTTGGGTCACTGGTACTTTGGGTGGCAGGTCCTACAGTAGGAGGAATCTTCAGCAGTGCTTTCCAGGTGGCACTCTGAATTTATAGCAGTATGACTCAGTGCCCATACTCTTAACATTAGGACGCCTGGATGGAACATTCTGCCTTTGATTTATTTTATTATACTGTGATTTAGCTGCAGCGACGCCATGAGCAAATGAAAAAGAATTTGGAAGCCCAGCATAAAGAATTAGAGGAAAAACGTCGTCAGTTTGAGGAGGAGAAAGCAAACTGGGAAGCTCAACAACGTATTTTAGAACAACAGAACTCTTCAAGGTAACTCATATCAAATTCTTAAGAAATACGTGTACTAATGTTTTAAATAATTATTTCCCTATTTAAAAAACATTAGAATACCATTTTAAAAGTTATCACTATCATGTATCCTTGTCCACAGTTGTTTTCATGGGTGTATTTATATGGATGGATTCATTAATATACTATAACAGTATTTTTCCAGTACATTTTCCATGACTTAATCTGTAATTTATAATTACAGTTTAATAGCACAATCATGTTCTCTCCAGGTTACTCATCTTAATTGATTTCTTAGCTCCCTCCCACCAATTGTTGGATATAATGGTTATTTTCAGGTTTTGTTTGCATAGAGAACAATGCTGCTGCTACAAAGGTTTTTATATATTCAGGGGTATTTTAATTGTATTGAATGGTTTCTTTAAGATTGCTTATGATATGATGATGTATATCTGATTTCTACTATAGTTAATCTATTCCTCCTCAATTTTACTATTAACTTTTTGCTCAAAGATGATGAAAAATATATTTGGAAAAGCAAATGTACTTCATAATGCAAATAGCAGTAATAGAAAAGGGCACTACACTTAGCTGAAGTTTTTCAAAGTGTGCTATTTCATTTGGAAAGAATTCTTAAAATTATTAAGATGGTTCTTAAAATTATTAAGATGGTTTTGCTATATTTTGAATGCTTATCCTGAAATTTTGTCTAATATTTGATTGAAAGTACTTATATAGAGTAGCATTGTCCTCATAGTTTACTTCTACATCTTACAGTTTTTTAAATGAAAAAGTAGTGTTTGAAAATCTAACATGTAATTGGGTTAGCGATTGCTACCATATGTTGTTTTTCATATTTATAACATGGTCACTCATCTCAATTGTCTTCTTCTAATCACTTAGGACCTTGGAAAAGAACAAGAAGAAAGGGAAGATCTTTTAAACTCTCTTTTGACCACCAGTTACGTATTAGTTGCCAATATGCCAGCTTGGACATCAGTGTTTGTTGGATCCGTTTGACCAATTTGCACCAGTTTTATCCATAATGATGGATTTAACAGCATGACAAAAATTATTTTTTTGTTGTTCTTGATGGAGATTAAGATGCCTTGAATTGTCTGGGGTTTTGTGTACTTAGAAAGTAACAGCTCTAAGTACCTTTCTACATTTTCTTTTCCTTTTTTTTTTAATTTTTATTAAAAAGATGTCTTCAATTTAATGCAAGAGAACATTTTACTGTTGTACAATCATGTTCTGGTGGTTTGATTGTTTACAGGATATTCCAAAATAAAAGGACTCTGGAAGGTTTTCATCGAGGATAAATTGCCATAATATGATGCAAACTATGCTTCTCTATGATAATTATAATACAAAGGTTCCATTCAATGCAGCCTATACAATAATGTAATTTAGTCTAACACAGTTGACCCTATTTTTTGACACTTCCATTGTTTAAAAATACACATGGAAAAAAAAAACCTATATGCTTACAGTGCACCTAGAGCTTTTTTATAACAACCTCTTTTTGTTTGTTTTGGATTCTTTAAATATATATTATTCTCATTTAGTGCCCTTTTTAGTCAGAATCTCATTACTGCTTCATTTTTGTAATAACATTTAATTTAGTTATTTTCCATATATTGGCCCTGCTAAAATAGAATATAGCATCTTTCATATGGTAGGAACCAACAAGGAAACTTTCCTTTAACTCCCTTTTTACATTTTATGGTAAGTAGCAGGGGGAAAATGCATTTATAGATCATTTCTAGGCAAATTGTGAAGCTAACGACCAACCTGTTTCTACCTATATGCAGTCTCTTTATTTTATTAGAAATGGGCATCATGGCCTCTTAAAGAGAAAAAAAGTCACCATTCTGCATTTAGCTGTATCCATATATTGCATTTCTGTATTTTTTGTTGTATTGTAAAAAATTCACATAATAAACAATGTTGTGATGTAATAGAGTGCAGAGTCTTAAATATTCTAAAGTTGATACACAAGTAGAATATGTTTGGTAAGAAACTTTTCAGCTCGAATTTGCCTCCATCACAGCGACATCTCTAGTGTTGCTTGTCTTGTTTAGAATGAATATGAGTTGATTTTCTAATTTAAGAATTATAGCATCTCTGACTCATTAATATGTTTATTTCTCTCAGAACAATTTCCAACCCATTTGGATTAGGCATACTCAAGTTTCTGGAAACTGACCTTCCCCCTACCCCCCACTAAGTTCAAAATGTTTTCCCATATTTGTTTACATTTTTAAATTAACCCAAGTAGAACTAAGTGATCATTCTAATTAGTCACTCTTTTTAATTCAGAGGCTGAAGTATTTAAGTAAATCAGTACTCTTGAAAGATACTTACTGCTTTTCAAGATATTTAGATCTGAATTTTAAACATATATTACAAAAGTTACTCATAGAACCTTAACTTTACATAAATCCCACCCCACCCCCAGCATTTTTTAAAGTAGATCTCATGAGGCATTAAAACCATGATTTAGAATACTTTAAACATTTACCCTTATTTGATGGCTATGATTGGTTAAAAATTGCTTTGGAAGGTTTATGAATCCTAAAATGTCATCTGTTTTTAGAAAACATGATGGTGTGACTTTTTAAAAAATAAGTGTGAGTGGGATTATATGCTTACTAAATATGCTTAAGAGTATGCTCTGCATGTCTCAAGCAAGGCAGAACTGTGATTTTCCTCCCCTACACCTATCCTAAAGTGTGGCTATTATTCCAAGACCAGAATCAGATGTTCAGGAATAATTACAATAGCAATATTTTTTGTTTGTTTGATTGTTTTTTGTTGGTTTGGTTCTTGTGTTAAGAGGTTGGGTTTACCACTCCTAGCCACACAGGTTTGGTTTTAGGGAATTAGGAACAACCTAATGAAGTTGGAGAATGCAAATTGAAGTTATGTAGAATGCCTGTCTCACTGGTATTGTTCAATCACCTTTATTCTAACACACGAATGAAACTTCCATGTCTTTTATCCATGTCATGCCCAGAGTTTTGCCTGAGTTGGTATGCTCTTTGTAGCTTTATTGGGTCTTTTGATTGTTGACTCCAGGATTTTCAAGCATATTGAGGGCTATTTTCGCTATACAGTGTAAGGATTTGAATGATTTTCTTTCTGCTAATCAAGTGGGGTTGACCAAGTATAGGCACTGATCCCATTGAATTGCTGGAAATCTTGTGGTAGGGTTTTACTGCCACCTACTGGAATGGGATCTGTTTTCCTATCAGGTTTACATTTAACAGATTACATCAATAATTAATTTGACATTGGTTATTTTGTAGGTGGGGGGAGGGTAACATTTTCCTCTCAGATTCATTAGCTGGATGTCACACCAGCTGCACATTTGCTGCACTTTTCATACATTGTAATCTTTTAGAGAAACTGAAGTAGGAATAAAGTCAGGTGAGAAAAGGAAAAAAGAAAAGAAGGCACAATTGCTGGAGTGAAACAAGAGTACAGTGTTGACCCAGATAGTTGCCTGGATCACTGTCTCCAAACCTGACCCTTTTTATTAAAATATTTTTGAGAATGTATCTGTAATTACATGTATTAATTTTAAAAATGCATAAATGTACTGCTCTGCTACCATGAACATTATGAAATAGTTCTAAGCATGAAAATAAAAAGTTAACTCTCTTCCCAGGCCCCAATGAATTATTACTCTCCACCGTGGGGGGTCATTGCTCTCAGTAGTATGTACTGACGCACTCATGAAGTCTGAGTAGTAATATTGTTATTGCTGAATCCCTAAGGAAAGTCCTAATGAAGACTGCTGTGAGGTCCTACTTGATTTGAAAGGAAAATATTGCATCAGTAATGAACAGCTTGCAGGTGTGAGAAGTCCCTATACTTCATGATTTTTTCCCCAAATCATTTTGTCATAAACTAACCATAACTGCTGTTCTAAACAGTAAGCTAAGTAGTTTGCACACATTATCTTTATTTAATCCTTAACAGAATCCTACAGATATGGTTGGGGGGTGTTTGGTGACTTAACCAATAAACAGTAATGGGCAGGGTTTGAGTTTGAACTGGTCTTGGTGACAACAGGGCCTGTGTGCTTCAGTCTTAACAATGTACTGCCACACTCATGAAGTCTGAGGTTCTACAGTTGTAACTTAGCACAGCACATGCTCACGGGTTAGAGTGGTGAGCCTGAAGTAAAAAACACCAGGTTCAAATCTCAACTCTGAAATGGGCTTGTTACTCCTCTTTCTGGATAGTCTTTTTCTGGGCAAATAGAGTCCATGCCTCTTGCTGATTTAGGATAATGATTACTTTGTGACTGCTTACTTCAACATGTCCAGACCTTTGAAGATAATCCCTCCTTGAATGGCAATGGACATGATGATCTGCTGGGGCCACGGCTGACCAAAAAGTATGATTTTTTTCCAGTTTTTGGTGATGGTTAATTTTTAGTAAGTGCACATGGTGCTGCGATACAACCAGTCCTGCTTCTTTGTACACAGAGATAGCCTTTTGGAGTTAATAAATGAACCATGTTTCAACACTAGTCCACTTTGTGGAAATAAGGCAACTGGTCAAGAGAGGAAAAGTGTTAGCAATGGGAGTTAGAAAATATGCCATTTGGGGTTGGGGGTTTGGCTCACACAAGACCGGGATTCTGCCCTTAATCCTAGGGGGTGGGGAGCGGAAATGCCATTGTTTGCAGGTAATGCTAAGATGGTTTGTCAGTCATCGCTGATTAAAACATGGCTGCTGGGCTGGAGATATAGCTCAGTTGGTAGAGTGCTTGCCTCACAAGCAGAAGGCCCTGGGTTCAATCCCCAGCACTGCAAACAAAAGAAAAAAAAACAAAAAACAAAAACATTGCTGCTTATGGAGAAGCAAATTTGGTTCCCTGTAATTTGGGATTAATCCATAGAATGTTCAAAGTTGAGTGTCAGCCATTTTCAACAGAAAATAGTGGTTGCCAGTTTCCTGTGTTCTTTAGAAGCCTTTCAAAGGGAAGAATGAAGACTATTCTTGGCCTGAACATTTGCCCCATAGGGTGCTGAACCCAGCCAGGCAGCTAAGGAGGGTCAAGTGAAAGGAGACCTTGTTCTGCTCCCAGCTCTCAAAGGGGTAGCCTGAAACATTACTGGTCACACAGAACTTCTGTTTTAGAATCAACGTTTGTGGACCTGATAGAATCTAATGCCACTACTGCTTCCTGAAATCCCTCTGGGTGGTGAGAGCCAGTAGTTGACCCCTTTGAAAGCAGAGGTGTGTGGCCACTGCATAGGATAGGCGACTAGCTGAGGTAGGAGGGTTAGACACTGTCAGCAAACTTCTTTCTCTTCAACGTGGACCCTGCTTAGCTCCCTGACTAAGCAGGAGTGTCTTTTCACCCTGGATATTTACAAGTAAAAATGGCACACAGTCCCCTTGGGTGAGTGTCTGGCTCTCAACTATGTGTAGTAACTGAGTTGCTCTGGCAAAGACAACATTTTTTTCTCATTTAAATCCATTGTCTTTGAATTTTGCTGGTCTCTTTCATATTTAAATACATGCTCCACTCCACTGCTGGCATACAGAAGTTCCCTGTTTTGAATAATCCAGTACTTAAGCAACTTGGCAAGTGGTAGATGGAGTGATGGGTACTCTGGCATGGCCCCTTGTGTTAATATGAGCTTTTGTGCCCCCTGCTTTTCACAAATGAGGGAATATATTTTGGTTGGGAATAGTGGGAACTATCCACTTTTCTCTCTCAGAGATAAATCTGGTGTGATTGTGCGGTTCTAAATCCTTTACCCTCGAGTTTGCTGGGCAGAGGTTCCTGGAATTCAAATTGGCATTTTTTCACCTGAACCTCTACAGAGCTCCTTGGTGTCAAATTAGACTCCATCCCTTAGGAGAAACAGAGTGGAGGCCACTGATGAGAATTCACCTTTTGTGACCTTGGTTTGGGTTGGATTAGCCAGGTTACAGCTCACATCCCAAAGAGGAGATGGTCTTTCCAGCTTACACTGCAAGAACTAATTCTAATTCCAAGAACTAATATTCACATCCTACTGAATGTGAATATTTTAGACAATATTCAAGCTGAGAAGGACTCATATATATCAAGGGAGAGAAAAGTCACCTGGAAATCTGAGGGGATGGAGTAAATCAGAAAAATACACCAACAAAAGCTTGTGAAGTACCGGCTACATGCCAAGTACACTTGAAAATTCTATGACATGACCATTTGAGCCTCTTTGTAAGCAAGCAGGCTAAAATTTTACTGTATGATTATGTAACATTAGTTATCCATTGTGGCATAGCCAATACCCCTCAATCCTGGCAACAATAATATTTAAACTACAATAAAGCAATAACATTTGTTATTTCAGTTTCTGCAGGTCAGGAATTGAGCAGATTAACAGGTTCTGGCTAAAGAGGTTGGCCCAGGCCATAGTCAACTTAAATGAGGTGGAGGAGCTGCTTCCAAGAGGCTTTCTAATGTCACTGACAAGCTGACATTAAGAGGACTCAGTTCCTTGCGAGGTAGACTTCTCCTGAGAGCTCTTTGAGAGTCCTTGTGTCATGTCGTTAGCTTTTCTTCCAAAGCAAGTGATCCAAGACAGTAAGGCACAACCTGTAATGTCTTCTACCACCCAGCTTTGAAAGCCATACAATATAATTTCCCAGTGTGCTCTTGCTTAATCCTGTTCATTTTGGCAGGGAGCTGTGCAAGAGCTCCAGTATTAGAGGGCTACAACCTCAATATTGTATCCATTTTCTGGCTAATAGACAGTTTCATAGTTTTACACAATGCTGCAGTGAACGCTTCTGTACACATCTTGGCCAAAAATGCAAGAATTTGCTAGGCTTGTTTATCAGTCTATAGAAAAGTCCTCAAATCATGGCTCTTATCAAGTTTTCTGGGATGCATCATGCAGAATGTTTTATCCCCTGTCCTTTCCCCACTTAAATCAGATGTCCTCATAGTACAGATCCTCAGGTCTTGGTTAGCCCAAGGCATACAACCAAACAAGAGTACTTGGTCTTTCCTCTGCCATAATACTTGACAAACCCCAGGAAAAAAACTGTGACAACCCCAGCATGGAGGGTGGGCACAGATATAGTCACTAAGAACCACATGAGCCAGACAGCACCTTCCCCCTTCCCTGCAAATGTCTACCCCCAGGGATTGTGGGTAAATGAGATTCCAGTTCTGCAACCAATCAGAGCCTTTGAATCAGTTTGACTTACACCTCAAATACCAACTCCAGACCTAACAGGTGGGCAATCCTGGGACTTTGCTTGTGTTGGTTTGTGGCCTGCACCCCCTTCTTCCCACACTCAGGCAGCCCTTGAACCTGAGTCCTCTCCTTCCCTTCTCACTACTCAACCTGGGTATAGGTTTACACTGACCCCTAATCCGTAGCCATGTGTGGACCCAAAGTCTCATGGCAGCATAACCCCACCCCAGGGTTGGCTTCCTGCTGGTATGCACAATAGATTGTACAAGAATTTTTTTCTTCTTTGCATTTCAATTTTGGCATACATAATTTTAGACTTAAATATTGCCAAAAGTACTTCTGAACTATTTTTGAATTATTACAGTATATTCCTTCAAATGAATTTAAGGAGCATTATCTTCAGTCCTTGATCCTGGGTCCCTTGGGTGCCAATAAACCCTGTAGGTTGACTGGATAAAATCAGCAGCAGGGTTGACGCTAGAGTCTAGGGTCCAGGTTCACAGCTCGCTTCTTTCACCATAAGTGGAACATTCCCATTATTTTCATCTGTTTGTTTGCTCCTTCATTCCGTTGAACCTTCTCTTGAGTATTGGGGCCATCACAGGGTCATGGGGAAGGCATGGGTTGCATGTGCCGGCTCTGCCCTGTGCGAAGCTTCTGCCCCCTCTAGGAACCCAGGACCTCCGAGAGAAACAGGCACGAAACATCCTGGGGGACAAAGGGCAGGGTCACCGTCAGCAGAAAATCGGTTGTAGTCAACATTGGCAAGCCTTTCTGAGGGCCCAGTAAAGACCCAACCCTTCAGGCTCTAGTTCCTACGTCCAAGGCGGCGCTGGACTCCGGCCTGGGCTCCAGGCCGGCGCTGAATATTCTGCTTGCCTCCTGCTGGTGACTCCGAGGACAGGGCAAAACCGAGGTGGTGGCTTCAGGCGAGCGCGCTCCTCTGTGACTCCTAGTGGCCACCGCCTGCGCAAGGTTCCGGCCTCCCGCGCCTCCCAAGCCCCTTTTTCCCTTGGACCTAGGGTCTCTTGGGGACCAACGGGGGCTGGGATCTTACCCCCTCACAGCCCCTGCCCTTCTTCTCACGGGCTGCCATTCGAGTGTCATGCAGGCGGTGGCCATGGGAACGGGAGGTGGCAGCATGCCCTCGCCAGTCACCCAAAGTGCTGCCGCCTCCTGCACCACCCAGATTTTATTTCAAACATATTTCAGGACTATATATATATATATATGTATATATATATATATAATCTTTATATATTTATATATATTGTATATATATTATTTATATATATTTATATATTATATATCATATATATATTTATTATATATATTTATTATTATATAATTTATTTTAGGAAGAGTTTAGGAATGTTATAAAAGAAAAAGAGGGTTGGGGATATAGCTCAGTTGGTGGAGTGCTTACCTTGCAAGCACAAGGCCCTGGGTTCAATCCCCAGCACCACAAGAAAAAGAAAGAAAAGAAAAGAAAAGAAAATGAGACTCAGAATATATGACCAAGCATAAGGAAAACTAAGCTTTGATTTTTCAAAAGGGTAGACGTAGAATTTCCATATGACCCAGCAATTCCACTCCCAGGCTATGTCCACAAGAAGTAAAGGCAAGGACTAGAACAGAGACTTAGCACACGTGTTCACAGCAGCACCATTCACCACAGCCAAAGGGCAGGAGCAGTTCACCTGCCCCATCAGAGGATGAGTGGATAAAGAAAATATGATATATCCCTACAGAGTATTATTCAGCCTTTAAAAACTAATGAGGGTCCAGCCCCATGCAGTGGTGCTTGCTTTTAATGCCCGTGACTAGGGAGGCTGAGACAGAAGAATCCCAAGTTCATCAGCAACTTAGCAGACCCTGTCTCAAATTAAAACATAAAAACAAAACAAAATGACAACAAAAAGAGCTATAAATAAAGCACCCTTGAGTTCAATTCCCAGTACAAAAAAAAAAAAATGAAGGTCCATACATGTTGTAACATGCATGAACCTTGAAACATTATCATAAAAGTGAAAGAAGCCAGACACAAAAGGATAAATGCTGTATGAATCCACAAATGAATTATATAGAGTAGGGCTGGGGCTGCAGCTAAGTGGTGGAGCACTTGCCCAGCACATGTGAGGCACTGGGTTCGATCCTCAGCACCACATAAAAGTGAATAAATAAAGGTATTATGTCCATCTATAACTAAAAATTTTTTTTAAATAAATATGTAGAGTAGGCAAATTTATAGGGACGGAGTGGATTTGAGGTTTCCAGGGGCTGAGGCTGGTTAGGGAATCATTGCCTAGGCAGAAACTGTTTGGGAGGATGGAAACCTTGGGGGAAAGAAGTGAGGACTGTACATCATGAATGCACTGCATGCTACTGAATTGTACACTGAAAAATTGGTTAAAATGGCAATTTTTGTTTTATGTGTATATACATATTACCATAATATAAAATAATAAAAACAACAAAAAAGAACACACTAAGTTTACTCTCTGCTTCCCCTTCTATCTCTGAGGTCAAGGGCAGTTGAAAGGTTTCATTGTAAGCTTGCAAACAGAAGCTGAGGTTGAGCTAATGGTAAACCCAACAGGCTCATGGTGGGCAGTCTCCCCTGCACAACCCTTAGACACCTGGCCAGAACCAGGCTGCGCATCAAATCACCTTTCACACCTGCCTCTCTTCCTAACTCCGCACACATCGCCCGACATATTGCCCTGGGTTGCTTAAGTTTCCAAACATTTAGAATGGAAAAAGATGAAATTTTGAGATTAAAAAGAGATACAGAAGATGGGCTACATGCGGCTCACCCATCTTTTCTCTCCACCTTCTCATCCCATGGGGGGACTGAGGAGAGCCAGGAAGAGCAGAAGGTGGAAGCCTCCTGTCTGGACCAGGGAAGTTTGCTGACTGTGGAAAGGGGAGCAGGCAGCCAGAGTGGGCTGTGGAAGTGCTCAGGAAGGGTGGGAAGCTGAGGCTGCGACCAGCATGGAGGGAAGGGGCAGGAGGCAGATGACTGTAGTGGCTCCCATCTGGAGCAGTGGTCAAGGGCAAGAGGCAGGGGCATCAGTTCCCTGGTGACTTTGAAGCAGAAGGCATTAGCTAGCCCCTTCTCAGACCCTGTCCTTGGTGGATGGAGGACCTCTCTGGGACAAGACAACTTCAGCTTGGTTTGACAGACACTTGTGGACAGACCTTCTAGAGTTGTGACACACACACTGGGCCCTCTCTAGGGTTATTCTGGCTCTAAAAGCCTGTTGGCATCATGTAGCAGGTGGTCTGGTTATGGGAATGGGAGGGTGTACCCTATCCGCTTCTTCCTATTTAAATGGAGTATGGGAGTGAAGAAACCGAGGGGGTGAAGTGTGGACACAGACCCTTGGGAGAGCTGGGAATACAACCACATGGGCACCAGGGGGCAGTGCTGCCCAGCGTCAGGTCCTTGGCACAGCCCTCCTGGCTTCAGTAGCTGCCGGAGCCTTGGGTTCCTGGGCCCATACTAATGTTTTTGGATTTTAACAAGTTAAAAGAAATTTTGAGAGCCATGAACTTGGTGCAGATTCATGCAGTCACAGGTGGAAAAATCTGGTCTGGGGAATAAATATGAGACGAGGGTCTATTCTGTTTTCTCTGATGAGAAGCAAACTCTTCATCTACTCCTTGCCTCAGTTTCTCCATCTGCCAGAAACACCTCTTCCCACCTACTGCTCAAAGATCTCTTGTGCAAAAAGCAACAACTCACATGAAATGATTTCCCTATGTTAGTGGCAGCTGGCCCAGTCTCTAAGTCCCTATTGTGAAGAAACAAGACAGCCAGGGTGCCAGAACCCTGAAGAGCTAGCTGTCCATTGGAATCACTTTCCATAGATGGAAACATACAGTGGCAGTGAGCTGCTTCCTGCTTCCACCAGTTAACCAGGTGGAGGACACTTCAGCAGCCTCAGGGAGTCTCTTTTGGGGGTACATGGGGGTCAGCAGTAGGGGGCAGCCTGTGGCTACCCTCTGCTGGATGTTCAATTCCAGAGCCTTCCCTTTACCGACAAGTTCTAGGATAACCCATTCTCTGGAAGTCAGATAAGAGGAGACTGGTTTCTGGTGACTGAACTGCTTGTCAAGCTTTTCTGAAAGCACAGGGAGGCCAGCCCAGGATAAGACAACCACAGGATGAATTCCCCGAGCTTTGGCAGAGCCAATATATCCCTGGGGAGGGGGGCAGGGTGCAAGCAGAAGGTGCTGAAATAACCCAATGAGGCCAAGCTTGTTTACTGAGTCATCCTTAGTGTTAGCCAGAGGAAGGTTTTGCAGATGGAATTCGATTTTCTAAAAGGCATGAGGTTATATAAAGTTCTCTTCAACCCAGAGTGTTTACATAAACCTCAACTGTAAGCCACAAGTAGGTGGTAGTTTTGGCTCTACTGCTTGACCCTGAGCAAGTTCCTTAACTTTTTTTTTTTTTTAAGTCTCAAGTTCATGATTTAGAGAATGAAAGCTGTTACCTCTATCCCACAGTACTATTGTGATAATAAAATGTGAGTGTATCTAGCTATCTGCCTAGCAGAACATCAAGAATACAATACATGCTCAACACACATCCATGCCACAGGATGTGGAGTGGCATTGAGAAGTAAAAAAAAAAAAAAAAAAAAAAAAAAAAGTCTTTTTAGGTCTTAAAATCCAAAACATTAACACAGGCCCAGGAACCCACAGCTTCTGCAGCTTCTGAAGCCAGGGATGCTGTGCTGGGTAAGTCCTTCTGCGCATCCTTGTGGGAAGGGGAAAGAGTGGACTCAAGGCTTATTAAGAAAGAATGAAAGGTATCTTCCCCTACCAGGAAGAGAGTCAGATTTACTGTTCTCAAGGTCTCTGGTTTGGTTTTTTGTTTTGTTTTCATGGTAGTGGAGACTGAACTCAGGGCCTCATGCATATTGGGCAAGCACTCCTCCATTGAGCTACATCGCAGCCCCTGTGCTCAAGGTCATCACCCTATCCTGTCCCCCCATGGCCAGGAAGGAAATGTAGGCACCTTTGTGGTTTTAATATGGACGCTCCATCATGGTACAAGGAGGCAGAATGAATGCGCTGTGTTTTGGAAACTGGAAAAGGGACCATGACCCCAGAGTCAGGGAACAAGCAGAGAGCTGAGTGAAGCCAACAAGGTAAGAGAATAATATGGCTGCTGCTCCGTGGGGCCTTGGAGGCCGAGGCAGGCCTTGGTTGGAGGGAGTGAGTGGCCCTGGAGCTCCCTTCTTGGCAGAGGGAGACCTGCTGTGGGGTGGGGATGTGGGGAGCAACCCCAGGTCTGGGGGACCTCTTCGGGCCTCTGGAACCCCCACCATGACCCAGGGATTTTGTAGAATCTAAAGGAAGAATCCTCTAGCACCTGATTTAAATACCTACCAGTTTCATGAATGGGAGCTGGAACCAGCTCACAATAGATCAGATGGGGTAAAAGTTGACATTATTTGTACCCTGAGGAGACGAATTCCCTGTGAGTGGCATGCAGAGAGAACATGGATAACGTTTGCTCAGGTCTTGGGATCTCCACAAGTCAGCACCAGCTGAAGTGTTTTTTCCTCTTGTGGTTTTAGTTTTCTTGATATGAAACTGGCCGAGGCATGAGGAGTGATGAACCAGTGTCCGCACACAGCCCCCAGTGAGGAAGAGCATGAGGGCCAATGTCTACTACTGTCCCCTTGAGTCACAATACACATTCACACACAAGGAAACCTGAGGGCACATCTCAGACACCCGGGGGAGGGAGAAGAGTGTTGGTGACACATGAGAATCCATAAGTGGAGAAGCAAGAGAGTGCTACTTGCCCTGGTGGTGATGATGGTGATGATGAGGGCAGCTCTCTGCAGAGGTGGCTCGCAGGGGTGAGAGAATGATGGGCTGTAACCACGGAGGGTCCGTCCAGGTGCCCTCAAACCCACAAGCAATGCCACGAGACTTCAGGAAGTTGTTGGGTGCACAAAGAGATTTCTGCACCTGTGCCTGCCCCGGCCTTCATTCTGAGTGTCCAGGGTTGATGCCTCTAGAGCCCAATACCTGGTAGATGCCTTTGGTGGGTTCACATCGACTCCCCTGGCACTTTCTCAAGTTCCCCAAACCATGAACAACCTGTGTCTGCCAGGAATTGCCTCACTGGCTTCTTTCAAGATGGACGTTAAATGCAAAATTTTCTCCTTAAATGTGACACACCCCGTTAGGAAAACTCTTTTTATGTAGCCCCAACCTTTCAGGCTTTGTGGGTTTTATGGAAGAACCTGAACTGAGGGCTACACTCTAGACAGTCCTGGCCATATCTGGCTGCTGACCCTTAAGCGCTGGAGTTTGTCGATGGATTGTCCTTATTGGAAAGTTGGGGTGTAACTGTAGTTCTGGTCAACAGTGCTGGTGACACACAGCCTTCTCCAAAGAAATACATTAAGAACTTAGGGATTGCAATTGTGGCTCAGTGGTAGAGCACTTGCCTAGCATGTGTGAGGCACTGGGTTTGATCCTCAGTCCCACGTAAAAATAGATAAAATGAAGTTATTGTGTCCATCTACAACTAAAAAAATTTTTTTTTAATTAAAAAAAAAAAAGAACATAGTGTTGTATTTTCCAAAGAGCTTCCAGTATCTTTCTGGGAAGTGGTTAAGTTGGTTACAATATAACCAGACAATGTAACATTTTGCACCTATGAAAGTATCCTTATTGACATGGAAACACGCTAATGTCACATCTATTTAACTAGCATTTAGGGAGTGCCTTTGCACAAAACACAAACTGATTGGAGAGACAAGCAAAAGCACAAACAGGCCACATAAAGAACCTACTAGAAAGAAATCTGGCAGAACAAACTGTTTCCTATCCAGAGCCGATTGGTTTGCTTTTCATACCTCATGAGCCAGAGGAGATCAGCCCAGGATGGTGCAGAGGGAGAGCCTCATTCCTGGCAAACCGCAGGGCAATTGGCCGTCAGTGATTGTAGAGGTGACAGTTCCCCAGCAAAGCTGTGGGCAGGGTTATGTCCTCCCACCTTCTAATGCCCCTGGCCCCAAGGTCATCTGCAAAAGCCTCTGGACCCTCATCTATGGATTAAAATGCACCAGAAAAAAACAGACGTTAAGGGTATTTGAACATTTAAAAGAGTCCAAGAAATCCATGCTGCCAGTGGGATCCTCATTCTCATCCCACAGAAGGGACCATCAGCTCCTCATGGGTGGAAAGGCAGTTGGAAGCTCTGTGGCAGGGTACCATCCCTGGTGGCCATGGGACACTGAGCAGGGTTGGGGTCAGCCTCACCCACAAACCCTCCAGAACACCCTTACCCCATGATGCTATGATTTTTTTTTTTAAAGACATTCATAAAGTCTCTTAATCCTGAAAAGGGCTTGATTGAACAATGAGTTTCCAAGAATAGAGTTGTAAATTACCTGTACACTATGAGTTCAATTATACTTATAGCTAAATATCCAAATACACATCTAGAAAAAAAACTCATAAGGAAAAGGGCTAGCATAGTAAACACTTCCCCTTCCTCTGTGTGATGGCTTTAAGAGAAGTTAAACTGTTTCTTTAAAAACAATTTTAATGAGGTATGTTTGACATTGAACTTTGTTTTCTTTTTTCCCTTATTTTTTCTTTTGACTTTGTTTTAAGCAAACCAAAATATGAACATTAGGATTTACTTTTAAAAGTTAGGATTGACCAGATGTGCTGTTTCACATCTATAATCCCAGCTACTCAGGAGGGAGGCTCACTTGAGCTTAAAGGTTTGAGACCAGCCTGAGCAACATAGTGAGACCCCATCCAAATAAAATAAAATAACAAAATAACATAAAAAACCAATGACACCAAATAACATAAAATAACATAAAAATAAAATAACAAAATATAATAACAGCACAAAATAAAATAAAAATTAGGGATATAGAAAATAAGATAAAATGCAAGCTGATTGAAAAGAAATAAAGCTATCTTTATATGAAGATGACATTATCTTGTGTATAGAAAATCCTAAGAAATCCATTAAAAAATTATTAGAACTAATAAATTAGTTCATTAAGGTGCAAATTACAAACACAATATGCAAAAATAAATTAAATTTCTATATATTCATAATGAGAAATTTAAAAATTTAATTAAGAAAAGCAATTCCAATTTATAATATAATAAAAAGAACAAACTACTTGGAAATAAATTTCATAAAAGAAGTGTAAAATTTACCCTCTGTAAACTATAAACCATTGTTGATAAATGTTAGACAATTTAAATGAATAGACATTCCATATTCGTGGATCAGAAGACTAAATGTGAAGGTGGAAATTCTTCCCAAATTGGTCTATAGATTTAATACAATCCTTGGAAGGCCCCTACTTGAGCAAACTAGTACTAATATTCACATAAAAACTCAAGGAACCCAGAATAACTTAAACAGTTTTTCCCACAGAAAAAGAAGAACAAAGTTGGAAGATTCACATGTCCTATTTTAAAACCTTCAATCTGTAGTAACCAAGATAGTATGATACTAATATAAAGACAGACATACAGAGTAATGGAATAAAACTGAGAATCCAGAATTAAGCCCTTACATTTATAGTCAATTGTTTTTCAACAAGTGTCAAAACAATTCAATGAGGAAAAATAGTCTTTTCAACAAATGATGCTGGGACAACTGGATATCCACATGCAAAAGAACTAACCTGGACCCCTAACTAACTCAAAAATGGATCAAAGACCTACATGTAAGAGATAAAACTAGAAAACTGTCAGAAGAAGTCAGAGGGGTAAGTCTTCATGACCTTGGCTTTGGCAATGGTTTCTAAGATATGACATCAACAACATAAACAACAATAGAAAAATTAATCTTCATCAAAATTAAATTTTTTTGTGCTTCAAAGTGCACTGTCAAGAAAGTGAAAAGTCATTATACAGAATGGGAGAAAATACTGCAAATCATATTCTGATAAGGGGCCTGTATATAAAATACATGCAACTCAATAATAAGATAAAGAACTTAATTAAAAATTTAAAAGTGGACAAAAGGTGTCAGAAATTTCTCCAAATAAGATATTCAAATTACAAATGCATGAAAAGATGCTTAGCACCACTAACCATTAGCGAAATGCAAATCAAAACCATGAGATATCATTTCATACCTGCTGACCTGCTGTGATGGTTTTAATCAAAAAGCCAGATAATAACAGGTGTGAGGATATGGAGAAAGCATACATTGCTGGTAGAAATATAAAATGGTGCATCCATTTTAGAAAATAGTCTAACAGTTCCTCCAAAAGGTGAAGATAATTTGACCCAACAATTCCACTTGTTAAATGATAAACCTGGGCTCATTAAAATTTTAACAAGTTCATTTGAGCATTCAGTGATTCATGAATTGGCATGAAGTTCAGCAAGAGGGTACAAGAAGAAACTTTAAGAAGGTATTTAGGGAAACAAGACAAAGAAAAAGGTTGATTGATTAAAATGGAAAGTCCCTAGTTGGAGATTATTTGGAGCTTTCTGATTGGCAAAGTCTCTAGTTAGAGGTTCGTTGGTGGTTTCTTATTGGTGGAACTCAAGTTTTGCTTTGCTGTTTACATTGTGTTAGGTTTGAGTTTGAGTTACATTGTGTTAGGTTTGAGTTTTCTTATGAAGGAACCCAAGCTACTGGAAATGTTTCAGCCTAAGGCCTCCCAATTAATTATTTTATCACATTCCTAGGTATACACCCAAGAAAATGGAAAGCATGTATCCACAGAAAAACTTGCCCATGAATATTCATATCAGCATTATTCATAATAGCCCAAAAGGAGAAGGAACCCAAAGTTCATTAAGTGATGGGTAAACAAATTATAGTATATTTATACAATGGAATATTATTTGTCACGAAAAGGAACGAAGTACTGATATATGCTACAACATAGAAGAACCTTGAAAACACTGCTAAATGAAACAAATCATTTGCAAAAGACCACAGAGGGCATGACTCCATTTATATGAACTGTCCACAACAGGCAAATCTATAAGGATAGAAAGAAGATTAGTGATTGCCTAGGATTGGGAGGGGGTAGGGACGCTGGGAAGTGGTAGCTGAAGGGTGTAGGATTCCTTTTAGGGTTGATAAAAATGTTCTAAGATTGACTGTGGTGGTGGCCACATAACTGTGAACATACCTAAACCGCTGACTTGCACATTTCTAAGTGTAAGGCATGTGAGAATCTCGACAAAGCTGTTTACAAAAAATTGGGGAGCTAATAACTTTAAAATAATTTATAGTGGAATTCCCTTACCTTCAAATTTAATAGATGCATTTAAAAATATGGTTCAATTCCTACATATTTAAGGCATAAATTGCTCCAAGAAGTGCGGATACATATGTGGACCAATTTTGCTCACGTGCTGTCTGGGGCACCTCTGCAAAAGATGTCAATTATTTAATTCATTCAACCCCTATGTGTGAAAATAAAATAAAAGATAGTCACCTACTCCTTCATAAAAGCCATCTCCCCGGCAGAGTGCCACGTTCCTTGTGAAAAGAATTGTTGGTCAGGTGTGTGTCAAAAATATATACAGAGATCTTTCCTGTGTAGCTCCTCAAGTTGGATTCATGTTTTTGAAGCTCTCTTTTCTACCAGACCTTGAGCAGGACACAGGGGCCTGGTGACAGGTGAAGTCACACAAAGGATATAGCTTGAGGATTTCCTGAAAAATCTTTCCACTTCTTCACTGCTTTCGGCCTCTCCTGAGACACTGACTAGAAGTTGTCAAGTCGGACACTTTTATAAGAAAGATGAGCCCCAGGGCTGGGCCTGCCAACATAGCACAACAAACTTGTGACCCAGGAGGGTTTAGTAAGGAAGAAATAAGTCAGATATTTCAAATAACAGTCCGAGACTGCGGCCGGCAGGGAGACAGGCCGCTCAGATCATAAGTGTTCACGGTGCACTGGCTTATCAGTACATCCACCCTGGAACACAGGGCTCACCTGGAGGTACTTTTAGTTTCTCCCTCAGAATTTCCGTTTAGAGAGGAGATGAAATTCTGAACCTCGGATTGATGTGATCAGACTCAGGTAGTTGTGACAAGTGTGCCACACAGACAGTGCTTTCTGTCCCCAGTGGGATTCAGGAAATCTGGATTCATAGGCCCCACCCCCCTACCATCACCATTTCCCAGCAACCAGACGCACTCAGCTTTCTCTCTACAAAACAAAGACAATCCTACCTGCCCAGCCATCCTCACAGATTTGGGGAGGTCATGGACACGGAAGTGCTTTGTGAGTGTCACATATAGGCTTAGGCTGACCTCGGAGAAATGACTTCATTCTTGTTACTACACTTATGTCCTACAGCAGGTGCATAAACACCGTGGTCATTTTAGTCATCATCATCCCTCGGCTGAGAATAAAGAAAATGTATTTTTGGAGCAGAGGATGGGAAAGGAAAGTTTGGAAAATGTAGAGAGATAGAGGAAAAAGCACCAGGGGTAGCTGGGGAGTTAGAGGGAAAGGGCCTGTCTGGAGCGCCGGGCTGGGGTGTCACGGAAAAGAGTTAAAGAAGTCAGCAGGAGCACAACAGTGAATGCCTCTCAGAGCTGGAACAAGACTTTTCATCTCAATCCTGAGCGTTATCAGGCTCTGGATCTTTTTCAGTGCTGGCCAGAATGACTGGCGCCCTTGCTAGTGATCATGGCAGCAGCAAAGGTTGTGGGCAGGGGGTGGGGCCCAGGGTACACCAGGGCCAGCGTTGGGTCTCCTGGCTTTGCCGAGGACTCTCGTGGTCAGCCCCAGGGGTCATTGGCTCCCTAGCCATGGTGCCAGCTGGATTCAGGCTCCCATTTGTTCATTGGTGGCCCCACCTCCTAGGGTGGCCTGACACTGCTTGGCCATGAGGTCCTCAGGCATGGTCTCGTGCCCTTTATATTTATTTTTTAAAAAGCAACAGATGATTACTATTGTGGAAAATTTGTAAAATTATCCAAATCATAAAGAAGAAAATAAAAGCAGTAATTCCACGTTTTGGTCCTAATTACCACCTTTTTACATCTATAATTTAAAAGTAGTTTTGCAATATGTTTCATTCAACAATAGATCATGAACATTTTCTCAACTCATAAATATCCCTGGTACAATCTATTCGTAAGGATCACTCTGCAACCTTTCACATAGGTGGAATGAATTAGTACATGTATAGCTCTTAAAACAGTGAGTAGCTCATGGTAAATCACCCAGTACAGCTGAGCAATTATTATAACATGGATGGATATGAACTATGTGTATCATTTAATCAGCATTTTATCATCAGACATGAAGATGGTTTTTACTAATATAAATAATGATCCAGGGGTTGGGTATATAGCTCAGTTGGTAGAGCACTTGCCTTGTAAGCACAAGGCCCTGGGTTCAATCCCCAGCACCGCAAAAAAAAAAAAAAATAATGATCCAGTGTGCACCTCGTGAACAAATGTGTCTGTCTTCACATCTGATTTCCTCAGGATATATTCCTAGCAGTAGAATGGCTGGATCATAAGCTATGTAGTTTTTCTAAATACCAGAAGAGGTTCCTGAGTACCTTTATCCATTCAGACAGACTTTGGGCTATTAAAAACCTTTTTTTATTTCTCTTCGAATGAGGCTGCATTTGGAGATGGCTTCTCACCTGAGGGTGAGGAGTTCTGTAGCTGCCAAAAATATTAGTGTCCCATTTTATGACAGCAGCTGGAAGGTATGATGACCCCAAAGGCCTAAAGCAAAGCTCAGACCAGCTGTCACATACCTAGTTATGAAGCTTTGGGAAAGGTACCCAACTTCTTTACATCTCAATTTCTTCACCTGTAAAATGGTCTTACCACCTACACTCCCTATGTTAATGAGGGGTTTAAGTAAGAATTCTAAATCTCCTATGGAGTTCAGTTCAAAAAAACGTCTCATACACGGCAGTTACCATTAATAGAATTAGTGTAGCTGGTGTTAGCAATTGTTCTGGCAGCAATAGCAGTAGCATCGAGAACTGAAGAGCCTGACAGTCCTTCCTTAGGGCTGCCTCCTCTCTGGGGAGATAATATTGGTGTGCAGAAGGCCACGCCCTTCCCCTCAGGCAATCCGGACCAGAACAGAAGCTTTGCCTTCCTTCCATTTCCTGCACTAGCCAAACTGGGAGACATTCCAAACATCACAGGCTTAACCTCCCCCACAGCCAAGGGGGCGCCGGAGACCCGAGCCCTGGCTGCCTAAGGCAGCCCTCATCCTCCAGAAGCCACCACCCAGCCCAAGCACCATTCAGAAACTGGCTTGATCCTCTCAAAGGTGGCCAGACCTACCGGAAGTGAGCCTAACAAGCCGGAAGTAGACTTGATCCCCCTGAAATGGCACTGAGGCTTTGTTGGTATGGTCGGATTGAGAAGGACTTAATATCCTACTCAGGGGTCCTACTTTCTGCCAGATGCAGTGCAATTACTTACCTCACTACTTGAAGAAAAAAAAAAAGTATTTTTCATACAAATGTTATTCATGTTAGCATATAATGAGTTTGTTATATTTCAACAAATTAATACATTTTTCAATATCACTTTTAACTCAGTATAGTAAACAGAGGTAGACAACTCTCACAAAATCTCTTTGGGGTCCTCTAGCGTTTTAGGGTATTGATGGATACTGACGTTCAGGAACCACTGTTCTGATACATAAATGTGACACACGTCTTAGCTTATTTAGGTCTTTAGTACTTTCAGTGAAGTTTTGCAATAGTCACCATTCAAATCTTGCACATCTTTCATTTGATTTATTGCTGGGTGTTTTAAAATATTTTTATACTATTATAAATGCCATACTTAAAGTCACAATGAAAGCTTGCAGATATGTAGAAATACAATTTGTCTGTTTTGTGTCCAGTAACTTTGCTACATGCTCTTATCAATTTTCATAAATGTGCTTTGAGGTTTCCTTTTTTAAACAAGAAAAGAAGAAATAGAAGGAAATTTTCTTTTTTGGATGTCTGACCTCCAAGACTACAAGTGAATACATATATGTTGTTCTAAGCCACTAAAATTTTGGGGATGATTTCTTGCAGTAGCAATGGGATATTAATAGAGGCATGCACTACAGATTGCCCTGTAAAGTCCTGTTTTTCCCTTTACAATCATGGGAAGATACTTCAAGACCACTATCATTTCAAATTTATTTTCTTACTTTTACTCACTAAATTTAGCATTCATTAATAATTGTTGCCTGAACAATTAATATGATTATGACTTCTGCCTCATGGTGACTTCCTATTTCTATCATTCCTTCTATCTTTATTAATTGGAATGCTACTGCAATGACTTAAAGACAGCTTTTTAAAATATATCGCCACAATACTCTTGCTTTAGATAAAAACAGTTATCCTTCAATAGCATCAAATATCCAGTAGGTGTTCAAATTCCCCATGAGGTTGTTTTAATAATGTTTTCCTTTTTCTTCATTTAATTGCACCTTGGGCCTCACAGATGTTAGGCAGGTGCTTTACCACTGAGCTACACCCCCAGTCCTGTAGGTATCTTAAAGTGCAGGTCTGTTTGAAAAGGACACTAAACAGTGTTGAAACACAGCATTTGATTGATATGTCTCTTAGTTTCTTTAATAGATAGTTTTCCTCTTTCTTTCCATTGCTATTTACTTTTTCCTTTTTTTTTTTTTTTTTTTTTTTTTTTGCAGGGGGCACTTTCTCTTGTTCTTTATCTGTTGAAGAATCATGGTATGTTCTACAGAACTTTCCACATTCTGGATTTCCTGATGGCATCCCATGCTAATGTTTAACTTGTTTCTGGTTCCTTTGTATTTCCTATAATCTGATAATTAACTTTAGGGATTTGGTAAGATTCTAGTTCAGTTTTGGGCAAAAACTCTTCATAAATAGCATTGAGTGTTCCCAATTGTGCACACCAGGTGCACATAATTGTTGCTCGTTTGATTAAGTTTGACTAGGGTTCAAGTGCTGTGAGCCTGATCCTATATTATACAAAATTTTCCATCAACTTTTGCCAAATGATTTCCATAGCCATTGGTATTCACAAAACATTTTTCAATGTAGTTATTTTATTTGTTTCTTTATATTTTTAAGGAAAGAGTGCATATATCAGTGAATAGTCAGAAAATGAACAGAGACTTAAATGAATAAGTGATTTTTCATTTATTTTTCTCACTTAAGAATGTTAGAGGTAGGCATGTTACCTCTAGTCTAGAAATGATGCAGTGGTTTAATGATGTCATCAATATGCTCTCTATCTCTCATGCTTGTTGATTTATAGTCACAAAATGGTTGCACAGTTCCTGAGATCACATACTCATTCAAGACAGAAGAGAGATGAAGAGGTAATCCCAATTATTTCTGTTCTTTTAACTAAGAATGTAAAAGCTTTTCCTGAAGTCACTCAGCTGCAAGATAGACTGTAAAAGTGAGTTTTTAGACTTTTCTGGTCTTTATAAAGGAAGATAACAAAGAAGAAGGGGCTTGGGAATGGATGTTGGGTCAGTCAAACAATGTCACAACACTGGAGTCACTGGATAAAGATTCATGAACACTAACCTAAGTGTTATGGTTTAGATGGGTTGTCCCCCAAAAGCTCACATGTGAGACAATGCAAGAAGGTTTGAAGGAGGAATGATTGGGTTATAGCCTTAACCTAATCAGTGGATCGCTCTCTGATGGAATTAACTGAGTGGTAACTGGAGGCAGGTGCAGTGTGGCTGGAGGAGGTAGGAATTGAGGGTGTGGCTATGGGGTATGTATTTGTATCTGGTGAGTAGAGTCTCTCTTTCTCTCTCTCTCTCTCTCCCCCCTTCCTGATCATCATGTGAGCTGCTTCCCTCTGCCATACTCTTCAGTCATGATGTTCTGCCTCACCTCAAGCCCTGAGGAATGGAGCCGGCCTTCTACAGACTGAGACCTCTGAAACTGTGAGCCCTCAAATAAACTTTTCCTCCGCTACAATTGTGTTGGTTGGGTCTTTTAGTCACAGCAGCAAAAAAGCTGACTGAAACACCAGGAGACATGGACTTTCTTTTGTAGGATATGAGGAATCATCAGGTTTTGGTCTGGGGACCAGCAAGCCCAAGACAGGACTGTTGGGACGGGACCCAGCAGGGTTGAAATGTGCACTGAGCCATGGGCCTGAAGGGAGGGGCCAAGCCAAGAGGAGAAGGGAGCTGTTCAGAGGGGATGAGTTAGAGCAGAGATTTTTGCCTTATGAATATTAAAAACATTTATTTCCATTTTTTGTGAAAAATAGAAATGATAAGCAGTAAATTCCAGAATTTCTTTACATTCACCAATCAATTAAGAATAGCACGTGCACAGAGTGTGAATGTAATTAATATTACTGAGCTGCACATTTAAACATGGTTAAGAGAGTAGATTTTATATTATGTGTACTTTGCTAAAATTAAAAATAATTTTTAGATTGAGGGACAAAGCTCAGAGTGGAAATCATAGCTAACTAAAGGGTCAGGAAAGAATACAAGGACTGTATCTGACAGGGGCCATGCTTAGCTCCCTTTGGGGACAACAGCAAATGATGGAGAAGGGGTATAGAAATAGCATTGTCCTTGCAGTCACAGGAGCTGGATTTAAAACATGCTTCTGAATTTAGTCTGTGGGCTTGAACTAATTGTGGTAACTTTTAAAAGTTTCAGTACCTTTTTCTGTAAAATTGTGATCAAAGTACCAGCTCTGCCTACTGCCCTGGGAGGATGTAAGGGATCAACTAGAAAGTAAATTGGATGAAAAGCTGAGTTTTCCCAGACTGTAAACTTCACATCCTACACTCAGGCAACCCAAGTCGCTGCTAGGTTAAGCTCCTGCTCTCAAACTTGAAAACACTAGATTTCTGGTCTGGTCCAACCAGTTGGTGGGATTCCATCCCAAGGCCCCTGACACTGAATTTCAAACTATGCAGTAGAGGGGTGCTCATGGAAGGAAACAGCGTCCTCTGGCACATTTCTTTTCCCTCCCACTTCAGGTGCAGTCATCCTTTTGCATCCATGGACGATGCCCCTACCCCCACCAAAGGACACCAAAATGTTTGGATCTCCAGTTCTAATTGAGATCAAATACTACTAAAGTGGGGTAGCATTTGCACATAATCTAAATGCATTCTCCCATTCACTTTGAATCATCTCTGAATAATGTATAATACCTAATGTAATGTAAATGCTAAGTATATAGTTTTCATAATGCATTGCTTAAAGAATAATGGTAAGAAAAAGTCTATACATGTTCAGTACAGGTGCTATTTTTTTTTTCAATTTTTTAGGGAATTTTTGAGCACAGTTGTTTGAATCCATGGATAAAGAGTCTACAGAAATGGAGGGCAGACTGTACTTGGGAAGGCAGTCTGAATGTTCCAGAAGTTCACACACTAGGCCAGGTTGGAAGTGGCATTTTGTACTATGGGTAGCAAATTGATATTTAAAGGCTTTGCATAGACTTCCATAAAATAGACTGCCTAAGCCTTTGTTTCTTGAGCTGGGAATATTAGTTGAGTTAAAAGTTTGGAGACATTTTGATTTTCTTATTCTTTTTACTGACCTACATGTTTATCATCTTGTGATTTAGTTGTTGTTATTCTTGCTTTAAAGTTTCACGTGGTATCTCTTTGATTAAAATGTAAGCTCCCAGGAGCAGAAATCATACAAAAAAAGGTCTCACAATGTAAACATTAAATTAATGTAACATATGGAAGTATGGTGGTGCACGCCCGTGATCCCAGGGGCTTGGGAGGCTGAGGCAGCAGGATCGCAAGTTCAAAGTCAGTCTCAGCACAAGTGAGGCTCTAAGCAACTCAGTGAGACCCTGTCTCCAAATAAAATACAAAAATAGGGCTGGGGATGTGGCTCAGTGATTGAGTGTCCCTGAATTCAATCCCTGTTACACCCCCCCCAAAAAAAATAGCGTATTGATTTTGGATGTGGAGTTTAAGAACAAAATCCTCCTGACTGCTGGGTCTGATATAAACCACACCTGCTTAGTACGTGCCAAGTGGCTTACAGGGATCTTTATGCTACACAGGATGGATGGCTCTTGGTTATGTGACAGCTGGTCATTCTGTCTATGGATGATTGTTTACTGCCCTTTCCTCAGGCAGTTCTCTAGGTTGACATATCTAACAAAGTAGTGGAAGTAAGAAAAGATGGAAAATCATGTAGACATTCAGCAAAGGTTAAACGAGATTGAAATCACTATATTCAATGTCAATTATTTGAATCATTCAGATTCCCATGATGGCAGAAACTGCTGAGTCAGCTCCAGGCTCTGGTGTTGGTGACCCAGAAGAAGGACGTTCCTCACAGTGTGCACCAAGGATGGCTAATGGTCCATGTGAAAGATCCAGGAGTTAGTTGGTTACAGAATTAATGATTATGACTTAGATTTGCTTTGGGTTTGAAATAATGGTTCAGTCCTCGTTGCTTGACTATTTGAGCATGGCCAGTCCTCCAACACCCACTCCACCACCCAGTGAGAAATGAAAAGTTGTGCTCCATTTGTGTACAATGAGTTGAAATGCATTCTGCTGTCATGTATAACTGATTAGAACAAATTTTTAAGAATCTAAAAAAAAAAAAAAAGAGAGAACTTTTCAGTGGGGCAAACTGCTTAGGACCCAATCCCTATACTACTTCACTCTCCTTTTCTGACTCTGGGAAAGTCCCTTCAT
The DNA here is from genome assembly GCA_020662805.1 of Glaucomys volans. NCBI lineage: Eukaryota > Metazoa > Chordata > Mammalia > Rodentia > Sciuridae > Glaucomys > Glaucomys volans. Next base: position 547,159 of record JAJEJO010000163.1, read on the forward strand.
GTCTATGTGCCAGTTTCCTGTTTTATAACAAACCAACAAAAAGTCAGGTATGGTGGCTCACATCTGTAATCCCAGCAGCTTGGGAGGCTGAGGCAGGAAGATCTCAAGTTCAAAGCCAGCCTCAGCAATGTAGTGAGACCCTAAGCAACTCAGCAAGACCCTGTCTCAAAATAAAAAATAAAAAACAAGCTGGGGATGTGACTCTGTGGTTAAGGGCTCCTGGGTTCATTCCCCAAAACAAACAAACAAAAAATATCCATAATATTGTAATGGGGATGAAATGAATTAATATATGTACCATCTGTGGATGAATGGATAAGTAAATTATGGTATGCCTATATAATCAAATAGTATTTAGTTATAAACAATGAATATAATACTGGTGGTCTGTAATTCAAATGAGATTTGAAAACATAATGTTAAGTGAAAGAAGCAGCACATAAAAAGGCCACATATTATATGACTCCTTTTATAAGAAATATCTAGAATAAGGTAGCTACATAAAGCCAGAAAGAAGACACTGTCTCTGAGGAGACAGGGAGTGGGGACTACTGCTCAATCAGTATGGAATATTCTTCTAGGACATTGAAAAAATTTGAAACTAAAGAGAGGTGATCATTGAACAACATTCCAATGTATCAAATGCCATCGAATTATGAACTTCAAAATGGTTAACTGGATACCATGTGAATTTTACCTCAAAAAAATGTGAATCATTTTGTGAAGTTTGTGGCATATAACAAACAAAAAATTATTATTACAACTCATCACCTACTTCAGCCAGCATACAAATCTATTGGTTTCAGCTGTTTTCAACACAAGGAAAAAATATTACTAAATAGAATGCAGCTTGAGGGGATTTCCCTGAAGCCTACCCATTACACAATTGCTAAGAAAATAACATTACATCTTGTTGCAGAAAGAACAAATAAGCATCTGGAATAAAATGGATAGTTCTTGGAGAATGGTTCTGAGTGTTAAACGTTAGAAAACTATTCCATTGTTTAAATATCTCTGGCATCTTTATCGCTGGTTTTCATTCTCATTATTATCATCTTAGTGTCAGCCTCCACTGTCTTGTGTATTGAAATATAATCCATAGGCCATAAATTTACCACTCTAAGTGTGCAGCACGGCCATCTTTTAGTATAGTCATTGTGTTAGCTTTCTAACACTGTAACAAACATCTGAGATAACTTATAAAGAGAAAAGGTTAATTTTGACTCACAGTTTTGATTACTAGGCCCCATTGCCTTTGTGTCTGTGGTGAGCAACCTATCATGGTGGGAGTTCATGGCAGAGAACTGCTCACCTCATATCCAGGAAGTGAAAGGAAGAAAAAACTGGAGTCCCACAATCCCCTTCAAGAACTTGGCCCCATTTACCCAAAGACCTCTCACTAGGTCTCACCTCTTAAAGTTTCCACCAAAGCATCATCTCCCCAAGGCCCCTCTCTGGGGACCAAGCCTTTAACACATGGGCCTTGAGGGGACATTCCAATCCAAACTATAGCAGTCAGGAAGTCACTGTCTTTTGCCTGGAAATTGAATAACTGGGTTTTCCTGGCTGACCCTTCCAGCTGGTTTGATCTCTAAGACACAGATCTAACCATGTTCCCATGCTCTTTTCGACCCCATACATACTCCCTGCCCACCACACATGGAGGGTCTGTGTTCCCAGCATGCTCACTCTCTGCCTCCTGCCCAGCCTGCCCCCTCCTACTTCTCCATGGGCTCCAGCCATCGTGAACCAGTTGTGGTTAACTGAACACCCTCTGTGCTTCTGCACAGGCCTGGCCTTTCCCTGGTGTATGGTCACCCTTTCCTCTCCAGGAAACTTCCATCCCACCTTTAAGGTCCACTGAAACCTCCCTTCCCGTCTGAAGTCTAATGATGAAGTGACCCACCTCTTCCACCTCCTCTCTGCTCCTTATGTACCAACAGTCACCTCATGGAATTGAGGTTTGTTTTCTATATGTCAGCATCCCCCTATGTCCTGAAAACTTCACACATGTGGGAAGTATGGGCTTCCATATGGGTTGGGGATGCAATCACCAAGCAACTTCAATTTGTTCTCCCCCTGCCGCTTTAACTTCTCTTAGGGCTTGGGTGAACATTCAAGAAGACCCATGACTCTCGGGTGCTAGGATGCTGAGTTTTGCCATCATGTTCAGCTCAGCACTTAGCTTTCTCTCTTCAGTGCTTAGAAAGGTTCACTCCTACGGAACAGTCAAATCCCCAGCTTCTTTCCAAGTCAGGGATTTTCCCTGATCCCTTTTAAGGCCTGCAGAAAACCCAAGCTGAGGAAAGAACTGAGCTCAGCTTTTTCACCTGGAGGTCTGTATTTCTGAACCCTCTGGGTGGGGGTGGGAGTTCCAGGAGGGAGAAGAGAAGGATCAGGAGTTTCTTACTTGGTTTGTCTCCTGCTTTCTGGGCCTCACTGATGTTTACTGTGACTTTTTATGGTGTATATGGGATAGGATGGCATGTGGCAAGGGGCTGTTCCCTGGATTCTTTGAAATTCTCTCTAGGACCAGCAGCTTCTCATTTGCACTCCTTTGACCCAGGTGGTGGGTTTGCCTCCAGCTGATGGGCTGTTGCTGCTCTGCAGCCCCTAAGGATCCTTCAGCTTCTCTTCTACCTGTTCTTTTCTTTATGCTGCCCATCAGGCAGGATCTGATGGCATCCCATCCAAGCCCTTGCCCTGTGGCTCACCATGTGGCATGCGTTTGCTGGAGAGCTCTGGGAGTCCCTGTATCAGCATCCACCTCATTGTTGCTCCTGTAGTGGGTGGCAGGCACTGGTCCCCCAGGACCATTTCCTGCAGCGGTTACTGAGTCCCATTGAAGTTTCTCTCCAGGGATCCTGCAGGTGGCATGGGATCACAGCTTATGGAAAGCTCTGCTTAAAGTCCTCTTTAAAGCTTCCTCTCCATCCTCATCATCAAATTTTCTTTTTCTTTTTCTTTTTTAGTTGTAGAGGGACACAATACCTTTATTTTATTTATTTATTGTTATGTGGTGCTGAGGATCAAACCCTGGGGCTCACACGTGCTAGGCAAGTGCTCTGTCCGTAAGCTATAGCCCCAGTCCCCCACCATCAAACTTTCCATGTTGATGAGGAATCTAAGGTCATGAAACCAGTGTTTGAGTACTACCTTGGCATATCTACCTCTTGGATTCCCACCCCCACTTTGGGATATCATACCCATTGTGTTTTTTTCTTATTTGGGGTGATTTTAGGCAACACCACCATCAATCCTGTGCCCATGTCTTGACTTGAACTTTTAGTTATCTTCATCTCTTTGCAAACCAACTGGATGGCTGCAGTCTGGAGGATAGGACTAGCCTGAGGGAAAGAGGAGTTTGATTATGTGCTACAAAAGCCCTGTTCATGAACATTCCTTTGTCAAGTTCCAAATGATTTAGCAAAGAAAAAGTCGACCCATTTCAAAAATGCAACCTCGCTGTTTCAAAATGAATTAATTAAGGGCAGGATTGGAGATTTTAAAGTGTGTAGATTGCTAATTATTTATTATTTTGAACTAAAAATATTATTATCAAAAATATCTTTACTTCATTTCAGAGGGAATGTGTCATCTTCCAAGAATTATACAGAGGCACCAGTGGGATGTTGGGAGGGCATTAATAACCCATGATTACTAACATCTTTATTCTTATTTCTGATTACAACTGTACTTCTGGCTTTAAAATATTTTGAACATGTAGAGCCAAGTTACATAGGATGTAAAAGTCCCTCATAAATCCCTCTGAGATAATCACCAGAAATGCTCTTTTTTACTATTTTCTATGTGTGTATTATCTTAAAATGTAATCAAGTTAATGTTAAAAACAAAAATGGAAGCATATTGTGCAAACTTTACCACAACTTGCTTTAACTTAACAATACATCTTGGCCATTTTTCAATGTCAGTTCACAAACTATTCATCATTTCATTTTATGGACCTACCAAAATGTACTGATTGACTTTTTGATTACCTCTGGGCTTTCACAGCTATACATTACTTCAGGTTTTTTTTTTTTTTAAATCTTTGCATTGTATCTTAATGAGTTTGTCTGAGAATTTTTGTTGAGTGGTTAATTTCTTGCCTTTGCTTATGGAAAGTTATCAGTCTTTTCCTTAATGGTTTCTAGCCTTCAGATCATGTTTGCAAGGCCTTTCCCACTGGGAATCTATAAAAATGTTCAGGTGTGTTTTCTTCTGAAACTTAAATTTTTTTTCTTTCTTATATAAAAATCCTTTCTCCTTTGAGAATTTGGTCTGATTTGAGTAGGAAGAAGGGTTCTGGCCATATTCTATCTCAATTTTTTTATTCATTGTACACAAATGGGGTACAACTTTCATTTCTGTTTGTACACAAAGTGGAGTCACACCATTTGCGAAATCATACATGTGCATAGGGTAATGATGTTTGTCTCATTCTATTATTTTTCCTTCCCCCACCTCCTCCAAACCCCCATGCAAGAACTGGCTTCCAGTGACAAGGCCAGCTTGTCAGGACTTCTGATTGAGATCCAGGCCAGGCCTGTTCTACCATCTGCCTCCCCCAAATCAGGCTGGTTAGGAAGACTGGACTGAGCCAGGTAGAAGTCTTCAGACCTCACCAGAATTTCACTAGTTCCTTCTGAAAGGATTGCATTTTCAGGATGTTCATAATAGACAGGAATGTTCTCAGGTGGAGTGCAACTTCAGCCTTTCTTATTGCTATTGCTAAATATATAGAACACTCTGGACCATGCAAGTAGCAGGTCTTCATCATTTCATCACTGTGGCGATCAGGCAACTTCCATCTCCAGACACATTCTTTCACAGCATATGTCTATCAGGGACAGAAGAGGAGATCCAATGAAGCTGTGTGTCTGGTAAGGGAGGGTGGTTCTATCCTCCTGGACCCTGGTCATCAGAATAGAATGGCCTGGTTCTGCCCTTTGACTGTATGAAGGCAATTCTTTGGAAATCCACCTTGCCAACATCAAACTCACAAATTTCCATCACCTAAAGCAGATTCAGGAAAAAAGCACTAAGAGAAGGTCTATGTAGATAATAGTTGTGAACGTGGAGTAAATCACAGGAGCAGAATGGTCCTCCAGGAGGTGCAGACTTAGTAGAGGATGAAACTGAAATTCATAGATGCCTCACAAGAACCTCTTGCTTCTAGGGTCATTGTAACATAATCAATTCCCAAGGTCCTTTCAGGTGAGAGAAGCCATGGGAGGGGGTGCAACCTGCAGGGGGCTGTACCTCTTGGGCTGACTGTAACTTGCTCTCCCTGGATGCATTCACATTGGCCTTCCCTCTACTGTCAGCCAAGCTGCCTTGCTCCCGTTCCTAGATTTCTCTCTGAGTGCCTCTGGGCTACTCACATGGAGTTCAGCTGCTTTGTTTCAGTGACACACTGAGCTTTTAATAATGCCGCCCTCTGCCAGTCCTTGTGCAGCATTTTAGTGGCAGCTCTTAGCACTTGGTGAAGATTTGTCACCATACAAACTGGTGTCTAGAGCTGGCTTGGAGGCTTCCGTGTTGGAGCTGATTGGAAACCCCAGCTCCTGATTGGATGCTGTTTCCTCAAGCTGCCTCCTTGGGCTCTAAAATCACAGGGCCAGAGGATTTGGCAACCCTAGTTTGTGTGACTTTAAACAACATTCTTCAACTCTTCCTAAGATGTTGGGGACCACCTGGACTGGTGGAGGAAGGGAATCCTTAGGGAATCTGCTACTCGATTCAAGTAGAGACCCCAATTTTATCTATTTTACATATTAAAAATACACATAAGGTTTCCTTTGGAGAAAGGGTTCAGAGGCCAAAAAGACAGGGAAAATCACCACTTTTCTCACATGATCTTTTTTAAAAAACAAAACAAAACAGCTATATTGAGGCCAAGCTTTAGTACAATCATCCTTTTTGGTGGTCTGTTCTGGGTTTTGATAATCAAGACACAGAACACTTCTATTATTACAAAAAGTCTCCTCATTTTCCTTTGTAGTCAATTACAAGCCAACCCACCCCAGCTCCTGGAGGACAGAAATTAATTTTATGTCCCTTCAGTTTTCCTTTTTACAGAATGTCATACAAGTGAAACCATAACATATGTGGTCTTTTTATTGTGAAACAATCCTATAAATCACATGCAATTAGAAGAAGTCCCTCACAGTCTTGCTCTTTACCCAGTTTCCCCCCGATGGTAACATGTTAGGAAACAGGGCCATAACGTCACAGCCAGGATCCTGACCCAGATGCAGTGAGGATACAGCATCCCAGGGGCCCTCTGTTCATTACTGCCCCTACTGCTCCCTCCCCACCCCTCTTTAACCTCTGGAAAACATTTCTCTTATCTCTGTTTCTCTAACTTTGTCCTTTTGAGAATGTTCTATAAGTGGAATCATACAGTAAGCAACCTCTAGAGTTAGCTTTTTTCACTCAGCACAACTCTCTGGAGATTCACCAAAATCATGTGCATCCACAGCATGTTCCTGTTCCTCAATAAGCAGAACTCCACGGTATGGGCATACTACAGTTTGTTTAAGCCCTCACCCGCTGAAGGACATCAGAGTCACTTTCAATGTGGTGCTGTTATGCTAAGTTGACCTAAGCATTGTGTATAGACCTCTGAATGGACTCAGCTCTTCATTTCTCTGCAATAAATACCTAGGAGACCCTTTGTTGGATCATACATTTAGTTTTTTAAAAAAACTGCCAAGCTCTTTTCTGAAGTGAGTTTTATATTCCCACCAACCATGTATGAGGAATCCAGCCTGCACCTGGAAAACGTTTGGTATTGTCTCTGTGTTTGATTTTAGCCGTTTTGATAGGTGTAGAGTGCTATTTCATCGTGGCTTCATCTGCATTTCCCTAGTGTGAATGGTGTTGCCCACCTTTCCATGGCTGCCTCCCCCTCTGAGTATCTTCTTTGGTGAAATGTCCCTTTTGACCATGTTCTGTTTTGTTATGGTTTGGATGTGAGGTGTCCCATAAAAGCACATGTGTGAGACAGTACAAGAAGGTTTGGAGGAGAAATGATTTGGTTACAGCATTAACTGAGTGGTAACTGGAGGCAGATGGGTGTGGCTGGAGAAAGTGGTTCATTGGGGGCGTGGCGTTGGGGTACACATTTTGTACCTGGAGTGTGGAGTCTCCATCTCTCTGCTACCTGATCATCGTGTGAGCTGCTTCCCTCCACCACCCTCTCCAGCCATGATGTTTAGCCTCACCTTGAGCCCTGAGGAAGGGAGCCAGCCTTCCATGGACAAAAACCTCTAAAAATGTGAGCTCTCAAATAAACTTTTCTTCCCTAAAATTGTTCTGGTCAGATCCTTCAGTCACAGTAGCAATAAAGCTGACTAAAACATACTTGAATTTGTTTCTTTTTTTACTGTGCAGTTTTAAGACTTTAAAAAATATATTCTAGATATTCACCTTCCATTAGTGATACGGTTTGCAAATATTTTCTCGCACTCTGCATCTGTGTTCTCATCCTCTTAGGAGGATCTTCGCAGAGCAAAACTCTAAAATTTGTATTGAAGAGTTTCTATTGTGGCTGTTTTAAAATCATCCATCATTCTAACATCTCAGTCAATGGGTGTCTTTTTCACTGAGTTTGAGATCTTAGTACTAGTTATGCCAAGTGATTTTTTTTTTTTTTAATTAGAAACTGGACATTTTTGTATTATGTGGTGAAACTCTGGGTCTCGTTTAAACCTTCTGTTGTAGCTAGCTTTCTGTGATGCTGTTCCAACAGGGGAAGTAATTAAGGCACCACCTAATTACTGCCAGGGAAAGATGGAAATCCAGGCTCCCTACTGGGCCTCGGTGGATACCCGAGAAGAAGGTTCCTTGTCGCTGGGCAGGTTGGGGATTCTAACTCCCTAGTGGCCTCTGCTATCAAACACCCCAGCTTAGTAACACATAACACTTTAGAGGAAAGGTTGTCTACCCTTGTGATCTCATGTCTCACTTGGAGATGGCTCAGTGCAATGCCCCAGCATCATGAGAGAGAATCAGACAGCTTATTTCTAACCAAGGGGGAAAAAAACAAAGTTTAAAATTCTAGATATGGTTTCTATTGAATGCTTATATTTTCCCCACCATGGTAAAGTCAAAAAAATCACAAGTCAAGCCATCATTAAGTCCAGGGTTGGCTGTACTGGCTGGACACAGCACACACTTGCCCTTGAGTCTGCTCTACTTGTGGCCATAACATACTCCAGGGCAGCTGCTTGTGGAGGAGGTGACCAAGTGTCCCAGTTTGACCAGGCCAGCTTCATGTTTAATAATTTTTAATAGGGCCTTTTTCACTGGTGAAAATGTCTTGTCCATGATAAGACAAGTTGAAGGGCCCCCTCTGCAGAAGAACCTCAGGTCTCGCTCAGCAGCCCGCACATAGGCACAACTATTTTCTGGAGTTCTAGGAATTCTCAGATTTAATATATTTTAAGGAAAGGTTGGCAGAAGGCAGTAGGATTTTCAAGACCTCATTACAAATCCTCAACAGTTCTCTTTAAAATCCAGGGAAGATGTTTCAAAACCTCCGTCTCATTTAGTGGCTCTTAAGACTCCGTTTCCATAAAACATTGGTGAAGGTGTCCCAAAGGAATAGTTCTACAGCTTACGTGAAATAAGAACCTCTGTTTTCCATGCCACAGGAAATGATGAGCCAGTGGTAGAATGGACTCAATTTCAGTCTGTTTTCCAAATGTTCAGATAACTGATCTTGCTAGTTGGCTGATAGATAAACACACACAATGCTGAGTGAATACAATTTTTTTTAAAACTCAAAGTTTTTTAAATTTTAAAAATTTGTTGTAATTAGTTGTATATGTCAGTAGACTGCACTTTGATACATCATATGTCATGGAGTGTAACTTATTCTTCTGGTTATACATGATGTAGAATCACACTGGTTGTGTAATCATATATGTACATGGGTAATAATGTCTGATTCATTCTACTGTCTTTCAAGAAAGTATTTACTGACATAAGTATTTTTAGGGAAGTGAGAATTTCTGCATACCTGGAGTATGGTCATATTTTGGTAAAATTTAATTGGTAGTTCACATGGTGGAATTTAACATATCCAGATGTCATAGAGTTTTGGTATTCATATTGCTATTAATAAATAACACTCATTGAATCCTACTATGTGCCAGGCATGTGCTGAGTGAGTCAGAAATGGTATCTGTTTCCTCTTGGGCAACCCCACTCACACCTAATCTTGCAGAAGAGGAAACTGAGGCTAGGGGATGGGAGAAAGCCTACTTTTCATGCTCTGCCACCTAAACTCATTTGAAATCATCTTTAGAACATCCTGCATATTCACTGTGGTCCAAAAGCTATCATTTGACCTCTGCACTTAGGCCATGATTCAATAACAATCAGAGAAAACTCCAGAAGCCACAGCAAAATCATCTTTTTCTTCTGATTCTGAAAAGATCTTTTGTTTTGCCATGTTTTTTTTCCTTTCTTTTCTTCTAAGGGACAAAGTTAGAGAATCTGAAAAAAAACTGAGGCCATACTGTACTAAATACCATGCTGCTGATTTCCCTGGGGATCTCTCCAAGCCACAGGCTTAGCGCACTGTTGACTGCGATGCTCCTTAGAGGGATCTCCTCCCTTCCAGACTCCCACTTTAGTCTGGATCTGTCTAAATGTTAGCTTACCCAAGGTGGGCAATTTGCGATTGTTGTCATCTGGCACACAGTAGGTGCACAATAGACATTAGTTTGAAGACTGAATGTGTTAAGTGAAGGAAGCAATGACCCAAAATGGTTTTCACCAGGACCATGAGCAACCTGAGTCCAGCAGGGTGGAGGAGGTCTGAGAATGTGGGTGTAGCTGGAGGAAGCAAAGAGGATGGTGGGAGGAGAGGGGATGGGAGGGGTAGTAGAGGCACAGATGAAGCTGGGATCTGCAGACCTTCCTCCTATACTTGCCACCTGTGCTGCCTGTACTTACCTTTAGCATGAGACTTGGCATGTCATTGTACCCAATAGACAGAGTGCCATCAGGGCTAGCTCACTGCAATCCTTAATCCTTAGCACCATACTGGGTATGCAGAGGGGCTCCAAGAGCAGATGGATGGGGCAGAAGTACCCTCTGGATAAACCTCGGCATTGTCTTCAGGAGTCTGGCCTCACTGTCCTTTTGTCTTCCACCCTTCTGCTCCCGAGTGACCAGCCAGGCGCTGCTCTGGCCGCCCTGCCTTGCTCTTGCCCAGTGCCTACCTTTCCTTTGCCCTGTTCACACTGGGCAGTCAGAACATGTTTCTGCTGTTCCCATGTCAGAGGCTGGCGCCGGGCCCTGTGAGCCTGGAAAGCCTTCCCTGCCTCCTGGCTGTCAGCAGGAAGGACAGAGAGGTGGCCGAGATGCTTTTCTTGCTCACACACGGAGTGCACTTCTGCCAACAGTTCTGAAGGCCTTTTTGTCCCTCTGTGGTGTCAGAGCCCGAACGCACTTTGCATGGCAATGCTGGGCTTTCCTGGAAAGCCCTCTGTTTCCTCTCCAGCCCGGCATTTCTTTGCCTTTTTAACGCCAGCCTGGATGGTCCACTGGCCTCAGGGGCCTTTCTAAATCCAGACCAGACTGTAGGTCAGTTTTTCTCCTTATCTTTTTAAAAATAAATGTTTACTTTTTAAAGTAATTATTAAAAATCAATATATGTATACATATATATATGCATATATATGTATATATATACACACACAAAAGGAAATTTAAAAATACAATAAGCACAAGCAATATTATCTCATTGCCTGTGCTAACAACTATTTGTTCTACTATTGATTTTTTTAAAAAACCTGATTATTATAGTAACAGACTCCAAATAGCATTACTTCAAGTTAAATATTTGCTTGACTATCTACTCATTTATATGCAGTTCCACATTTAATTTTTTTAAAAAATCGTAATAATTTCAGATTTGCAGAAAAATTGCAAAGAGAGCACAGCGACTTCCCATTTACCCCTCCCTCATCCAGCTTCCTATAATGTTAGCATCTTGAAAAACTGATATATTTGTCAAAACTCAGACAGACATTAACATTGGTACAATACTATTAATTAAACAATAGATTTTAATCTCAGTTTGATTGGTTTGTTCATTTATGTTCTTTTTCTGATTCAGGATTACATGTGAGATCCCAGATTACATTCAGTCATCTGTCTCCTTAGTCTCTTCCCAGCTGTGACACTTGCTCAGTCCTCTCTTTGTTCTTCATGACTGGAACACTTTTGAAGAGTATCCAACTTGATCAGGAGTACCAAAGTGTACCAAATACTTGGTCAGGTGTTGGTAGAGGATATCACACAACTGGGATTAGACTGATGCTTTTCTCATAATACTACCTGGGTTAAGGATTTGGGGGAAGAATACCAGGAGGTGAAAAGCCCTTCCTCTCCCATCATGTCCATGGTTCTCTTTGTCCTTCTTAAAGTGTATATTCTTAAACTGGCAAGTGCATATTCTTAAGGCATATATTCATAAAAAGTCATGAAACATCTTTCCATGTCATTATGGGATCTTCTATCAATTATGATTTTGCTGCAACCCAGACAAGGCTTCAAGAATCCCTCTCAACATAGCCCAACCTTCTGGGGAGCCTACTTTAAAAGGACTTCACATTGAACCTTTTTGCAAATCTTCTCTACAACATCTTTAAAGGCTGAAAAGTAGTCCCCTGAAAGGTTGTAGCCTAATGTGTTCTACTGATCCTCTATGTGGTTGTCCTTTTCTTTCCTTTTTCAATTCTTAAAGGAAGAATTGCTAGTAGAGATGATCTCTTACCTGAAATGCTTGGGATCAGAAATGCTTCAGATCTGGGATGTTTTTGGATTTTGGAATATTTGCATATGCAAAATGAAATCTAAGTCTACACTGAAATTTATGTTTCATGTATGCACATAGTCTGAATTTCAGACAATATTTTTAATAATATTGTACAAAGTTTGTGTACAGTGATCTGTGAGAAAGCATCACTTATGGCATCACAAAAATGCCCCAAAAGTTTTAGATTTTGGGGTCTTCTTGATTTTCAGATTAGAGATGCTCAACCTGTACTATTACTCTTGGGTCAAAAGGAACATATATTTCTAAAATTTGTGGGGCTGGTGTTGTGGCTCAGTGGTAGAGCACATGTGTGGCACTAGGTTGGATCCTCAGCACCACATAAAAATAAATAAGTAAATAAAGGTACTGTGTCCATCTACAACTAAAAAAGTCTTTAAAAAAGACTTATGATGCATATTTTTAAGTTGACCCCAGAATGTTTTCATGAATTTATACTCTCAGTAGCAATGAAAAAACTGTTGTCCTCAAACTTATGTCAAAATTATTATAATGAAAAATAACAAATAAGTTTGTCACTTTTGACAGTTGAATCAAGAATGTTTTGCTGTTTTTATCTATACTTCCTCCATTAGTAGAGAGGCTGAACCTTCTTTTATAGGTTTTATTGTATATTTATATATTAAATATTTTAAAGCCTATTTATGTTATTTGTCCACTGGAAGATAATAGTAGTTTATTCATTGGCATGTAATGTATCAAAACTAAAAAATATGTAGCACATTTGTTATAAAATTCTCCCACTCTGAAGTTTGTCCTTAAATTTTGTGTAAAGTTGATTAATATACTGGTGTTTTACAGTTTTATGGAGGATCTAAGCTCAGTTGCCCCTGTTATGGTTTGGATGTGAATCCAAGGCATAGAAAACTGAGGAAAAAGTTCACATGTGAGACAACGCAAGAAAATTCAGAGGAGAAATGTTTGGGTTATGAAAGCCTTAACCCAATCAGTGAATTAATCACCGGATGGGGATTAATTGAGTGGTAACTGAAGGTAGGTGAGGTATGGCTGGAGGAGGTGGAGCATTGGGGACATGGCTTTGGGGTATATATTTGTATCTGACAAGTGGAGTCTCTGCTCTTGATCATGGTGTGAGTTGCTTCTCTGCTCTACACTCTTCCACCATGATGTCCTGCCTCACCTTGAGCCCTGAGAAATGGAGCTGACTGTGGATTGAGACCTCTGAAACTGTGAGCCCCCAAATAAACTCTTCTTCCTCTGGAATTGTTCTGGTCAGGTCTTTGAGTCACAGCAGTGAAAAAGCTGACTGGAACATCTCCCAAAAGAATCAGTTGATCATCCCATCCTTATTTATTTTGGCTTCCTGTCTTTCCTTGTTGATTTAAATGTCACCTTTGTGAATATTTACTTCTTCTGCTGAGTTTTCTTTCCCCCTTATCTGTTTTGTTATTCAGAACTGCACATTAGATTCCGCACTCCTATTTCCTTGTATCTTGAGCAGAGCTTTATGATACTGTTTAGTATTATATGGAACAAACCTTCTCATTACTCTAGTTTTTTTAAAAAATTAGCTATTCAAGTTTTGCCTTTTCATTCTGATGAATTTTAGGATTATTTCAAGAAGATTAAAAAATCTTACAGGAATATTAAATATATGATTTGTATTAGTTGGGGGAAATTTGCTAGCCTTGCCCTGCTCAATCTGCTAATTCAGTTACATGCTCTTTCTTTTTAGTCACATCTTCTATGTCTTTTGGAGAACAGTTATTCTTTTTCCTGAGTTTTCTATGCCTTGGATTCCCTAGACCAGTTTTTACTGCCCAATTGAAACAATAATGTAAAGAAGGAAATGTTTTTGCAAAATAGTCTTTTAACTCTATCAGTGTGGGGTGGAGATAAGGAGGGAAATGAGCCAATGCCCTTGCAGAGGAAGGTGATTTGCATAAAGAAAAGCAATTGGAGAAAGAAAAAAAATAAAACCATTGTGACAATTTGGTGAGCAAACTTCTGAGAGCCACACAGCCTTGGGCTCAGTTCCCTGATTGGATCCTTCATTCACCAGCTCTGGGATTGAGCTCCCTCCTGGGCCTTGGCCTCACTGTGAGACGGAGTTGGCTTCTACAGAGTCCTAGCAAGACTAGCAAGAACTCCTGTGTATTAAGTATTCAGTACTGTATCTGACACACTAAGTGCTCCATAAGTGATTAAACATGTGCATGTTTCAAATACTGTGAAAGGCTAATGAAACTGACCACAGACTAGACCACAAGAAATTCTGAATATCTAAGAAGGTGTTTTGGCAACATTCTCTGACCACATGAGCTAATGCTAGAAGTTAATGGTAAAAGTTTGAACAACAACAGCAGCAGCAACAACAACAAAAACAAAACAACAACAAAAAGATCAGCGCTTAGAAGTCAGAGAAAAACACCTCTCTCAAAATTTTTTGAGACACATACCATATAACTCAGCCATTTAAAGTGGTATCATTTAGTGGTTTTGAGATTGTTTACAGAACTGTACAACTATCACCACAATCAACATTAGAACATTTTGATCTTCCTAAAAAGAAACCCGGTACCTGGCAATGGCCTTGCCCCTTCCCCTCCCCCAATGCCCAGTCCCACCGCTGGGCAGCCCCAGATGATTCTGTAACTGGATTTGCCTGTTCTGGACATTTCATACAAATGGAATCACATAATTTTTGGTGCTTGGTGTTCAGTTTCTTTCACTTAGCATGGTTCCAAAGTTTCTCCATGTTCAAGAATGTGCCAGTACTTCATCAGGTGTTACGGGCAAATTCCACTACGTGGATCTATGTTTATTTATCCATTTCTCTGTTGATGAACATTTGGGTTGTTCCTACTTTTTGTCTATTATGAATAATGGGCTGTGAACATTTGTGGTTAAGTTCTTATGTAGATATGTGTTTCGCTTGGGTTAAGTTGTAACTCTATGCTTTATTTTTTAATATCAGTCAGAACTATTTCCTACAGTGGTTACACCCATTTACATTCCCCCAACAGTGTGAGGTTCCCATTTCCCCATATTCTTGCCAACACTTGTTATTGTTGTCTTTTTCATCTTAGCCATGCCAGTGGTTGTGAAGTAATATCTCATCTTGGTTTTGATTTTCATTTCCCTGATGGCTAATAATGCAGAACATCTTTTTGTGTTTTTATTTATCTTCTTTGGAGAACTATCTATTCAGATTCTCTGCTCATTTTTTTAATTTGGTGTTTTTTTTTAATTCATGAGTTGTAGGACTTCTTTATGTATTCAAACTATGAGTCCCTTATCAGATATACAGTTTACACATATTATCTCTCATTCTATGGATTGTCTTTTCACTTCTTTTGGTATCCTAAGACATATACAATCTCATAGGAGAGATAATATTTGTAAATTGTATTTCTTCTCTGAACAACAGTTCCTGTGTGCACACACACACCACATACCTAAAACACTTAGATTGAATAGGAAGTGAAAACTATGATTTCTTAGGCCGTCCACTGGGCAAACAGTGCATCTTCAAACACCTCTCCTGCCTGGCACAGCAGTGCCCCACTATGTGGCCCCCCAAGTGTTTACTTCATGGTTGCCATGAGTTTCCAGGGCAGGGCACCTCCAGCTGGGGAAACAGTTGAATACTTGGTAGCTGCTTTGTACATCTTGTTAGACAGAAGAAAAGAGAAAGGACCAAATCAAAGGCAGATGCCAACTTTCTGATCACAGGAAACATACCATTTCCCTAAGGAGAAAGACACAGATGTGAAAAATGGAAATGGGGAATGATGAAGATATTAGGGAAGAGCGCTATTAGAGGATAAACTGCTGGAGATCATTGGGTGTCCCAGGTATTCCTAAGTTGCTCTATCTTATGGGGTCAACAGTTGTGTTAAAAAAAAACGCCACAATGGTAAGTCCAGGGCTACCCCTACTGTGTCTGGGTAGCTCTGGGACAGAAAAGGAATGGAAACTCCTATCTAAAACCTGTCTCCAACCTCTGCCTAACCTCTCTGAGCAGCTCTTTGTCGTCTCTGCATGTTGTTGGAGCCCCCTGACTTGCTCCAGAAGGTTAACACAGCCCTCCCTCATGTGTGCTCACCAGGGTAGGCGTGTCACAGATTTTGCTGAAGGTATGGAGTTAACGGGAGGGTGGTTTAGGCACAGGCCAGGAACTTGAGTATTCGGAATCACAGTTGCTAAAGCTGACTCATTCCACAGCAGAGTAACTCTGACTGGTCAACTCTTCCTCAACCTAGGGATGCTACCATGGTGCTGCCTGGTCTCCCTACTGAGTCCTTTCTTCCTTTCCTGGCTTCCCCAGTGCCCAGATCACCTCCTCACTCCCCTCCTCTCCATGCCTCCTGAGGAAACTGGAAATTTCCCTCATTCAAACTGTGTCCTGGGCCTCAAATGAAAGGGCAGTTAATATTGCCTACTTGGAAGTTGCCTCTCTGGCCACATGCAGTGCGCACATGCACACTCTCTTTAACAGAAGCTTTAGAATTGCTATTGCTTTAAAGTGCTGCAGAGGAAATTTTTATCAGAGCTTCCAGACAGAGCGCCTGGGCTTTCTTCTCTGAACAGCAGTTTCCTTGAGTAAAAGTGGGAGAAGGTGAATTATCCACCTTTTCAGAGCAACCTCATAGGCCACTACTTTTTCTTTTCTTCTCTTTTCTTTTCTTTTTTTCCTCCTTTGCAAGGAAAACAGTGAACTTGGTGAGGACTGGGGAAGGAGTGTCCAAGTTTATGGTGAATGCCTCACCAAGAAGTGAAAATCACCTCATTCTTCCTTCTGGAGGGTGTCTGCAGGAGTTTCCTAGACTCTTTTTAGTAGCAGAACTCCTTCTGAAAAATCAAGTTATAGGCAGGTCCCAATACACAAAAACCAATAAAAAGGGAACTGGATTGGTTATTGGTTATTATAATGTTAAAATGCTCAGTGAAGAAGGGATAGAGTATGATACTTTCCAAAGCTCAAGAGAAAACATGAAACAAATCCATAGGGCCTCTGAGAGGGCTGGTGCTGTGAAAGAAGAGGAGGCATGGTCTGGCTGCCCCCCAGATCACTTTGGGGGCACTTTTGGTTTATAAGTATACCAGACCCACGTGAAAGAAATACGTAAGTAACTAAGCAGAACCTTATCTTTTTCTTTCCCCAATATTTTTATAAATCATTTATTTAGAAGAAAAATTCAAAATACCTTTTATTTGGATTTTAAAAATCTTTTAAAAAGAACTTTGCATTCCATCACACCAAGGCTTTACAAATCATATCCCCTTTAATTCCTTCTTTTGCAGTCCTTACTGAAGACTTCTGAATTTCTTTCCAGTAAGTGGAAGTTGAAAGCATTTGTGATGAGCCTAACCCATAGGCTTCTATCCCATCATTTCCAGAACAGGATTACACAGATTGGAGTTTGCAAAATTACCAAGTGTACGTGTGTGTGTGTGGGGGGGGTTCTTTTGATATTAGATAAGAATAAAAACACATTGGAAAAAATACAGGGTTTTCTCAACTTCTAAAAATGGCAATCAGATAACACTGGTTTATTTTATTGATCACCCAGAAAATATTTTCTTCAAAGCCGACTCATTTTCTTCTTTGGGTTCAGTTTTCCCGAGGGCAGAACTGGTGCCTAATGAAGTCTTATTATTGTACTTGATTATCTTTAACACCCTCACAAAGTGTTTCCTAGCTTCCTAGAAAAAAAATTGATGACTTGGTTCTTGGCTGGTCCTGCTGACTGGCTGGTTAGTAGGCATTTTTTCTTAATTTTTTTTTTACTGGTGTCAAGGGGAAATAGTGAGAGTTCTTATTTCTTCTTCCTTTGCTAAGCCCTTAAGTGAAACCTCTCTTTCTTGAAATTTTACCACCCATGTCCAGTTCTTGGATCTCAGACCACAGACCCCACTAGACCCCTCTAATGGTGTGTGAAGGAAAGCCACTATACTCCTAACCCTGAAATAGTGTTATCTTCCATGTCATAAAGATAGAAGTGACAGAATGGACAAGAAGTCTGTCTTCCTTTCCCAAGGAAGTAAACCAGAGTTTAAAAGAGATTTATGCTAACTGGACAAAGAAGCCTGCTCTCTACTCACAGATCAACTGCATTGTTGCTCAGGACCTGTTCTGTTCAGTGGGTGTTTGCTGATCTCCTGCCCTCTGTTACTGCCTGGAGAGAGTCTTCTCTGAGCTGAACTGCTGAACGTCCTGGAAGAAGTACGCCTGCTCTTCCAGTGGAGAATGGGGTAAGGCAAAGCACATTCTAAGTGGAGCTGTTAAAAGGCCATCCACTCATCCATATGTTTATTCATGATCTTTTGGATTCTCAGATCAACTGCTTAGCAGCTTGCATTTTGACATTGCGGGAGGCTCTGTTCGATCTTCCAACCTATAAATAAGATCAGAGCTCCTCTCTCTGCCAATGCATTGACTGGGACATCATCCAGGTACCTGGAGGTGGAATGTTATTCAATATGCAATAAATATTTGTTGAAATAAATTCTCTTCCTGAAACCTAATTGGAGGTGATGAATGGACAGAGGGATGTGAGAAAAAATTGCCCTTTTCTTTTCCCAGGAGATTGGTTTGGTTCCAGTAGAGACAGACATGCAAATTAGCTTGAAAAATCCATTCAATAGCCTAAATAAAATTTAACAAACTTCATAGTTCTTCTTGCTATCATTGAGCTACGATTTTAGAGATTTTTAAAATAACGCATCTGTAAAATAAAGTCAGAGAAACTCCAAAGACCTAACCTAGTCTAAACCAGAAGATACAGTCTTGATCCTCAGTGATTGCATGCAAGGATAATAAAGCAAAGCTGGATCAGATGTGTGAACCAAGTCCTTACAGACTGTCATGGAGTAAGTCGTAGAAGAGTTCAAAGGAACAAGATCAGTTTGTATCACTCATTCATTCTTTCAATATTCATTCAAAATTTCTGGGCATCATCCCAGCTAAGCACTATCCAGGCTGAGATAAGCAAGATACAGTTCTTGTCTCCAGAGGGCTCACAGCTTTAGAAGAGCCCCTAAGTTGGCTGCATTTAGGGTACTAATTTGTGCGTAGCATGCAGTGGGTATGTAGAAGAGGTGCAGAGAACTCAAGTGAGCTAGCCAGAGAAGCTTTCTGGAGGAAGTGTCTCTGGAACATGATCAGTGCAGGATAATTACAGGCAGAAGGAGCAGCCTAAAAAGGCATGCACTTTGGGGAAAAAAAACAATTTGTGCAATGCAAGTTTCCAGTGGGAAGAGCTCAGGTAGAGATCATAACAGGAGACAGAGTGGGTCTGGGCACTTTATAGCCTTGACTGGAGCATCCACCATCCATAGGCTAGAGAGGCAGGGAGTCCCATATGGCACCTATTATGAGCAAAATCGCGCAGTGATTTGAGAGTGGAAAGAAATAAGGCAGACCAAGAGACCTATGGGTATCCTGGATCTGTCAAGAGAAAAATCCCTGTGTTTGTAGGCTCTGTGAATAGACTGCTACAGCTCAAAGTGGTAGCCAGATGCCAGGGAGTGTGGAAGGGTTGAGGTTTTCCCACCTTGTAAGCTAACAAGTTGACCTACCATGGTTACATGGGTGCTGACAGAAGACAAGACTCTGGAGTCAGGGACTTATGACTTCCTCAAAGCAACGACAGGAGCCATAATGTAAGCTCACTCACCTCACTTCCCTGAGCCCCATGGCCAGCAGGTGAGTCTCAATGGGAGCCCACACCCAGCAAGTTATACCCAGAGTAGGAACATGGGGCCACTGCCTTAGAGCAGCCTGCTCTTTGTCTTGGAGAGAGATTTTATCTCATCTCCTAAGAGTGCTTACTGTAAACAGAACCTCAAGAAATGGCCAGGTAAAGAGAGGTAAGGGTGTGGCAAAACACGTAGGAGTGTGAGAGACCATGGGAAAAGTGTACAAACATGGGAAAGTTGTTGTCTTAGTCAGTTCAGTCTGCTGCAAGACATTCCCCAAGATGAGGAAGCTTAAACAACATTTCCTTCTCATAGATCCTGAGGCTGGACAATCCAAGATCAAGGTGTGATTCTAAAACCATATGTCGATGCTAACACACAATAGGGGGTGGAGAGAATAGAAGTTCAGTGGATTAGACAAAGGGGAATGAAAGGAAGGGAGGAGTTAGGATAGGAAAGACAGTGGAAGGAATCTAACATGACTTCCCTATGTACTTATGTGCATACACCTCAGTGAATCTCACCATCATGTACAGCCACAAGACTGGGATCTGAGAATAAGACATACTCCATGTTTATATAAATATGTCAAAATATACTCTACTGTTATGTATAACTAAAAAGAACAAATTAAATTAAATTAATTTAAATTTAAAAGGCTTATGTATCCAGTTGCTTTCTGGCTGTCCCCAGAGGTCTGCCTCTGTCCGGCCTCCTGGAGCTGAAACCCCACATGGACAGTGGAGCAGGCAGTGTGTCCATCCTCCAGGTGCAGTCACCAGGGGATGCTGAGGGCTCAGAGCTTCCCCTGCCCTCCAGAATTGCCATAGCCCAGTAGGAAATGCTTTTGTCAGGTGACCGACTATCTTCTCCAAAACCCAGAGATAACGAAAGGTGGCAGAGAGTCCAAAAGTTTGGCTCCTTTGTCTTGTGGTAGAGTGAATGTGGTGCTGTTCTTGCTCCAGAACTTCTGTGGGAAGGCTGAAGCTAGACTTCAGTTGATACCATATTCCCTGCCTTCCCTTCTTCCCTCACTCCCCTTGCCTTGAGAACATCTCCCTTAATACATCATGTGCACTGAATCCCTGCCTCAGGCTCTGGAGGGTTTCTTGGGACTTGGCCCAGAATTGACAGTCTGCTGTGTTCTTGATTCAGCTTCTCTATTGCTCCATCCCATGTGAGAAACTTTTGCTTCTGACCCAGGCCTCTGAGATGAGAATGGTATGCATATTCTGTCATACAGAATATCTATGCATACCGAAGAGGAATTTGAACAACACTTAATCACAAAGCATCCCCATCCTTCATCTGACTACCTCAGGTTGGTGTTCATACCTTGCCCATAAGCTCTTCTGCCCTGTGAAGTGGCTGCTCTGTGCTTGACTTACTGCTGTGTACTTATTCGTCAATAGACTCCAGAGTGGTTCTGCATCCTTAGAACTCACTGCAGGCCCTGCACACATGTGAGGGGGCTGGGGAGGTAGCTCAGTGGTCAACCTCTTGCATAGCATGCTCTAGGCCCTGGGTTCGATCCCTAGTAACATCAAAAAGGAAAATAAAAGAAGGAAACATATGAGAACATTTACTTAGAATGAGAAACAGTTGTATCCACAGTAAAAAATAAATAAATAAAGCCAACAGCAAGTGGCCAAAATGCAGGGTCCTGCAAGGAGCCACCAAGACACAGACCTGGCAAGATGAAGGATCCCAGAGGGAATCAACTGACAATTACTGGAACTTCCCTGTGCCAGACACAATATTGATGTCCCCTGCAGACACTCATGGCATTCTTTTTTTTTTTTTAATGTTTTTAGATGTTGACAGACCTTTATTTTATTCATTTATTTATATGTGGTGCTGAGAATTGAACCCAGTTCCTCATGCATGCTAGGGAAGCATATTACCACTGAGCCACAATCCCAGTCCCTCATGGCATTCTTAAAACTTCCTTGGTACAGATTATTATATCCATTTTACTGATGAAGTCACTAAAGAAAAATTAAGTAACCTGACCAATATAAAGTGCAAGAAAGTAGCTGAGTCAGATTTTGAGCCCTTGTCTGGCTGATACCAAAGCCTGTTTTCTTTCTATAATCAACTGGTCTTAAATAATATCCTGGAGAGTTTGCAATTGCTCTTCCAGGAATCTGAATCCCTCCAGAACAAGGTAGAGAGAATTGGACCTGGCCCTGGTCTTGAAGCTAGATTGCCTAGCAGCTAGATGGAGATGGACAAGGAGTTCTGAGATGGACCTACTTTTTTATTGGTGATGGTGAAGTCAGGGTATCACAGTGCTACAAGGAAGAGCCGAGCTACTGGGACCGGCTAAGGCAGGGCATTGTCCAGCATCCAGAGATGCCAGATTCAAGGCCCAATTTGTCCAGACCTTCTGACTCTGGGAAGCAAGAACCCTGGACCTGGAACTGTGTGACCACTGCCGGGCTCCATTTCTCATCCAGTGGGGTGCAGGGTGGCTGCACCCGTGGACTATCAAATTTCCCTCCAGCTCTAAAAGTCCCTGATTCTCAATCAGTGAAAGGGCTGGCATTTCCCATCCTTCTTTGCTTCTCTGTGTAAATCCTGGGCTGATGACCAGTGATCCAAGTCCCTCAGCCCAGCCAAGGCGACAGAAAGCCTGACTTTCCCAGCCATGAAAAGAGCTGACAGGCTGTTCTCTGGGCTCCCCTAGGGCAGGAGCATTGACAAGAGCTGGAAGAGGGAGACTTTGGCAGGGGGCATTCTCAAGTTGCTCCACAAAGGACCTCTTTTCTTTCCCAGGCAGGGAGACAAATACTGCTGCTCCCTCTGGCTGCAGGGACTGGGGGTGTGGACAAGGTTCCCATGCCTGGACTCAAGAAAATTGCAAGCAAAGAAAAGAAGTGTGCATGGGCTTTTGGCTGCACTTCTTGACTTGAGGCCAGATGGCCAATGGGTTCAAAATTACATCACTATTGACTATCTGAGTAATTTCTCTGTTTGACCTTCTTGGAAGAATAGTTACCTTGGCAACAGATTGTTATCAGTTCCTTAACAATCTGTGCTAAGGAGCAATTTCCTTCATGTTGAAAACCAGTGTCCTAAGAGCTGGATGTGAGGGGCCTCACTCCACCCCCAGGTCTCTGGGTGGATTTTACAGTGCTTAGAAATGAACTAGGTTCAACAGCCAGCTTTATCAGTTGACCAGCAAGGGCCAGGCCACTGGGGCTGGGATTGCCAATGTTGCTTGCCCACAGAGAGCTGAGCAGAGGACTGAGCTGAGCCTCTGGGATGCTCATTCCTATCACTGAAGGCTGCTCAGCCTCACCGCTCAGGAGGACCTCATAGGAGACAGCTAGAACCCCTGAGGCAGCTGGGGGAAGTGGTTTATTCCTGATGCCTCCGTTCTCCCCTGCCTCTTGCTGCATTTGTCTTCCAACTTGCTGTACATCAGGCATACCCTTTTGTGCTTCAGGAGGGATGATCCAGGAAGCATCTAAAAAGAATTATAGGAGGATGATTAGCCGTATTTTTTTTTTTTTTTTTTTTTTTGGTATTTGAAATTGAACCCAGAGATACTTAACCACTGAGCCACATCCTCAGTCCTTTTAAATATTTTATTTAGGGACAGGTTCTCACTGAGTTTTTAGGGCCTCGCCAAGTTGCTGAGGCTGCCTTTGAACTCGCCATTCTCCTGCTTCAGCCTCCTAAGCCCACTGGAATATAGGTGTGTACCACCACACCGGGTTGCAATATCTTGACTTACAAGGAGTTACATCCCAATAAACCCATCCAAAGTTGAAAATATCCTAAGTTGAAAATGCATTTAATATGCTGAACTGCCTATGCTTCAGTTATTTGTCCTCATGATCACGTGGTCATGGGGAAGCTGTGGCTCTCAGCAGCACCGAGAGAGCAACATGCTCTTGATTACCAGCCTGGGAAAAGATGAAAATTCAAAATTTACTGAAAGCGTGTTACTTTTGCCCCATCACCAAGCTGAAAAATGTCTAAGTGGAGCCATCACAAGTCCGGGACTGGACGCAGTCAGTAGAAAGTGGCACCATGGTTTCCCTTGGGCACGTGGAAGTTGAAGTGAGGAAGTGGAGCTCAGAAGGTTTGGGTGTTTTGCCCAAAGCACAGCCAGTAAGCAGTGAGGCTGGAATCTGAGAACAAGCCTGTGCCTTGTGGCTTGTAGGAGGTGGAATTTAGGGCTGCATTAGGGAGAACTAGCAGAATGCAGCATGTGCCCTAAAAAACAATGACAACGCTGCCTACATAGCAACTATCTTTGTGCCTTTGAGCACATGAGGAATCACAAATGCTGCTGGAGAAATCAGTGGTGACATCTGGGTCTGAGGCTTTTTTCCTGCACATAGCTCAGAGAGACAGAGCTGCCCTGCCTTCTCCTGACTTTTGAACTTGGGCTTCACGGAGGAAAAGTGCCCTCCCTCTGGCAGACCTTTCCTGAAATCTCCAAATGCTTCCTTCGAGTAGCAGAAAGACAGCCCAGGATGGCTTCCCCATCAGATGACCAAGTAAAGGAGGTTACATGCAGTTCTCTAAGTCCAGGGAAGACAAGACAAAGAACCAGAATTATTGGAACCCGGTGTTTTGGGGCTACTTTTTACCTCCATCATCTAATTTTTCTAATTTTCCATGACCCTATTGATGCTTATCATCAAGCCTGATTTTACAGATCAGAACATTGAGTTTCAGAAAGGGGAGAGAAACTGGGTTAATAGAATTTCAGCAGGCTCTGAATTTTTTCTTAGAAAGGGGATGATCTTTATTTGCTAAGATATATTTATAAACCTGTTTGATTAAAAGTAAAGCCAGAAGGACAGGGATACCAGCTGGGACCGCACAGACGAGGCTCAGCTGTCCTCCAAGGGATAGGAACAGGTGGACAGAGAGGGGAGGAGGAGGAGGAGGAGGAGGAGGAGGAGGAGGAGGAGGAGGAAAGGGAGTCAGAAACATGTGCAGAGAGCCTGGGTCCCAGTGACTTCAAGTGTCCCGGAAAGCTTCCTGCTATGGGCAGCCCCAGGCCCTCCACACCTGCACAAATCTCCAGAGAAGCATCTGGATGGGTGGCATTCATTTGCAGAAACTGCAGAAAGTGATGTTTCTTAGTTTACTTCCAGGGGGTGAGGAGGACCCTATAGCCTAAGGAGGCCTTGAGAACCCGAGATGCAGACCCCCTTCACACGCAGTACTGGCCTCCACAGGAGTCCTGGGAAAGGCTGTGGCCTTCTATAGGGCATGCACGGGATCTTCACACCTGAGGGCAAAGGTGTGCTGGAGCTGGCTTCATTGGCGGGGTCAGTGGTGCATATCTCTTCCCAGAACCCCATTTCAGTGACACTGTCTTGGTAGCTTCAAATCTGCCATGGTGGGAGGATTGGCACAAGGACGATTGACAGACACCACAAATGCCCTTTTTTTGTTGTTGTGATAACCAACTGTTGAATATACACCAGTGCACCTCTGCCTCAGAGGCCAAGAAGACTCCTTTGACATCTATTTACACCTGCTTACCAAGCAGTTTACTCAATGTTGAAGTAAACAACGGTGTCCAAGTTCTTCTGAAGGAAGGATCTGTGAACCGTTTCTATTTCTGATTGAGTTACGGGGAGGCATTGGTCAGAATGGGGCAATGGTGTAAGGGCTAATATATTTTTTTAAAAAAAGAGGAACTGGAAGAATACCCCCAAATAACTGCCTTTTGAATGAGTGACTAGGAGTGAGGCTGGAGGGGGGAATGAGAATTGAGTATCTTCAAAGTGGCCTTAGAGAAATGGTACCCTTACACAGTGAGAAAGGGGTGGCATGTGTTCCTTGGTACATCTGTCTGAGAAAGAACAGGATGTGTAAGAAACCAAAATCCAAATGAAAATCTGGGCAGAGTGCTGTGGTCTTTGCAAAGCAAAAATATCTACCTCTTTATTTTCTTTAGGATCTCTATGAATCAAATCAACTATTCCAAACCTCACCCTCCCTCCCTCCTTCTTTCCTCCCTCCTTCCCTCCCTTCCTTCCTTCCTTCTTTTCTGTTTTTGTTTTTGTTTTTTTTTTGTACTGGAGATTGAACCCAGGGGTACTCTACCACTAAGCCACATCTCCAAGTCCTTTTTATTTTTTGATTTTGAGACAGGGTCTTCCTAAGTTGTGGAGGTCTCCCTAAAATGCTGAGTGAGGCTGGTATTGAATTTGAGATCTTCCTGCCTCAGCCTCCTGAGTCATTGGGATTATAGGTGTGAACCACCCCACATGGTTCCAAAGCTCTTTCTGCTTAGATCTTTAATGAAGGTGTTTCTTGGAGACTTTCATTTGATTTCCCTGCTATTTAAACTATTTTATTTTGAAGTAATTACATACCTACAGAATTGTTGCAAAAATAGGACAGAGAGCTTGCATCCACTTTTCTTTGGGCTTCTTCTTATGCTAGCAACTTCAATAACAGATGTGGGATTATTGAAACCAGGAAATTAACATTAGTATAATACTATTAAGTAGACAAAATTTATTTTCATTTCACCAGTTTTCCTCCTTTTTAAAAATTTTTTAGATTTTTTTTAATTTTTACAGACTGCATTTTGATTCACTGTATACAAATGGGGTACAACTTTTCATTTCTATGGTTGTACATAATGTAGATTCACACCATTCATGTAATCATCCATGTACATAGGATATGATGTCTGTCTCATTCCACTATCTTTCATACCCCTGCCCCTCCTCCCTCTCATTTCCCAGTATGTAATCTAAAGTTCCTCCATTCTTCTCTTATCCCCTACCCCTGTAATGTATCATCATCCACTTATCAGGGAAAACATTTGGCCTTTGGTTTGGGGGGATTGACTTATTTCACTTAGCATGATATTCTCCAATTCCATCCATTTATCTGCAAATGCCATACTTTTATTCTTCTTTATGACTGAATAATATTCTATTGTGTATATATACCACAGCTTCTTTATCCATTCATCTGTTGAAGAGCATCTAAGTTGGTTCCACAATCTAGCTATTGTGAATTGAGCTGCTATAAACAATGATGTGGCTGTGTTGCTCTAGTATGCTAATTTTAAATCCTTTGGGTATATGCAGAGGAGTCGGATAACTGGGTCAAAAGGTGGGTTCATTCCAAGTTTTCCTCCAAATATCCTTGTTCCAGGATCCATTTATTTAATATCCCACAGTACACTGGGGAAAGCACTGTTGGGCTTTCTTAGTCTCCTCCAATCTGTAACTGTCCCTCCAGGCTTCCTTCACCCTTAAGGCCTTAACACAATTGAAGAACACCAGTCAGTTATTTCATGGACTGTCTCTCAGGGTTTGTCTGATGTTGTCGTGTGCTTGGATTGTGGCTGTGTGTTTTCAGAGGGACCACAGGGGTGTTGGGTTCCTAGCAGATTGTGTCGGGGGGCAGATGATGTCAATATGTTTTACCACTGTTTATATTAACTTTGTCTCTTTGTTGCCGTGCTGTCATTTGGCCTTGTCCACCTCAAAGTTATTATTTTTCCCTGTGTAACTGATAAATACCTTGAGGGACCTACCATGAGACTATGCAAACTTTCCCCTACTGATTTTAGGATCCGTAGGTGAATATTCCTGCGGCAATTGTTACCATGGTGTTTGCTTAATAATGATTTTATATGTCCTTCATTCTTTATTAACTGGAATGCTTCATGAGAAGCAGCTCTCTTCCTCTCCTATTGATTTATTTATTCAATTATTCATATGGGTATGGAATCATGAACATTTTATTTTTCAATGTACTAGTCTGGGTTCTCTAGAGAATCAGAACAGATCGGATATATATTTATAGAGGGAGATTTACTTTAAGGATTTGACTCACACTTATGAGGGCTGGAAAGTCCCAACACTGCAGGTGGGCCAGCAGGCTGAAGACCCAGAGAGGAGTTTGGTGTCGTGGTTCAACCTGAAGGCTGTTGGCTATAGAATTCTCTCATCTTCGAGGGAGGTCTATCTTTTGTTCTACTCAGGCCTTTCGCTGGCTGATTGGAAGAGACCCACACACATCATGGGAGCAATTTACTTTACTCAAAGTCCACTGATTTACATGTTATTTCTATCAAAAAAAAATCCTCAAGAAACATCCAGAATGTTTGACCATATATCTGGGCAAATGGCCCAGTCAAGTTGACACATAATTACTATAAATTTGTTGATATAATTATCCATCTTTGACCATTGGAGTTTCTTTTAAGGTTGTTCTTGTGTCTTTTTGACATGTCCCATTTTTTCCAAGTACTTTCTTATTTCTTGGTACCATATGATATCCCTCGCCCATTTTGCATTTTTCCTGTCCCAGCCCTGGATGAATCACTTCTTCAAGGAATCCTATTTCCTGTTATTGGAGAATGGCATTTTAAAACCAATTTCTGGGTGCTAGGTGTGCTCATTGCTACTGTTTTTTTTCATAGCCCCTCTTAGAGGACAGGATAGGGAATATTATAGGTATATGAATGAAAACACATGGATATCATAAACATCTACGTTTATTTTTACCAATCAATATGTATATTTAAACTACAAGTTTGACCAATAAAACAGTAAAACAAAACAATTTTCAAATGAAAAATATTTTAACAGATATTAACTAAAAATGATATACTAATGGAAAATACACATACACAAACATAAAATGCTCAGTCTCTTTAGTCATTAAAAAAATACTAATTAAAATTCAGTGATACCACTATGCCTATTACAATGGCTAAACTGAAAGAATAACCATACCAAGTATTGGTGAGCATGTGGAGAAACTGCAACTTACATTCACTGCCAGTGGAAATGTCAATAGTACAACCACTTTGGAAAATTGTTTGTGAGCTTCTTAAAAAAAAAAATTAAACATATACCTAACATATGATCCAAGGTAGAGAAATGAAAACCTGAATCCATACAAAGACCTAAAGAAAAGAAGCACATACAGGCAGGTTGGGGAATCAGTAGTGCAGTTTGGGTATATTCATTTGAGATGCCTACTGGATATCAAAGTGGAAAAGTAGGCAAATGAATGAATTTGAAATTTAGGAAAGAAGGTGAGCTGGTGATGCAAGTATGGAATAATGGTCAGGTCAACGGTATTTAAAATTATAGACTGAATGAGATAACATGTAGATAGAAAAAAGAAGGGTTCATAGGAGTGAGCCCTCAAGAGAAGATGAGCCTTCAGGACCACAAATGGAAGATGATCCAACAAACAGGATATAGAAGGAATGCCCAGTGATGAGGAGGGAAACCAGAACAATGGAGTCACAGATATTTCAAGAAAGACAGGATAGTGTTGAGTATAGTTTAGAAAATACAGATGAAGACTGAAAAGTAACCAATGGATTTGTCAACTTAGAGGTCCTTGTCAACGTAGATGTCAAGAGCTTTTGATAAGAGCTGTGTGAGAGACATGGGGGTGAGAAACTAACTGGAATGGGTTGAGGAGAGGATGGAAAGGAGGAAGTAGAGATTAGCTATACTTAACTCTTTCAAGAAATTATGTTGTAAAAGGGAGCTGAGAATTTAGGAGAACAATTAGAGGGGCACATAAGGGGTAAGGAAATGTTTATTCAAATATTAGAAATTCTAGTTCATTTCATGTGCCTGGGAGTGGTAGAAAGAGACAACCACAGGAGGGAAGTCCCAAGATGGTGATGCGCTCCAGAGTGGATGAAGCACAGGCAGCAAGAGGAGGTAAGGCAGGAACACAGATTCAGATGCAGGAAGCTGGGATTATCTGGAGACAGGAAAATGAGGGAGTCCCTGGCTGATTCCCTCAGTTTATTCTGGGAGGCATGGGATGGGTTTATCAGTAGAGATGAGGGGTTGGGGGCCTAGGGACCTGGGAAGAGTGTTCATGTCAGGCGAGAGGAAGGAGGAGCAGAGATGCAGAAACTGAGGTAAGCTATGAGGAGGCCATCTGACTGGTATGTCTCCTCATACCCATTTCTTCCTGTGTAGAGAGTATAGTGTGGACAGCTTAGAGAGGCAGGAGGGTAGGTTAAAGGTTACAAAAGGACCCCAAAATGCAAGCAGAGGATGACCCATTTGAAAATGGGTCAGAAGGAATCACTGTTGGTTTAGGGTTAGAAATGGTCTGGTATGGATGAACTGTCAGAAAGGTGGGGCCATAGCTGCCAAGGAGCTAGAGCATCACCTCAGGAGTAGGGTCTGCTAATGGAGAGGGTTTCAGAAGGAGGAAGAAGAAGACATGAGACATTTAAGAGAAAATACACAGAATAAGACCTCTCTTACATCCCTCCATGGCTCTAGTAGTCCAGGCCCAATACCTGGGCCCCTGCTGACCCCAGGGGCAGTCCATCTCCAACTCCATTGGTGCCTCATTCTTAATATCCCAGTCTCCTCTCTACCTCATAACCAGTGCCCACTGCCCTGCTTTTCTTACCTTTTCTTACCTTTGGTTGGCTCAATCTCTTGTCCACACTGCTACTATGATGAGCTTCTTAAGTTCCAAATCTGATTGTGGCATATGCCTATAACAATAACTGACATGAGAATTCTCTTTCTCTTACTTCCTCAATTCTTACAGGATCTCTTAAGAAACTTTGTTCATCAGCTTTGTATTTGTGACCAAAATATCCAAGAAGAATAACTTAGAGGATGGAAAGTTTATTTTGGTTCATGGTTCCAGAGGTTGGTCCATAGTTAGCCGAGTCCATTGCTCTGGGTTCAAGGCGAGGCTGAACATCACGGCAGAAGGGTATGGTAGAGGAGCACTGCTCCATTCATGGCAGCCAGGAAGCAGAGTGGGAGGGAGGGAATGCAGAGAACATGAACCCTACCAGGGCATGTCCCCATGACCCATTTCCTCAAGCCATGCTCCATCTGCTTACAGTTACCACCCAGTCAGTCCATTTAAATTAGAATGTACTGATTAGGTTATAGCTCTCATACTCTGATCGTCTCACCTCTGAACATTTACATTAACACAGGATCTTTTGGGGGAATGCATCATATCCAAACTATAACAGAAACATTGGCAGTGCTATTTAAAAACAAAATAAAAATTGCTAGTTCTGAAATTCCTTAAGAAAAGCACAAAAATTCATTTTTTCAATTTAATACTAGGGAAAAGGGTATCTACCAAGTATGTGATCAATGCACGCATTTATCTCTGAAGCCCTGAGTATGATCCTAACAGAGCCAGAATATGTGAAGGAGGGGTCTCCTCTTGAACACTCATGCTCCTGGAGCTTTCAGTTTGGTTAACAATTAGAATTTACGCATGTGTTCACTCATTCATTTGTTCATTCAACAAATATATATTGAGCATCTACTATGTGCCAAGTACTGCTCTGGTACTGGGAGAAGGCAGTGGAGACAAGACAGACCTGGTCCCTGCCCTGCTTCCTGTTGGAGGGAGACCAACCATGAATGAGAAACAAATGAAGAAGGTTTCTCATAAGAGAAATAAACGGAAATATGATCATTATCCAAGAGGCTGCCATCAAGGACCTGTGTGTGGAGGGGACATTTGAGCCTGTGATGGGAAGGAGTCAGCTGTGTAAGCATTATTGGCAGAAGGAACAGCAATTGCAAAGCCACGATGTAAGAAAGGAACATGAGGGGAATTACCCGCTTTACCTGACGGAGCTTGAAATCCCAAGCACTCAACAGAGGGAGCAGCAGCCAAATCTACAGAGATCAAGGTTGGCAGAACATGGAGGAGAACTGGCAGAAGATGGAGGAGAGTTTTCAATGATATGATATAAATCTGGAGATCATCACTGAAAAAAGAGTTCCCCCTGTACTTTCTTGACTAGTACTTTGGACACCAACCTTCAGACTCAAGGAAGTGCAGGGTACTGGCTGCAGCCAGACACAGGGTGGGAATTCTGACCCCTAAACATGCTAGCTCAGCAACCTTGAAGCCAGTCTCCTATTCTCTCCAAGCCTCAGTTTCCTTCCCTGTGAAATGAGAATGACAAGAACTTCTACCTGAAAGAATCAATGAAATCATCCATGTAAATATGGTGATCACTTAACTCTTTGATCATGATAATTAATTATAATATAATCTATTATAATATGAATTTTAGTGATAATAATAATTACAAAGTTATTCCATTGAGGGATAAAATGGAAACTTGCAGCAACAAACCTGCTGTGCTATGTTTTGTTATAAATGGCTCACTCTTCTGCTCAATTCCTAAGCATTTTTCACACTATGAGTCATCTCTCAACCCTTGAAATAGTTGGAGTGTTAGAAATGAATTTTGTTTTTGTTGTGGTAGAAGATTTTGCTTTGCCTTTCAGTGGTTTGGAAGCTAAAGGTGATCTGGGGCAGGGCTGGAGAGAACTGGTAGTGGGTCACAGGGGAGGGAGGAGGCTGTGGATCTCATGGACTGGGTGGCTGCCAGCACCACTGACCACAGTGGGAACTCAGAAACAGC
The DNA here is from genome assembly GCA_020662805.1 of Glaucomys volans. NCBI lineage: Eukaryota > Metazoa > Chordata > Mammalia > Rodentia > Sciuridae > Glaucomys > Glaucomys volans. Next base: position 579,093 of record JAJEJO010000163.1, read on the forward strand.
AGACTGTGTCCACGTGGCCTCAGCCGCACCACTGCTTTAGAACTTTGAATTTAAGAGAGGTTAGTAAAAGACAGACTACAAGGACTTTTGACACAAAAGCTAATTCCTCAACAAGGTCCAGATCATCAAAGAGGAAGGCAAAACAGGAAGCTGTGGGGAAATAACCTCTATGTTTAAATGAGAGAAAATTCTGGCATCCTTGGATTTCCTGTTAGGAAATTGGGCCTTTCTCCCAGACTGCAAGGAACTCGAGCAAAATGCCCTTGGACAGAGGATGCCACATGCAGCAACACATCCCCAGTCACAACCTCCTGACCAGCATTTCTAAGCAAATAAAAGGACCTAAATTCAGGTGTCTCAACCTCTTTGTGGATGAACTTGCTCTTATTCAGGGATTATAGAAAAGTCAATCAAATCTCTGGACTTCTAAAACTTTTGCTCTTAGCCAGTTATATGACGGAGATGGAGAAATTTAACTCCTCAGGTTTTCTTTTGAAGAAAATACAATATTTGGAGGGAGGAAGTAGTTTGATGCAACCCTTAGGAAGACCCCAGAGACAGAGCCCAGTACCAAAGACTATTGCTGACATGAAAGGGAGAAGGTGAGGTGTCTGTCACTCCTAAGAGGGCAAGAAGAAGGGACAAGGGAAGGAAGAGGGAAGGAGGAGTTGCTTTGTACCCTGTGACCCTTTAACATTCATTCCAAGGGCTAACATCAGGCAGTGCTTGGTGCAAACAGGTTTCTAATTTTGCACAGTGAAAAGAGGTGAAGGCCTGAGCTCCGCACTGGAATCGTGGATAAGGTTAAATGGCAGGTCTAACCTGGACCTGGAGGGGCAGGGCTCCCCATGGGTCACCCGTACCACAAGCACCTCTGACAGCCAAGTGAGGCCCGAGTCTGAGCCTTAGAGAGAGGTTTGCATGGACTGGACCATGTCTCACCCAGACCAGTCTCAGTGACTGTACGGTGATAATCTGTGACCACCTGGTAGAGCTTTCTCCCATCCTGTGAGTCTGGGCTTGTCAGAGCCACGTCTGCTTTAAGTCCACCTCTTCTTCATTCCCAGAGGCAGTTACAGTGAAATTCCACTGAGAGCCATACAGAATGTGGTTATTTGCCTTTGAATTGGAGCTGGAGTGTTTAATTCAGAGAAGCATACATAGCAAGTTTCTTCTGAGGACCTCAAAGATGCCATTAAATTGTCACAGGCCATGGTTTATCCCACATTTGCATTTCCAGGTAACCATAATCCATCCCAGTCCTGAGTCAATCTGTGAGAGCTTGGCATCCAGGTTGGCCACTTTCCAGTTCTTTGGCCTTGGCAAGTTATGTGACCACTTTGTTCCTGTGTCTTCAGCTAGATAAGGAAGATGGTAGCTATTGCCACCTCAAGTCTATTAATTAAAAATGATAAATTCCACCTGAGTGAGAAAAAAACAGCTGAATTCCTTGTCATAGTATTCTGTATGAAATTGTGTTATTACATTTAATTTTATTAAGTTTGTACCCCCTGTTATGGTTTAGAGATGAGGTGTTCCCCAAAAGCTCATGTGTGAGGCAACACAAGAAAGTTTATAGGTGAAATGATTGGGTTATGAGAATTTTAACCGAATTAGTGCATTAATTCCCTAATAGGGATTAACTGGGTAGTAACTAGGCAGGTAGGGTGTGGCTGGAGGAGGAGGGTCATTGGAGGGCATGCCTTTGGGGTATATATTTTACTTTTGATGAGTTGAGTTCTCTCTCTCCTTCCTGTGCCATGGCCTGAGCTGCTCCACACACAGTTCTGTCATGATGTTCTGTCCCACCTATGCACAGAGGAATGGAGTCGGTCTCCTATAGACTGAGACCTCTGAAGCCTTGAGCCCCCAAATAAACTTTTCCTCCTCTAAAATTGTTCTTGTCAGGTCTTTTTGTCACAGCACACACAAAAAAAAGCTGACTAAAAGATCCCCCCAAAAAAGATAGTATGTGAAAAATGTTCAGCAAGTATTTGCCATAGAGCGTCCTTCAGGAATAATAAATGTTTTAAAAGTGAAAAATCTCAAAGCATGGATAACTCATTGCATAATTATATCAACTGATATTCACCTATTATTCACAAAACAAATTGATAAATTATGAATACACCCACAGACTATTTAAATATTTATTTAAATAAAAGTTATGCATTGCACAAAAGGATTTTTCTAAGTTTCCAGAACTGTTCATAGCTAATTTTATTCAAATCTTCATAAAATATCACTGTGTCATTCTCATATTCAAACATTTTCAATGTTCTGGTCTGTGTTGAGATAACATGGAGGCCCTGGTGCCCTGGACCTATCATAGACCTGATCCCATCAATTATCAAGACCTGATCAGCAGACCAACACCAGGAACATTTGTCAACTTGCTGGTCTCAAAAAGCACTGTGACTGGGCATGGTGGCATATGCCTGTAATCCCAGAGGCTCAGGAAGCTGAGGCAGGAGGATCATGAGTTCAAAATCAGCCTCAGCAACTTAGCGAGGCCCTAAGCAACTCAGTGAGACCCTGTCTCAAAATAAAAAATGAAAAGGGCTGGGGATGTGGCTCAGTGGTTCAGCACCACTGGGTTCAATCCCCAGTGCCGACAAAACAAATCAACAAATAAACAAAAACTGCTCACTGTGGTCCTAAAAGGATGGGATATCCTATTTATTAGGGCATAGAGCATCAAGAGAAACAAGTCATAAGAAGGATAAGAGAAGGGGTGAGCAAAGTGCACAAGGGGGATTTTGGGGTAATGAGGAGACTGCGTAGACGGGTGAGTCTGCTAGGGCCAGCAGCCAGAAGCATTACTGACTGATAATGAGGAAATCAATACAAAAATTAGGGAACTCAGCTACAAGAATTAAAATACTAGTAGAAGAGCTCAGAGTCCTCCATAGTTTCATAATACACAAAGTATTGCTCTATTAGAATTAACATGACATTGAAATGTAGAGATGGTGACTTGGTAATAAAATTGAAATCAGGTTCTAATAAGAATAAACAAAACAAAACACAAAGTTTTCACTGTGGTGTTCAGATAATACTCAGACATGTTCCCTTTTTGTTTTCTACTTGTTATTGCTTGATTTTTATTTATATAAACATTTGTATGTATGATGTATGATTTATTTAGTATGAATGTCTATGAAATATTTTCTGGGTTATTTCTTTTTTCTAATCATGTTCCATGTTTAAATCTCTGTGCTGCCCCTCGCTGCAGCCACGAGGCATGACAATTTAGTAAGAAATGGCACTTGAGTGGCAAGTCCAGTACAGGGGAAAAGTCACAATCCAGAGGCACAACTGACCTTCTGCTTTGATTTTGATCATTTCCCACAACCCCAAATCCACCCAGACAGTGAAAAAGAGAGGCTCAGGTTTGGTGCCAGTTTCTAATGGTACCTGGAGGGAGCTCTTTTGTGGTAAGGAATCTCCCTGTTGAGTCTCAAATCAGATCTTTGAGGCAAATGCCAATGCTTGAGCTCTGGGCTTGGGGTGGAGGCAGAGGCTGCTAGGGAAGGAGGCAGGAGCCTTGCCCATCAGACACAACTATCCTGAGTTCCACAGATGACTTGCAAAGGGTAGAAAGATAAGCAAGACTCCAACCCAGCAGAGGACAGAGGTGGGCAAACTGGTATTCTTTAAATGTCAGCAGCATCTTCCTGAGAGGTTGGACCCTGAAAACACTAGCATACTTCTTGGGTAGAAGCAAGAACTCATCTGTTTCTTGCTTTTGGGGAATCCTTGAACACAGGAAGCACACTGTAAGTAGGTACTTCACACTGAGAGGTACAGTACAGTCAGTTCTCTGTATCTGTGGACTCTGCACCTGTGGATTCAACCAATCACAGGTAGAAAATATACAGACAAAAATTGTGCCTGTACAAAACATGTACAGATTTTAATTTTTGTTATCATTACCTAAAGAGTACAGTACAAAAGTATTTATATAGTACATTGCATTAGGTATTATAAATAACATAGAGATGATTTAAAGGATAGGAGAGGATTGGGTGGGTTATATGCAAATGCTATGCCACTTTTTAACTAGAGGATTTGAGCTCCCATTGGTAGATTTTATATCCTTGGGGTTTGTGACCAATCCCCTGTGGATACCTGGGAATGACTGTACACTATTTATAATGCAAAATCCTGCTTTCCTTAGGTCATGAAGGGTCTTAAAGAGATGATGTGGACTGCATCTGGCTAAAATAACTGGGAGAGTCAGGAGGGGGGCTTCAGACCTGGATAAGAAGGGGCTGAGGAGGGGTTTCTGGTTCAGGAAAGGTAAGTTCTAGTGCAATATGGCAGCAGGCTAGAGCCAGGAAGAGAGACAGTTCCATTCTTAAATGAGCATGAAATAGGGGCTCCTTGGGGGTGAGCATGGCTGATGGTCTCTAGGGACACTGGTGAGATCTGCCAGTGAAGTGTTTCTGTTTTCCTGTTCTGTATTGTAGTCCTTTTATGTCACCAGGAGGCTCCAGTTAAGTTGCTTGCACAAATTATTGTCTTGTGCTGATTGTGGTTTAAGTGAATGAAGGAAGGGTCCTAGACCTATAGTTAGAGGTGAAGTTGGCCCAGAAGAGGGGGTCCAACACAGAGAAGCCTAGAATCTCAGCAGAAAAGCCTAGAGCTTCATGGAGGAAGCCTGAAACAGCCACCTAGAGGGAGCTGACAGGCAAAACAACTTAGACATTCCCATTCTCCCTTCTGGCATTCAGTCCATTGTCCCCAATAGTCTCCTCTATATACTCTCAGTTGCTTTATCCTTTAAGAATGAGGGCACTAAACATTAGGCCTGCTTCTAATGACATAGAAACAAATCCTGGGCCCCCATCTCTTCCTTGGTATCCATTCACTGAACGTGGTCTTGTTGTTTCCTTCCAGCTGATCCTTGCAAAATCATCAAGAGTAAATGGTTGTGGTTCAAACAAGTCTCTTGCTCAATTTTTCAGATCCGGAGATTTTGCCACATAACTCTTCCAATGCCAAGAATTCATACCACAGAGCCCTTCCTCTCATCATTTAAGATTTTCAAGAAGATAATTTATAGCCTCAGTACTGGTTGCCAGATTGACAGCCTTAAAAACAAGAGGTGAAATCCAATCTGTATGAAGCCTGTGCCCACTGTCTATTTTTAGGAAAAACATTGTTCACCCATATGGGCAGCTGGGAATAGAGCATTCCTGGGGGTGTGGTGGGGGTAGGTAGAGACTTAAAACAGCCTTGACCCTAAATCTTCTGCTCTCAATGAGGGGTGGGGGTGGAAGAGATAGGAATTGTTCCCAACAGCGGTAGAGAGGGGTGCAATGCAGTATTTCCCAAAAGCCATTGGACATTTTACAGAGTGATACAAATAAGCCTTCCTTCTAAAAATAGCCCTCTTAGAAACCAGACGCCTGAATTTAATTATAGTCACTAGAGCATGTACCAAGGTACCGAGGCCGGAGATGGTTCTTTGCAGACATTATCTGGTGCAACTCTGCTCCAGCCCCATGAAGCAGTGTTTCCTATCCCCACTCGACAAATGAGCACATTGAGGGTCTGACAAGGAATTCCCAGCCAGCACACCACTGCACCCCAATGACTTCTATTTTCCTCACTTCTTCAGGGCCAGAAGTCCCCAGGCCTGGATGCACATCAGAATAAACCTGACTTCCTGGGATCTACCCCAGTGCTGCTGAGTCATGGTGTTGGGCAGGAACAAGAAATTATTGTAAAGTTCCCAAGGTGATTTGATGCACATTCCAGTTTGAGAATTGGGGACAGGTCATTTGGGGAGGGGGATGGGTCATTTGGGGAGTACCATAAGGAATGCCTCTATCAGATCCCTTCAGTCTTGGACCTTAAGGGTCCCCTCCAGCTGCCTTGGACTTCTCTGAGATTCCAAATGAAGTCACCTTCCCTGTGACCTCAGAGTTTTCCCCTCTGCTTGGAAGTTCTTTCCTTCCCCTTATATTTCCATTGCAGCTCAGCTGGAAAGTTACCTGCTCATGGAGATCAGCCCTATCCACCTGCACCAGCTGAGATGCCTCTGTACTTCACTCCCGGAGCATATCATAGACTGTAATTACACAGGATGACTTTGAACAGTTGACCTGTTACATGGTAAGTGCCATAATGATAGCAACTAAGTCTATTTTCCTCAAACTTGGGCTCCCTGGGCCTTATCAGGACATGGCACATTGGGATGGGAGCTCCTTATGTGTTCGAGTGAAGAAGGGAACTGAAAGAGTGGAGAACTGGAATAGGGGACCTGGGTTCTCATACTGGTTTTGTGTTAATTTGCTGCACAGTAATTTGGTGAGTCACATCTCTCTGAGACTTTATTTCCTCACCTCATAAGGGAGGTGGTTGAATGAATCTCAGGGTCAAAAGCTTCAGAAAGTGTCAGGGTCAATTGGGGAGCTTGCATTAAGGTGAATCCCTGGTGCTCCCCCAGCAAGCCTGCTTCAGCTGGTGTGAAGCGGGGCACCTGGGTATCCGTCGTGATTCCCAGAGCTGCTGGTGCAGGTGGGTCTCCACAGGGAGCATTTTAAGAAACACTGAACTGAGTGGATTTAGAAGTCCTTTGTAGCTGTGCCATTTTGCAATTTATCCAATTAGCGAACAGTTTCTGAGATCCGGGTATGAAGCAAACAGAGGACTGAGGCCAACTGGTGACTTCCCAGAACTTGCATCCCTCACCCTGATCCCAAGGCCAACCAGAAGTGCTGTGCAGGACACCTCTATTGACATTTCCTCCAGAACAATCCATATTTGGAATCACCACTTTTTAATATACAGCCATGCAATGCATGCTTAAAATATCCTAAAATACCTTGAAAATATTAAAATGTTCTTAGAAGGTTCTAAATATCATTCAGGACCCCTAAACAGAGACCATTGTTATATTGAATGGAGGTTCTGGGTAGAAGGAAGCTATATAATTCTCTCTCTTCTCTGCCCTAAAAAAATAAAAATGCATATAGGAAGGCAGGTGAAATAAATGTACAGCTTCATGAGACGTAAGGTGAATGTCTGTTATCACAACCATGTCATGAAATACAGCTGGGCCAGGTACTCCAGAAGCCCCCACAACTTACCCTCGACTCCTTCCCTTCCCCTCAAAGTAAAGTTTCCCGTGACTTTTAGAGTTATCATTTCCTAGAGCTTCTCGACAATTCTCTCACCAAGTTGTGCTTTCCTAGTCACTGTGGTTTAGCCTTAACACATCTGTGCTGCCTTCTAATTCTCGTCATATTGACAGGTTCCCCTGCATCTCTCTCATGGAGAGGTGCCTTTCACATGTAGTTTCCCACAGTCTGGCTTTGGCTGATTGTGTACTCATGGTGCAGTTCAATGTGTTCCTCCAAGCTCTATATTTCTTGAAAACTGGCAGCTGAAATCAGAGATTGTATCAGTCTCATTTCCAATCCCTTTGGCAAGACTGTAGGGGATGGTGTGTTCTTTCATCAGGAGGTACACAACGTCTGCTTGTCTCTTCCTCTGCCTCCTCCCTCTCTCCTTCCCTCTCTTCCTCTGTCCTTCTCTCTCCTTCCTATTCTTTCTCTCTTCCTCCTCCTCTTTCTCTCCATCTCTCCTTTTCTCCCTCTCTCCCACCCTTTCCTTTTATTTGCTACTGTTGATTGCTGACGTTTAATGCCTGGATCCCTGAATTCATTGAGGCCGACAGAATGATGACAGTTTCTGGCATTTATCAATTAATTTAATTGTTGAAATACTTTCATGAAAAGATACCTGCCTTCTTCCACAATTGGTTTACCCAGTGGACCCTTCATACAGAGATGGCAAAATAAATGCTTCCTTCTTTCCCTTTAATTACCACTTTTCCAGATAATGAACTATTTCCCTATCATACTCTGAATGTGACAACCTACTTTAAAAAATACTATTTTTAAGCATATCTGGTGAGTTTCCATTTATATCAGTTATTATTCTTTTCAAAGCTATAATTATCCTTCTTTGGACAAGGGAACCTCTTCAATGAATCCTGTGTGCTTCTAGACCTGACTTCCTTGCTAAAATGATAGATGTTTCAGGCTCATCTTCTTGCACGTTTCTTTTTTTTTTTTTTTTTTTTCCCTTTCAATCCCCTGTTGGGGATTGAACCCATGGCCTTGCACATGCCAGGCAAGTACTCTACCACTGAGTTATAGCCACGGCACCCCACACACACTTTTTAAAATATTTTTTTACCTGTGGATGGACACAATAACTTTATTTTACTTATTTATTATAATGTGGTGCTGAGGAACAAACCCAGTGCCTCACATGTGCTAGGTAAGTGCTCTACCACTGAGCCACAACCCCAGTCCCACTTTTATTTTTTAGTTGAGACAGGGTCTCACTAAGTTGCCCAGGCTGGCCTTGAACTCTCTATTCTCCTGCCTCAGCCTCCCGAGCAGCTGGGATCACAGGTGTGCATCACCACACAGTTTCATCTTGTGCACTTCTTCCCCAGACCTGAAATTGGCTATTTCCCTGAGACACCTGGTTTGTTTAATGAGAAACAGTATTTCAAGGTCCCAGTCAGGATGCTAGAGACAGTCATTACTATTTAGGGTTAATCATTGTTCTAGGATTCTCTAATGAACAAAGCTAGAAAAATATTTTTTTAATGTTAAAATGCTCTATGAATTAACACTAATGGAATTTGAATTCAGGGCCACAGGATTTTTAACTTTCTCACCTCCATGTTATATTTTTATTTCCTTTATTTTCCATAACAATAATTCTAGATCTCCAATACCTATGGAATGATGGAATTAGAATATCCCACAATTGCCCATTTACTTTATCCCATGTTATATACACAGAAGTCTCAGAATAACAACACTAATACTACCACCACTAATAAGACAATTGAGAACAGTTAAAATTTCTCTTTATATGCCTGTCTTTGTCCACTGTCTCCTGCTATAACAAAATGCCACAGACTGGGTAATTTGTGAAGAAAAGAAATTTATTTTACACAGTTTTGGAGCTTGGGAAGTCCAAGATCATAGCTCTGGCATCTGGTGAGGGCCTTCTTGCTACATCATAACATGAATGGCAGAGGGTATCAAATGGTGGGGCAGGTCTACTAGCTCAGGTCTCCCTTCTTATTTATATATATATAAAGATATACACATATCTTTATATATCTACACATCTGTCTATATATATATAGATAGATAGATATTTAGATGTACATGGACACAATTCCCTCATTTCATCTATTTATTTTTCTGTGTTGCTGAGGATTGAACCCAGTGCCCATGGATGCCAGGCAAGCACTCCACCATTGAGCCCCAGCCCCAGCCTCTCTTTTCTTCTTATACAACTACTAATGCCATCATAAGCACACCACCTGCATGTTCCCATCTAATCCTAATTACCTCCCAAAGGCCCCACCTCCAAAATCATTAACACAGGAATTTGGGGGTTAAGTTTCAAACACATGAACTTTTGGAAGATGCATTCAAGCCATTTGAGTATGCTTCCTTCACTCACCCCTCCCACCTTTTTATTTTTTTTCAGATTTATACTTTGTGTGTGTGTTCTGTTAGTGAGCTTTGGGCATTACATATTCTGCCCATACTTAACTTATAATTAGTCTATATTTGGACCATATGTTTAATATGTACTACCAGTTCTCATATCGATGTCCCTTTAGATATTTTGCTTGTCTGAAGTTCACTCGCTAGTAGATTTTTCAGGAAGATCTCATGAGAAATGCTGTCTGAGTGCTCAAGAGGAGAGGGCAATGGGTTCAGTGAGCAGCTGGTCCATTTCTGCCACGCTGCTTGTCAGGGTTTGAAGGTCAAGCAGACATCCCATGCAGATGGCCCTCACCTAGGGCCTGGCATTGCAAAGGAGCCAGAGCTAAATGTTCCAAATGTTTTGAAATGTCCACATTTACCTTGAGTCTAGCTGAGGTTTTCCCACGTGCTACTCAAGGGCTGTTCAAGCTGTCCCTCCTGGAGAAGCAGCACGTGTTGACGGGGCAGAGGCTCCTGCAGCATTTCCTTGGGTCACAATTGAGAACCTTCAGCCTCATCACTAGGATGCAGAAAGATGGAAAGAACCTCATATTTTTCCTCTAGGGGGGTACACTGGCAGCCTTCTTCATTGCAGATGAGAATGTTTCTTAAAAATACTCTCAGACTCAGGTTTACTGATTCAAACTGACCTTCCCTTAATTAGTACCTTCCTTTATTTTCCTTGATCCTTATCTTTATTATGATAAAAAAAACACATCGTAACATAAAATCTACTGCATTAACCATGTTTTTTTTTTTACATTTTTTACTGACAAACAATAATTGTACAAATTTATGGGCACGAGGGGATGTTTTGACATATGTATACATTTTATAGTGATCAAATCAGGACGATTATCATGTCTACCACCCCAAACATTTACCATGTCTTTGTGGTGAAACATTCTAAATTCTTTCTGCTAGCAATTTTGAGGTATACAATACATTTATTTTTACCTACAGTCACTGTACTGTGGAATGGACCACCAGAACTTATCCCTCCTAAGTGTGAATTAGTACCGGTTGACACACCTCTCCCCACCCCACACTCCCCAGCTTCTGGTAACCATCATTCCATTCTCTACTTCTGTGAGATTGACTTTTGATTCCACATAAGAGTAAGCTTATGCAGCATTTGTCTTACTGTGCCTTATTTTACTTAACATAATGTCTTCCAGATTTACCCAGGTTGTTGCAAGGAATTTAATTTCATCCTTTTTCATGACTAAAGGGTATTCCATTTTGTATATACCGTATTTTCTTTATCCATTCATCCATTGATAGACACTTAGCCTGATTCCACATCTTTGCTAATGTGAATAGTGCTGCAATAAACATGAGTATACAGATAACTTTGACATACTGATTTCATTTCCCCTGGCTATATACCCAGTAGTGAGATATCTGGATCATATGGTTGTTCTATTTCTAATTTTTTTTGGGGGGGAAGTATTGAGGATCAAAGCCAGGGTGCTCTACCACTGAATCACATCCCTAATCCTTTTATTATTTATTTTGAGACAGGGTCTCACTATATTACAGTGGCTGGATTTGAACTTGCAATCATCCTGCCTTGGCTTCCTGAGCCGCTGGGATTATAGGCGTGCACCACCACACCTGGCCTTATTTCTGAATTTTTTAGGTCCCTCCATACTGTTTGCCATAATGACTACTAATTTACATTCCCCCAAACAGGGTGTGAGGGTTCTCCTCTCACCACGTACTCACCAGCACTTGCTATCTCTTTTCTGTTTGGATAATAGCCATCTCACTCGAGTGAGGCAATATCTTCTTGTGATTTAGGTTTGCATTTGCCTGATGATTAGTGATGTTGAATTTTTGTCACATACCTGTTGGCCATTTATATCTGCTTTTGAGAAATGTCTATAAAGATTCTTTGTCCACTTTTCAGTTGGATTATTTGGTATTTTGTTTTGTTTGCTATTCTGAAAAAACAAAAACCTTTTTTTAAACCAGGGACTGGACCTGGGGTGCTTAACCACTGAGCCACATCCCCAGCCATTTCTATTTTTTATTGTTTATTTTGAGACAGGGTCTCACTGAGTTGCTTAGGGCCTCACTAAATTGCTAAGGCCAGCTTTGAACTTCCATCCTCCTGCCTTAGCCTCCTGAGCCACTGGAATTACAGGCATGTGCCACCATTCTGACTGTCTTCTGGATATTAACATCTTGTCAGATATACAGCTTACAAATATTGTCTCCCAGTTCTATAGGTTTCTTTACTTTCCTTTGCTGTGCAGAGACTTTTTAGTTCAATGTCATCTAGTTTGCCAATTTTTGCTTTTGTTGTCTGTGCTTTTGGGATCTTATTTAAAAACTGTTGCCCAGTCCAAAGTCACAAAGCATTTCCTTTATTTTTTCTTCTAGTAGTTTCATAGCTTCAGGTCTTATATTTCATCTTCAATCTATTTTTTTGGTTACTTTTTATATATGGCAAGAGTCAAAGGTTTAGTTTCAATCTTCTGCTTGTGGATATCTAATTTTCCATCTCAAATGTATTAAGAGCCTGTCCTTTCCCCAGTGTGTCTTGTTGACACCTTTGATAAACAACCAATAGACTGTAGCTGTATGGATTCATTTCTGGGCTCTTTATTCTGTTCCACTCACATATGTGTCTGCTTTCCTGCCAATACCAGGCTGCTTTGGTTACTGTAGCTTTGTAGTGTATTCCTGTGGCCAGAGCCCTAAAACCACAGCTCAGCTTACTTGGTGAATACAGATCACATAGCCAGGTGCAATGTTTTGGGTCTAAATGCCCCCCTACTAGGTTAAAGAAGAAAGGATGGCATTTTCAAATGGCCTCAATTTCAGCCACCTTCGTCTTTTGAAAACAATAATCAGAGACATTCATTCCAAAACATCTTCCATATTACTGTGCTTCCGCTGCAGTATCATAGCTACCCTGATGTCAGATGAAGAGTACTGTCTTTCAGGCTTCAGATTAAATTGGCTCAAAGTAGAGTGAATGACATTGAAACCCCTATATCCATATCCCTTTCCATAGGCCCCAGAAATCCAGGAGGAGGGCATGTCCACCCAGAGGAGGAGGTGGGAGAGGAATGGGACTCTAGGCAACTGGGGCCTTTAAAGTTGTCCTTCCCCACTTTTCACCACACTTCACCCCTTAATTCAGAGTCCATGTCTACAGAGGCTTGCAATATGCTGGGAGTCCCCCCAGCTATGTCAAAACTGCCTTTCGGGACTGGTTTTCCAGGCCATTTGACTTTCTGGTCCATTCTTACAGGACTGGAAGGGATGGAGGTCCACTTGTCCTTGCTTTAGAATCCCGCCCACCTACCATGAGCCCTTCAATAAAGACTGGGTTCAGGCAGGCAGATCAGACTCAGAGTAAAGGAAAACAGGAAGATTAATTTCTTTCAGCAAAACTGGCTGCCACTGTCGGTCTGTCTTTTAGAGAAGATAATACGTTTTTGTCATTTGAAAAATGATGGCTAATTCCTCTGAGTTGAAGTAGCTCTTGTGTTTGGAAGCGGAAGAGACCTAGTTAGAACAGAGCCCCAACCCCAGCCTGTGGAGTTGGGATGACATCAGTCCTAAGGCAAGATAAAAACATTGCCAAGAGCTGTGTGGGGACCAGCAGCCCCTTCTCTTCCACCTGGGGCCCTCTGTGTCTTTCTCATGTGGAATGCAGAATATGTCAGCTCTAAATGTGTTTTTTCTCTACCTGTGACCACTTTTATGCTGCCCTCAAGATACCTGGAAAGCAAGGGCTTTGTCTCCCAGGAAAGAAGAACTGGGGGGAGCCTTGGGTGTTCCACAAGGCTGTGCTCCATCTAAGCAAGTCTGCTCTTGTGCCCTTCATCATCCCTTTCATGAGATGCCCTCATCTCAGAGGAAACTCTAGGCAGGGGGCAGTTGCCGAAAGAGCCAGTGAGTGGATTAGTATCCATCCCCTTTCAGCCACAGATTCCATGGCAACTTGAAAACAAGAGCTTTGACTGGCTGAGTCAATTACCTAAGCTGACTGAGAAGAGCAGCACAGGGCAAGGAGCCCCCCAGAGCCCCCAGCCCTCTTTGAGTTGTCTTTAACTCTTATCCTCTCTACTCTCCTTAGGCAGCAAAACACCAAGGTATGAAGAATAATACAAAATTTTGTATAAATCTGTAGATAAGTGAGATTTCAAAGTCTTTTAATGTGTGTGATAAATCTCCCAAAGCAAGCTTCTAGAAACCCTGGGGGTTACAAACCCACTTTTTAATTAGAATCATTTCAATAGAAAAAAACCCAAAAGCACCAGCCTGCAGGCCAGGAGTCAGCCAATTATGACATGCTGACCAAATCTGTCAGCAGCTGATTATTGTAAATAAAGTTTTATTAGAACACAAGTACATTCACCATTGACATACTATCCATAGATGTTTTGGTGCTATGACAGCAGAGAAAAATAGTTACAATGGAGACCATGTGACTCATAAAGCCTAAAATATTAACTATTTGGATCTTAACAGAAAGAGTGCGTGAATGTCTACTCCGGGCTAAAGAACTGGAGAAAGAAGGAATGGCGAACAATGGTTCATCAGCTAACCAAGATCTTAAAAAATGACATGATCAGAGGGATACTTCCAGGCCAAACATATACCAAACCTCGTGTCCCAACAGTTACCACATGTCTTGCCCTTTCCCTTCCTCCAGGTTTTTCCAGTCATCGCTCCCATTCTTGAATATTGAGTCTCTCTGTTCTCCAGGTCTCTCTGTCTCGATTCTGCTGTTTCTCCTACCATCCCTCCTCTTGCAGTTAAGCAGGCATTTAAGAGCAGCCAGGGTTGGGTGCTGCTCCTTGGGCTTTCCTGGGTCCAAAGGCAGCTCTCTGAGCTTCCCCTTCCTCCTCTATACTGGAGATGGTTCCAGACACTTTGCCAGCCCCTGCTAGAGATCACATTCATGAAACTTCCTTGGTACATTTTAGGTACTCATAAATGCCCCTTAATTAACACTTGCAACTATGTCTACATGAATTTCTGTGCTTTAAGCATGACTCAAATGACTTTTTTCCTACTCTAGATAAATATTAATTGACATGGAATAATAATAGTCCAAGAACACTTTTCTTCCATGTCAACAAAATTGGCTACAAAGCAGCATGAGTAAGCTTTCCACGTTTCATTAAAAAGTACAGATGTATTTTTGAAGTCTGAAAAGATGTACTTAAAAATGTTAGCAGCAGTTGTCTCTGGGTTTTGAATGACTTTTAATTTCCTATTATTAATTTTAAAATTAGGTAAGTAGAACATGTAACCTTTTCCCCTCCGAGGGGAAACTTATGAGGTTTAAAAAAAAATTAAAGTTATTTTCTTCAGGCAGAGGATGAAAAAGAAAGAGGCAAAGGAAACTGCTCTGAAAGAGTCAGTCCAGAGTTAACCCTGGAGGCTGAGGCCACTTCTAGTGTGAAGGCAGGGGAAGGGGAGGGTGTCTGGTACGTGTTTCATGCCCTTGAGGAGCTCCGACTGCAGCAAGACAAACCAAGGATGCCACACAAAGGACCTGAGCATGTGTACCATGCAGCCAAGTTCTGGGATAAAGCACACATGCCCATAGGAAATGCTTGGAATTTCACATGACTGTTATTTTGCAGGGATATGCAAAGGACTTTGCAAAGACTTCTTCACTTTTCTGGAATTCTCAACTGGCTTCCCTTAAGTACCAAGCTCCTCATGCACTTACAGTGACACCCTGCTAAGGAGGTCCTTCTTTCCTTCCTTCCTCCCTTCTTTCTTCCATCCCTCCCTGCCTCCCACTGGGGATTGAAGCCAGGGGTACTTTACCACTGAGGTACATCCTTATCCCTTTTTATTTTTTTATTTTTTATTTTGAGACAGCTTCTTGCTCAGTTGCTTAGGGCCTCACTAAATTGCTCAGGTTGCCCTCTAACTTTTGATCCTCCTGTCTCAGTCTCCCAAATCTCTGGAATTACAGGTATGTACCAACATGCAGGCCTTTTTTTTTTTTTTTTTTTTTTTTTTGCAGTGCTGGGAATCACCCACAGGGCCTGGTGCATGCCAGACAAGTACCCTACCATGACTCCCAGCCCTCCTAATTATTATTTCTTTGGCACCAGGGATTAAACTCAAGGGTTCCTAACCACTAAACCAAATCCCCAGCCCATTTTTAATATTTTATTTAGAGATAGGATCTCGCTGGGTTGCTTAGATCCTTGCTAAGTTGCTGAGGCTGGCTTTGACCTTGAGATCCTTCTGCCTCAGTGCCCCAAGCCACTCAGATTACTGGATGCCACCCCAACCCTAAATTTTTAAATTAAACTTCTCCTAGTTCCTATCCCTCTTTCCAATGCCAGGCTTCTTTGAAATAGAAATCCATGTTATTTTCTCCTATCACTGTAGGCAAGGAGGACTGCCCATCCACCCCAGGCTCTGCAGAATGAAATGCCTCTTGTCCCTCCACTGGAGTGAGCTGGTCTAGGTTTTAGCTGAGAAATTCTCTCACCTTCCCTCTGCTCCCAGTTCAGGGCCTACATCTTCCTGCTTAATTTGACCCTACTCTCTTCCTTGGGCTCAGAGATGAACCCCACAATCAAACATGGCAGAGCTGACCTGCCAGCCAGCCTAGATGTGTATGTAGAACACGAACCCCTATCAACCCTGGACTGCTCATCTACTTCAAATTAGAGGGAGAAAAAGCTTTGTGAAAGCTACTGTATTTGAGGTCAGTTACAGCAGCTTAATCTGTTACCAGCTAATAAAATTTCTATAAAGTGGCATCAGAGACAAAATAGTAATCCACTCACAATCTACCTCTTAGCAGGTGTCCTTCTGCCTGACTGGCTCCCTTTTCTCCCTCCTTTTTTTTTTTCTTTTTGGTATTGAAGATTGAACCCAGGGATGCTTAACCACTGATCCACATCATCAGCCCATTTTTTATATTTTATTTTGAGAGACAGCCTTGCTATGTTGCTTAGGGCCTCACTAAATTGTCGAGGCTGACCCTGAACTTGAGATTCTCCCAAGCTGCTGAGATTACAGGCGTGCACCACCATGCCCAGCCCTCTCCTTCATCTTACTATGAATCTTCTCCTTCCTTCTTTTGCTCCTGAGATTTTTGAGTGCCTATTTGAAGACCTCCCTTCCCCTTGGCACTGTTTCTCTTTCTGACAATGAAACAAGTCGATGTATCTCTAGAATGTGTTTTCCTGAATGCTAGAAGTGTGTCTGGGTTCACTTCCTAAAAGGTGAGGTCAACTGTCACAGTCAAGAGAAGACTGATGACTAAATGCAGCATAGTGTCCTGATTGGGACCCTGGGACAGATAGAGGACTTTAGGTAAAAGCTAAGGAAATTTGAACCAAGTAAGGACTTTAGTTAACAATAATATATCAATATTGATTATAACAAGTATAGAATACTAGAAGCTATTGATGTCAATAATAGGGGAAACTAGGCATGGAAAACCCTCTGTTTTTATCTTTGCAAGTTTTCTGTAAATCTTGAACTGTTCAGAAATTACAAGTTAAAAAGTAGAAGAAATGGGCGTTTAGGTAAATTTATAGACTATGAATGCATCATACAGAGCCAAAAACTTCACTGACAGATTAAACACCCCTATCACAGAGATACAAGAAGGAGCAACTAAGTGTGATCTGGTTAGTGAGAAAGCCTCTTGATAGAGTTGATTTGTAAACTAAGTCTCAAAAATTGGGAGTTAAAGGTCAGGTATAACTTTAGACAAATAGAGCATGCATTTATCTGTTATCCTTTGAAACCCCTTTGAAACAACAGAAAAGTTTTTCTTTCTTTCTTTTGAAAGGATAAACACAAAGAGCAAAATGAGGGGGAAGCAGAGAAATGGCAGATAAAAGGGGTGAACCATGTTTGGAAGCTGAGCGGTAGCCTAGTGGATGGAGGTCAACCAACTCAACAGAACAGAGCCCCATCCTCAGTGTGGCCCAGGGCACAAGGGAGAAAGAAAGAAGGTGTTAAGATGTGGGCTGCAGGAAACAGACACACCGCGGTAAGACACAAGGTGGAGGGAGTCCCCAAGATGAGCCATGTGGAAGGCATGGGAAGCAACCAGTGTAGGTGGAACAGGGACAGAACTCCAACAAGGACACAAAAAAGTACAAGAAGTGACTACGTTATTCTGCTAGACCCAGTGGTGAAGAACATTTGCAATCGTATAAGACAAAGGCTGAATGATTGACTTAACTGTTCACACTGGGTTCTAACTTTATCAGGAGACCCAGGGAGGTTGAAGGGGTGTCAGAAGCATGGAAGACACTAAGTCCTCCTCTTGTGGAACAGAGTTGACGGGGACAACATAAATGAAAGATCACAGGGTGTATTCTCTAAAGAGGGAGGTGAACTGCAGAAGAGAAAGCTAAAGGGGTGAGCCTGTTTTTTTCTAGGGAGAGACCATAGTAGCAGGGAGGGGTCAGGGAAGGGTTATCAAACGGTATTTGAACTTAAAACATGACCTGTATAACTATGAAAATCATGGTTGTTAAAGAATGTGATAATAGGAAGGGGTAGAAAATCAAAAGCTAATTGCCCCGTGTGGCAGGCTGAAGTGTATCTCCCTAGATTTATTTGCATGTTGGAGTCCTCACTGCCAGGACCTCAAAATGTGACTTATTTGGAGATGTCTTTGAAGGGGATTTAACTTAAAATGAGGTCATCGGGGTGGCCCTAATCCAATACAACTGGTGTCCTAATAAGAAGAAAAAATTAGGACGCAGACACACACACAGGGAAGACCACATGAGGCCACGGGAGAAGATGTCCATCTGCAAACTAGGAGAGAGGTCCAGGAGGAGCAACGCTGCAGACACCTTGCTGGACTTCCAGCGTCCAGAACTGTGGGGAAAGAAATCTGCTGCTAAAGTCTGTGGTCCTTTGTTACCGGAACCCGAGCAGATTAGGCCATGCAGACCCTCCTCTGTGGCAGCTGCAGCTGGTCCTGATGCTCAGCCTGGGGACTAGGCTTTCTGGGGCCTTGGCCTCGGGTGCTGCAGCTGAGCTGAGCCCTGATTCTTCCAGCACACCACAGCCAGCATGATTAAGGGCTCCATCACCTTGCTGTGGCCTCAGGCAACTGAGCGTGACTGCAAAGGTTGATGTCACTGAGCACAGGGAGGGTCCTCCCTTGGGGTCAGGTCGTGGGTGGGCTTCCCATGCAGCACAGACACCCCAGGCTTCTATGCAGCACAATATACCATCTTTACCCTTTTGCAGAAACTGTTTTTTTGCTTTGTTTAGGTTTTGTTTTTGCCTTTCGGCCATATTCTGGAAGGCACAGAGACACTGTGTACAAAAGGGTTTCGTAGAAAGCCAACTGTTTGGGGGTGTTTGTCTTCCTTTTTGGCAGAGGCTGAGTTTATCTTGCTACAGACACTGCGTTACTCGGAGTGAACAATGTTCCTATGAAATTTCATGATCTCCCGAGTGAACGACCAGACCGCACAAACCTTTGCACCAGAGAAAAAGAACTGAAGAGTCTCATGGAAAGTTCAGTCACGTCATGGAAATCTGACTACTTTCATGACTCTGTACATTGAAAACCAGAAACAAGGAACCTTCTCCAACTCTACTAGAATCATCATTTCTTGTAATATATATATATATATATATATATATATATATATATATATATTAGCAGTAATAACAAGTTCTGAGACTGACTAGTTGTTCTAGCCTGGTATTGTCTTCAGAGTGTGCATCTGTGTGTGGGTGTGGATTTGTGTGTCTTTCACCTTAATCCTTGTGACACTGTTTCCTGTTAATAGTGGAGGTGGAGTTGCACTTTCAGACTGTTGGTATTTGTTGTAAGCACTGGAGGTGCTTCCCTGGAATCCTCTTAGGGCTGTAAACTCACCAGAAAAGAGAGGACAGAATGCTTTTGCCCTCGTCCACCCAAGCTCCATGCTTCACACACTGTGAGCGTTCACAGAAAAGTAGCCAGAGTCAGTTAAGTTGGCCATAGCAGTGTCCATTGGTTTGTAGATCTGCTGAAAGGTACTGATAAGAAAGTTTTTGCTGTTCTTGCTATTTGTTTGTTTTTCACTTTATTTTCCTTGATTTGAAGGCTTCCCATTTTCTAATAAAGTCGAGTGTGTGACTCTTTTCATGAATGGCCCAGGAGAGTGCTCCTGAGTTACCCTGGCAGGGATGACCTTCTTGCTCCTTGCTGATGGGCCCACACATACCAAGCCTTACACAGGGCTCTGGCCGTGGTGGCAGCTGAGACATGTGGGTATGCCTTCATT
Organism: Glaucomys volans; assembly: GCA_020662805.1. Classification (NCBI taxonomy): domain Eukaryota; kingdom Metazoa; phylum Chordata; class Mammalia; order Rodentia; family Sciuridae; genus Glaucomys; species Glaucomys volans. The sequence continues at coordinate 598,888 of JAJEJO010000163.1, forward strand.
TTTCTTGATGACCCTCCCATTCATCCTAATAACTGGGACCCAGGGATTGTGCAAGTAGACAGCTTGCCTTTATTTGCAGAAAACAGAATCCTGCCTCATTTACACATAAGGCTGTTTAAGAAGACAGAGTACTAGCAGCTCAAACTCTCTGTTATATAAGAGACCATCTCTGGCAATGTGTTGTAGGAAAAAGAGATTGCTCAGCCTCTTATACATAATAAAAACAAAAAAAAAATCATTTCCCCAAAAAATTCAAAATGAGTTTTCTACATACCTGTATTAGCTTTCTGTCACTATGATAAAACACCTGAGAAAATCAACTTAAAGGAGGAGTGAATTGTTTTGGCTCATGGTTCAGTCCATGATCAGCTGGCTCTATTATTTCTGGGTTGTGGTGAGGCAAAACCTCATGGCAGAAGGCCGTGGTGTAGAAAAGCTGCTCACCAGATGGTAGCCAGAAGCAGAGAGAGAAAGAGAGAGAGAGAGCCAGAGAGAAGGGAAGGGGCCAGGGACAAGATATATCCCTCCAGAACAGGCACCAGTGATGTACTTCCTCTGATGAGGCCCACCTCCCACAGTGTCCACCTCCTCCCCATAAGCAACTCAATTATGAACTCATCAGTGAGTGGACCCATCGATGAAGTCAGAGCCTCACCATCCTATCACCTCCCCAAACCCCCGTCTCTGAACACTGGTGCACTGGGGACCAAGCCTTCCATGCCAGAGCCTTTGGGAAACACTCCAGATCCAAACCACAACTCTTGGTGTCCTCATTCTCACAGCTAATGGCTTCAGGGGGCTCATTTCACAATTCCAGGAAGTTCCTGCCCATCTGAAGGATGAAATTGCTTTACATATCTCAAGGAATTTAGCTGATGGAATCCTTTGAACTAACTGAGAAGTAAAATGCCCATGTTCTAGAAGTGCACTTAACTTCTTTGTTAAAGACTGCACTATGTCATATTGAATAGGCATATTCAAGAACTCGTTAAATAACCGTATCTTATGGATGACATGCTGAATAAATGGCCTGAAATAGGCATATTCTTGAGTTTTGTGGAAAACTGAAAATTAACATCATGGAAAAATAGCTTAATATAAGCATGTTCATGCAAATCTGATGGGGTTTAAAAGGAAATTAATCCTTGAGACAGAATTTCTTGTTGACTTGTTCTCCGTTTTCTATAATATCCTTTCAGAAAATTTCACAGTATTAAATGGCCTGGGTTATAAATCTGTAACTACCCCCTGACACTCCAGCATCACGCACAGTTGAAACTATTTTATATTGCTGTAAACTTGGTCTGATAAAGTTTTGTTCACTTGTCAATTAAATATTTTTTGTGTGGTTTAAGTTCAAATAACATAATTATTTTCATCTAAAATGCTTTATTTTTTGTAGATGTAAATCAGATATCTTTAGAAAATGCTCTCTGTTTTGTCTAATTGCCAATTAGAATGGAGATTTAGGAATTTCCTAGGAGAGCTGTTCTCAAACTCAGGATGGAAGATCACTTTCCATGCTTCTGCCTGCCTCCCAAATACACGCCTTCTGCCTCACTGGCCTTTGCTTCCTGCCTCACCTCCCCTGCCAGGCTGATTTCTAGGCCTTTCTTCTAGGCTCAAATGGATGCTCTCTTCCCTTAACAGCAGCGGCCCATTTCCCAGGGCTCCCCATGTCCTCCAAAACAGGAACCAAAGGCTTTCAGTTTGCAAATCCTCATGCTGGCCAACCTCCCATGACAATTTACCCCCAGAGAGCCCAGTTCAAGAGAATGAAGTCAATCACTTTGAAATCACCAAACCAAATACAAGTAAATCCCCCCAAAGTAAAGAAGAGCAGTTGTCTGATAGAAGCACAAAGCACAAAGACCAAACATTTATTTCTCAAAACTGCAGCAGTAGAGCGAGCCCTGAATCTGCTGGCCAAGGAAGCCCAGCTACAAGGGGCAGTCTCTCAGGTCACCCTCAGGTTGTCCACTACCCCAGAACCAGCACCAGGATCAGGCTACTGAAGTTTCGGTCTTCTTTTCCTCCAGTAAAGAGCTGTTTTCTGAGAGAGAAAGATGATGCACTGGATCCTTTTTTCAGTACAGGGCTCACCCCTGAGCTGCAAATGATGCTCATTATTTCATACACCTCCTGGCATTGACTTGTCACACAACAATCTGTCCTCAAGCTGTACCTCCAAATTCCCTGATTCTTCAGAGTAACTTTGGTCCCAAGACTTGGAAAAACAGCTCAGCTAAGAAAAGATTCCTGAACAACTTTTTTTTAAAAAAATAAGAAACACAAAGCAATTAAAGCTTTAATTTTTCATGACCCACGTCTCTATAAATGTAAATGACTAATAGACACCATGAAATATTAATCAAGTCAGTAATCCAGGATTATATCTGATGCCAAATTGCTCCCTGTCGTCAATGAAAAAAGCTATCAGGCAGCAATTTCTTCAAAACAAACACGAGCTTCCTAATGTCCCAGCAGGGAGTGAGATCACACGTGAGGCCTCATTTCTCATAAGGACCAGCCTGGAATGGACTGGAAGTCTTCAGGGCAGCCAAGGGCAGGACAGGAAGGAGAACGACACAGGAGGGCGTGGGACAGATCTCATGAAATCTGCCAGAGGTTGCCATCTGAGGGCACACGGCTCCCCAGAATTCAACTCTAAGGGCTCCTGCATTTATGTATCAGTGGATTATATCAGAGGGAAGAACCTGCTGGGGATTGCACTTTTTTACTTCTTTTTCTTTGGCAAAGTAGGTCACAGGCCATATTATAGTACAATAAATGCTATTAATGGTCTCAGAGGCAGAAGAGTAGCCTCTTGAAAGGGTGTCACCTGGGAGTCATGGGCTATGGTTTCCCATCAGAGAGTCAGCTGCCATGGGAGAATGGAGATCTCACCTGGAGGAAGGAAACCAGTGGCTCTGTTACAATAAGAGCTTCCATAACTAACTTGAGCACTGAGAAGAGGCTAAGCATTGAGCTGGCATTTTGGGAGCAGAGATTGGAGACCCCTTGTGTGGCTCAATGCCAAAGGTATGTGGTTGTCCTTTTGGGAAATACTGCATCCTAGACAGGCTTCCCAGTCAGAAAATAACTATCTCAGCAGGGGCTAGAAAGCATTGTCATCAAGAGACTGACCAATTATTTTAGTCCATTCTTGTTGTTATAATAAAATACCTGAGGCTGGGGTACTTATAAAGCAAAGAGGTTTGTTTTACTTGTGATTGGTAAGAAGGTTCAAGCAACCTGATGATGGCATCCTGGCAAGCATCCCCTGACTGTCACAACATGGCAGAGAACAGGAAAGGGAACTGGCCATGAGCAAAATGAAACAAGTGTCGTGGTGTGGCTAGCTTTATAATAACCCACCCTCTCAAGAACTAAGTCACTCCTTCAAGACCCAGATCATTCCATCATTAATCTATTAATGAATGTGAAACCCCCATAACCCAATTGCCTTTTGCTAGGCTGTACCTCCTAAAGGCTCTTCTACCTCAACACCACCACACTGAGGACCAAACTTGTAGCACATGATTTCAGGGAATTCCCACATCTGAACCACAGCCCCAGGCTTCAACAGTCACACCATGCCAGAGAGCAAGACCACCAGAACTGAACAGATGCACTCTGTTCTCTCCTAGTGGTATAGGGAGGCGGGGGCAGAGCCAATCCACTTTGGGAGCATTGGGCTCCCTGGAGCTCCTAGAAAACTAAGAATGGAGCAGAGTAAGAGGACCCAATAGAGAGATGCTGATTTTCTAACCATAGAGAATGTAGTATGACTATTTTGTGGAAGGAATTATTATTTGCCAACTCACCCATCCTTCTCTGGAAGAGTCTTTACTAGAATAAGAGCACACCTCCAATGTCAGAGGCCTGAAGTACCAAGAACTTGCTCTTCCAGACTTCCCTGGTATGTGATCCCATTTGGGTCAATGAGACCAAGAAATAGTTTGCCAGAAGCCTGAGGGGATTTTTTTTTTTCCAGTTTTGATAAAAAGAGAGGAATAGACAAGAGGGTTTACCTCTCTCTTCCTCTCTTAAACACAGTTTGAATGAAGACATGACATCTGGAACCATGGCAGCAATATTGTGACCATGAGGGAAGGCCAGGAGAATCACATGCAAGTCAACCTAGAACTTTGATACTGTACAAGTTATCAAATATACCTTAGCGTCACCAACTTCAGGACGTCTTGTTGGGCAGGAAAAATATTTTTTCCTTTCATAAGTTTCTTTCAGTTGCAGTTGAAAACATTTCTATCATTTAGTAATGTCTTTGGTCATAAATGAAAACTTAAACCAAAGCAGACATATACTGCTTACTTAAGAAAGTATGAAGTAGAAGGCCCCAAAGTTGGTTCAGTGGTTCAGCAATGTCATCAACAACTCAGACTCTTGCCATATTTCTTCAGTAGGCTTTGGCCTCTGTTTGTTGCCTCATGGTTACAAAATGACTGCTGTATCTTTAAGCATTTTATCCTGGCATACGATAGGAATGGAAGAATTGAGTAGGAAGGAGACATTCTCCTCAACCACTTCTGTGTTATTTGGGAAAAGGAATTTTCCCAGGATCCCCTAGGAGAGTTCTCCCTTGCATCCCATTGGCCAAATTTGGGTCACATGACCATTCATTGACCAATCGCTGGCAAAGAGGAATGAGAACTACTACTGACTTAAACCAGGTTGTCCTGGGCATCCGCTCTCCTGGCTCAGAGCCTCACCTCCTCTCCTTTCTCAGCCAGTCCACTGCCCTTGCTTTTAGCCCTTGATGACATTACATTTTGGGGGCTTCTGTTAAAGAACAGAAAATGTTTTTCCATTCTTTGATCTTCCCTCTGTCAGTTGGGCCCAATAAAAATTTTGTGTTCCCCAGCGCTACTGAGTTTGATGTTCGTGGGGGATGTCCAAAATATTAAAGACAAAGCAACAAACAAAAACGTTCGGCTGCTGCTTCCTCTGCTTCTCTCCTGAGAGCAGCAGCTCTTAACTGGGGCTCGCTTGCACACGGCCCCATGGGGTATTTGGCAATGTTGGAGGCATTTTTGGTTTTCACCACTGGGGAGAAGGGCGGGTAGTAGAGCTCTTGGCATCTAGGGAGAATCCGAAGATGTTCCTAAATACCCTGCCATGTGCAAGACAGCCCTCCACAGAAAGCAATGATCTAGACCCGATGTCAGCAATGCCAAGGCTCAGGAACCTGGCCCTAGAGAATGGGACTGAGCTGGAGAACCATCCTTTTCCTTTCCTAATGCCTTCTTGCTTTTTCTAAGGCCTTTATGAGGAAGAAGAATGTCCACACTCTACACCTCACTCCAAGGACGTGAACTTGCCCCTGGGCAATAGCAGAGACCAAATAAACACCAGGAAGGAGGCAAGGAGCAGTGGTGTGGATTCACTAATCAAAGGAACCCAATCTCTTCTGAGTCTGTGTTCACCTTTGGAAAAATTGCAACAAATCCTTGAATGACTTTTATACAAAATTACAAAGCGTTGCGCCACGAACCGCAGGGTCTCCAATGGCTCTGGCATGGAGCGAGGCTCCCAGGAGGGATGTGGCAGATCCAGTTCTTTGCTGCTGACATTTGCAAGTGAGTGAGAGGGCCACAGAGAAGCCCTCTGGAAGTACCACTTCTGCACAATTTCAGTGCGGGCACAGTGTGCTCTTTTTTCTGTCCACTTTCATTGTATTTCCGATAGGCTCAAGTGAGCAGTAAATACCGCCTTCACTTCAGATTTTCCTTTCCTATCGTCTGTCTTCTTGGTCTAACCCCATTGTCATACACAGACAGAGACGGAGCCCAACAAATAAAGGAATGGAAAGAAATCAAGCACACACTTAAGCAGGGTGCTCTTCTTGTCTTTGTGGGTTCTGACTATTCTGGGAAAGCTTCAGAGTTTTCTCCTAATGTCACCATTCCACTTGGGGTCTGTCAAATCTAAGATGTTGTTTTGTCTATTGTAATAAAGAGATTACCATCCCTATACATTGTTTTAAATAATTTAGAGGCTTTGCCTTTCTGTTATTGTTTGGATGGTTATTCCAGGGCTGGAAAGGTAGATCAAAAGTGTCCAGGGCTCAAGATCCTTTGCTCCACCATGTTCAACAGAGAGTTTGTATCTCATAGTCAAGAAGAGCTGCATGATCTCCCACCGTCACACCCATATTCCAATCATCAGAAAAGGACAAAGAATGTAGAACACACCTCATGTCTGTAAGGAACATTACCTGCCAGTTGCACTCATTGCTTTAGATGTACCTGGGTAGGACTTAGTTGCACCACTACATTAAGCTACTAGGTATGGGGGCTAGGAAATGCTGTCTTTGGGGATGCCCAGTGGCCTGGCTGAAATGGGAGAGCTCTATTACAAACGTCCTATTACTAAAGCACTTGGTAAGAGTCAAGCTGTGTTGGATTTTACAGGAGTTATTTTATTTAATCCTCATAATGAAGATAAATGCTTTTCTAATCTACATTTTACAAATGGAGAAGCTGAGGCCCAGAAAACCCACCACCCCTCACAGCCCCTCAGGCCCTGAGTCATGTGCTTTGTTAAGAGGTGCTGAGGGAAGGCAGGGGAACAGATGAAGCAGGGTAGGGAAGGAGCTGAGCTGGGGCACATTCCAGGCACACTCCAGACCAGCCTGGACTCCCAGGAGTTGCATTTGAGAAGTCAGTGGTCCTGTGACTGGAGAACTGAGCATTCACACTCCTAGGCCAGTCCCTTCCTGGGACCAAGCTCCCAGCCCACTGTACCTGCTACCCAATCACCTCCAGCAGCCCCTGCTCTCCCTATCCCTGGTCCCAGAGGGTCACAGGGACCAGCTTTAAGGGACTACACTCAGGAGCTGGGGTTGGCCACCCAGATCTTGTAAGGGGATTGAGGGCATCTTGGCCAGCCACTAAAGTGCCCACTATACCTGCTGCTCAATGGCACCTCACCACAGGGCCTCCAAATCAGCTTAAGAAGGTCCTGGGAGCAGGACCACAGAGCATTTCTGCATGCCCCATCCCACCCGCATACCAACTTAGAAGCTATTCACTGAGAAAAGTCCTTCATTTAGCCACTCAGCAAACACTTAGTGTGGACCTTCTGTATCTCAGGACCTGATTAAACACCAGACATACCAAGATGAATAAGACATTGTGGTCCAATCCCTCAAAGAGTTCACTGTCAGACTGGAAGACTACAATCACAGGAAAATGAATGAGTTGAAGAGTTGAAATAATCAACACAACAGAGAATTAGAGAGCTCAAGGGATTCTGAGGCAAGAGAGACAGGGAAGCGGCAGGAAATATTTGACAAAGGAAGTGCGTTTAAAGGATGAACAAGAAGCTGGGCAGGGTGGCACAAGTCTGTAAATCCCAGTGGCTCAGGAGGCTGAGTCAGGAGGATCAAGTTCAAAGCCAGCCTCAGCAACTTAGCAAGACCCTAAACAACCCAGTGAGACACTGTCTCAAAATAAAATTAAAAAAAAAAAAAAAACCAGACTGGGGATGTGGCTCAGCAGTTAATCACTCCTGGTACCAAAAACAAAACAAAAAACAATAAAAAAAAGAGCCCTTTCAAGCAAAGTTCCAGAACAGGGGTCTCTGGGCCAATGAGATGTTGCAGAATAGATGAGGGAGTAAAAGAATTAATGAAGTAGTAGATCAGAAGCTTGAAAATTCTTGAGCGGGGGGGATCACCTCAAAATCATTATTATAAGTAGATTTTCCTCCACATGGCCCAACACTCTCCCCTCCTGGGAAGTTCCGGCTCTTTTTTTTTTTTTTTCTTTTTTACCAGGGAATTGAACCTAAGGATGCTCAACCATTGAGCCACAATCCCCTCCCCAGCCCCCTTTGTAAATTATTTTTTGTATTTTGAGACAGGTTTCCTTTAAGTAGCTCAGGGCCTTGCTAAATTGCTGAGACTGTCTTTGAACTTGTGATCCTCCTGCCTTAGCCTCCCAAGCAGCTGGGATTACAGGCATGTGCCACCACACCCAAAAGGAAGTTCTAACTCAATTCTCCAGATCAGGAGCCTCCAGATAAGAACATCTGTTACCCTTGGAGAGAAAGGTGTACTGCAAAGGGTGGAGAATTGGCCCTATTGACTTGTAAGAATGTTCTTTTCTCTTCCACCATCAGTCCAATCTGGCCAAACTGTGACTTGGCCACAACACTAATATGAGTTTCAGGAAGCCTCACCGGCCTCCCACCACACCATGTGAGAATAGAAGGATAAAAATGGTTTGTCCTGGTTGAAAATTATTTGAAGACCCAAGGCAGCAGATATCCATCGAGAGAAAATATAACCTGTCCTCTCCAGACAGAATGGTGAGGCTTGTCATGGCCCGAGCACTACCAGGGGATCAGCTTCTGGGAAGAGCTAGAGGAAGACCCCAATAATTTTAACCCGAGATTTCTTAGCCAAATGTGATTTCAGAATCTTCCATGGTTTAGAAAGGTGTCACGGTGCACACGACACGTCTTTCACAGTGTCGGTAAGTTCTGGGCAGCACCCTGAAATAAACCACGTTCATGTTTCTGCAGTGGAATATTTTCATCAAGTGGGATAAAGGTCGTGAAGAGCCTCATGTCAATCCAGGTCAGTTTTTGCTACCAAGTTAGGTATGTCCAGCTTTGGGTTTTCAGAATTGTTTTTCTTTTTTCTTGAACTTTATTTAGAAAAATCTAGGTCCTAATGCCACCTCATGCTGTCCCCCACCTCCATAATTTAAATACCCTGGAGACTGTTGAAGAGAAGGGACAGAGGGTTGGCAGGGAAGGGAGGAGGGTGGGGCACCCATGACAGAGCTGCAGCTCCCTCGGCCCTGCCCAGTCCCCAGAGGCCATGGTGTGGATGGATGAGGGTCCTGGGCCCACCTGTGCTCCTGTGGCCATGGCACGGGTGGGCCAGGACCCTGGACTCCGTGTAGTTCTCCAAGAGCAGTGAGCAGGCAGGCAGGCAGCCCCTCTTTGTTGAAAACAGTCTCTGGGCTCAGGAGGATCAGTGGGCCCTTGATGGTCCACAGTACATGTCAGATGCCCAGCTCAGCTATCCAGTCCCTCCTGAGCACAGGGATGCTGACCTCATTTTGTGTCCAGGTAGGGGATCAAGACCCTAGTCAGCATTATGTGAAGTGAAATAAGCCAGACTCAGAAAGTCAAGGGTCATATGTTTTCACTCATATGCGGAAGCTAGAGAGGAAAAGGAAAGGACGGGGCGGGGAATCTCATGAAAATCAAAGGGAAATGAGGAGAAGAAACGGGGTAGGAAGTGCTGAGGGACGGGGAAAGGCTAGGGAATGATATCGGCCAAATTATATTGTTATATTGTGGGCACGTATGAATATGCGACAAATCACATCCTATGTACAACTATAATACACCAATAAAAAAATGTGGAAAGAAAAGAAAGTCCCTGGTCAGGACGTAACCCTTGGATGGGGAGGCAGGGAAGTGGTACTCCAGCAGGAGTTTTCTGCAGAACAAGCATCCAGTACACAGGGGTCCCTTCAGGACATGTCACAGTGATCTGCAGGTGGGTGAGGTCCTCCTCCTTAGGAAAGAACTCAGTGCTCTTGGGCTGATCAGTGGCAGCATTGTCACCTCCTAGTCCACAGGGAGATGAAGGGGTTAGCAGGTTCTTGGGTGGAGTTCACAACTATGGCCCTTCTGGTGCTCTTGGGGCAGTCAGCTGGTAGGGCACTCAGCTCCAGATGCCACCAAATGGCACTCAATACTCTACCCACCCCAGTCCTGGTGCAGTGAGAGGGAAGTCTGGGGATTTGGAAACACGACAAGGGATCAAGGACCTGTAGGTTGTATTTAAGGGTCCTTCTGCTTGTGTAAACCCTCTCCAGATGCATCTGATGGGGATGGTGGGCAGCAGACCCAGGGCAGGGAAGGCTCTTTCCTGGAGTCCTCACAGTAGTGCCAGAAGAGGAAACCCTGCTCCCTGGGCCTTTCTGGGACACAGAACAAAAGTATCAGGGGTGCTGAGTTCTCTTGCCGGCTGCCTCACAGAGCTGTGTGCATGTCCTTAGGGAAGGTACTGCACCTCTCTCTTCCAATAACTGGGAAGGGCAAAAGAGGAAGTGCCCCAGGCTGGGTGGTCCTGTGCAGCTGAGGTCCACAGTGAGGCTATGGAAACCTCTGGTCCAGGGCTGAGCCTCCACAACCTCTGAACCTTGGGGAGAGACCCCACCATGTCACTCTCTGCGAATGTGGAGTCTGGAGTCCAACTGCCTGGGTCAGAGTCTGCTCCATCAGGCACAGCTCCACTTGGACTTGATAACTTATCTAATACTTGGCTTTCTTACTGGATAATGATGCCTCTGACTTCATCTGGCCTTGTCCCCACATCTCTATGTACCCAATCTTTCTTCTTTCTTTTCTGAGGACACCAGTCATTGGATTTAGGACCTACCCCAAATTCAGAATAATCTCATCTTGAGATCTTTTTACTTACATCTATAAAGGCTCTGTTTCCAAATCACATCATAGTCACAGGTACCAGAGGTTAGGACTGGGACATGTCTGTTTGGGGGACATTTCAACTGACTGAATGACTACACAAAATTCCCAGGGTTGGAAGAGTAGCATACTATAGTGCCCACCCATGTGTGATGGTAGGGTTGTTCATGGACTCCTAGAGGGGCCCCCTGATGGGAGTCACTTATGGTTCGGATATGAAATGTCCCCCAAAGACTTATGTGTTGAAGACTTGTTCAGAGGTGGGGTTTTAGGCAATGATTGGATCATCAGGGTTCTGAACTCATCTGTGGATCAATCCATTTGATGAATTAATACTTTGAATGGACTGTTGAGAGGTGGTAGAAACTGTGTGAGGTGAGGCCAGGTTGAAGGGAGTGCGTCCTTGGGCATGTGACCTTGGGGACTATATCTTTCCCTAGCTCCTTTTTCTCTCTGCTTTCTGCCACCAAGAGGTAGTAGCTTTCCTCTGCCATGCTCTTCCGTCATGACGCTCTGCTTCCCCTCAAGCCCAGAGCAAGTCAGCCAGCAAACCGTGGACTGGAACCTCTGCAGCCATGAGCCAAAACAGATCTTTCCTTCTTTAGGTTGTTATGTCAAGTGTTTGGGTCACAGTGACGAAAAGCTGACTGACTAATACCGTCACTTGGAAAGGAGCCACTGTGAAATAGTGGAATAGTATAGAAAGGGGGATTTTAGACTCAGGCAGATCTGGCTGTAAGACCTAGATATTGGGCAAGTTTACTTTACCAACGTCTGAAGTAGTTTCCTTATCTCTAAAATGGGCATGATAAGCCCTATCTCACCCCTCCCCATTTTCCTTTTGTCTCACTACATGACTTTGTTGGAACCTTGAATCCTCTCTGAAACCGGCAGCAATAAATGGCTCACTTATCGTTAGAGTCCTTCAGTGCCAGTCCTTCAGGGCCTTCCCACATGCCAAATGGCCTGAAAGGCTGAAATCTGCATTCAGATAAGTGCTTGATTACTGAAACAGATCCTGGAGGAATCCCTTGATGCAAAACACCTTTAAACAACCCAACCCCACAACCCACAACCTTTCCAATGTCCAGAGGACTTCCAGGGATTTCCCTTCAAACCAAAGCAAAGTACATTGTGTAAGACAATGTAGAACATGTTTGGAGCAGGTTGGAAGGCAGCAGTTGAGGCTCCCCCAAACCCCATGAGGGACCAGACAGTGAACACAGGAAAGCTTTGCTGTTTGGACCCGGCAGCGCTTAGGACCTGGACAGTTTCTTTCATCCTTTGAGGTGAGAGAGGGCACCACAGAAAATCTCCCATCCCAAGGCTGGTTGGAAAGCCCCAGAGGGTTCCACCTGCTTACCTAATAATGATCCTGGTACCTGCTTTGTTTTCTGGGACATTGGAGACTTTCTTTTCCTGGTCCAATCTTGCAGTACAGGGTAGGATTTCTGTCTTTGTAGGAGGTGACAGAACATCCATCTGTGCTCCAGGAACAACAGCATTTTTATTCTTCAGCAAATAATTTCATTCTTCAGTAGTAAATGCAGTTTCTTTTTCTATGTTGCAGCTTGAGGGAACTTTTTGTCATGAGACCCCAAGGAAGGCAGTGAGACGGCCATTTTGCCATCTGAGTGACTGGGTGAAGGCCTTTAGCTCCCCAGCATCTGAGAAAACCCTGCTTCCACTCCATCTGTGGAACAGAGTTACCCACAGTCTTCCAAAGACAAAGGGAACCTATGCGTGGAAGGCCAGGAGGTGAGGCCAGGAGGTCGGTTTCCCACACCCAGCCTCCTGGCTCCTCCTCACTCCTTGTTCCTAAACCCAATTCTCCATGAAGTCAGGCAGGTTCCCACAGGCCCTTCCTTTCCTGTCCCTTGGCCAGCTCTGAGTGGGCGGGCTGCTGAAATAAGGAGGACAGTAGCAAGAGCTTCCACCTTGGCTAGTCAGTGTTTCTGAGGCACTAAGCAGTGTCTTTAGTGTCTTTAGCTATTCTAGTTAACCCTGACCCAGCATCAGAGATGAGGAACACACGCACCTAGTGGTCAAGGACGGGCGGTCTGGGTGCCCAGGTGGTGAACAGCAACCATGTCTTTGAGAGGGGAGGGGGCACTGGACGCCAGCCCTGCTTTACTTACCCACTTGGAGGAACCAGAGAGGGTTCAAAAGGAAATGGAAAAGGGAGGAGCAGAAAAGTGTGGCCCCTCAAAGACCCCACATTACCATGATGATAGGGCTCTAGTTGCCTGTGTCCTGACCCCTGAGGCCGGGCAGAGGGCTTGGGAGTTTGTCTGCAATGGTTCAAAGCTGTGGAGCTCCAGCTAGAACAGAGGAATTGGGTCGGAACACAGCTAAACAGACCCCACCATCACTGCTCAGCACACACCCTCCTCTGCTGGTCAGTCCCCCCCAAATCTCCTGGGTTTCAGCAACAAGGGGCTCTAACAAAAGAGATCCAGGTCCCAGAATCAATCTATAAACTGCACCCTGTGGGTCTGAACTCCACCTGGAGTGGCCCCAAGTCCTATGCTCCTATCCCTTCTCTGTGTCTCCAGATGGTCAGCTGGAGAGTCAGCTGACCATTAGTTCAGTGGTTTGATAGACCAGGACATTTGGCCATTCATTATGCTGCAAAATTACTGTATCCATATTCTACTTTCCAGGGAGCTTCACAATGGTATCTTATTGCTTTGATGATTTCCCTCCCCCTGCTCCTTCTTCATCCATATGAGAACAGAAAGAGTGTGTGGTCACATTTCCCTGAGCTCCCCACCAGCTACGCATTCTTGGTTTTCTTAGATGCAGGATTTCCAGGGTTGAAACCAGATGGACTGTCCAAGGGGCCTGCATACTCACTCCAAGTCCCTTCATTGACTCATTTCTCCTGGTCCAGGCTGGCTGGTCAGTGGGATTCTGTGGACCTCTGTTCCCAAAGGCTCAGTGGAGGAGAGAGAAATGCAAAAGGGGAAAAAGGGAGCAGAACCACGTCCTGCCCTTTCCCCAAAAGATTTTGGGGCAACTTTAATGAGAGGAGACATTTTTAGGGAGGAAACATCAATAAATATTAGCAATAAATATTAATTACAGTTGAGTCATGGGAATATCCAAATGACTTGGTGGTTATTTTCCCCCTTGGCAATTGCAACACCTTTAATGGAAATGCAATTTTATTTCACTCTCAAATCCTCAGAGTCACTATCTTAACTAATGAAAGACATGCATAGTGACATTCACCTGTTTGAAAACACCAATGGCAACATATAACAAAAATAAATGACCATTCCCAAGGGCATTTGGGGTTAAGACTAAATCCTTAACAATGTAGCAATTGTCAGTAAAGGCTGAAGTTCAAAGCAATTCTACCAGTCATTTGACATAATTTAATATTCCAGCCTTCTCAGTTGAACTTAAGCTCACAGATCAAAAGATCTTCAGTTCTGTTATTGCTACTTTGGACTCTCTTTCCCCCCACCCCCCAAAATAAGGATAGTCAAGTGGTTTTATCCACTCCAGTGACGAGTATTACAGCCCTCTGCAGGAATAGATGGCCCATCCACTCTGGGTTCCTATACTCACCTCCCACCTTCCCGTGGGCATCACCTGCAGGGTTCAGAGCTGCCAATGGAGTGACTCAGTCATCAGGAAGAGGCTGAGCACAGGAAGTGGACAAACTGGTCAGGGGGAAGAAGATCCCTGTGGATGCAAGACCAGTGTGCGGATGGAGGGTCTGAAACCACAGACAGTGAATGTGGTTGTGGGCAACCTCATGGCTCCAGGTCCAGAGTTAGTCTATCACACAGCCCTGAGGGAGCTCATGCTTCTTGGTCAATGACAGATGAACATAGCTATGCTAGATCTGTTTAGCCCCTGGAAAGAGCATCACTGGACATTCTTAAGAAGTTTATGGTCAAGACAGACAAAGTCCATGGTGGGGGTGGGGTAGGCGGCTTCAGCATATGGCAAGTAAATGCTACCAGGCCCCATCCTCCATCGCATGGAGCATAACAATCTCTCCTGGTCTTATTAATTCCCCACGCACTGCCCCACTCTCAATACATACTAGCAGTCATCAGGGAGACCTACTAGACCAGCACGTCTCAGTCTTCAAGGTGCCTGCAAATCTCCTGGGGACCAGATCAAAATACAAATTGTGAGTTCATGGATCTGGGTGGGGCCTGAGATTCTGCATTGCTGACAACCTTCCAGATGAGGCCAGGTGTCATCCAGTCGAAATGCAAGGATCCAGAGCCCTGCTGAAGAGGTAAGTGGCACTGTGAAACCAGATCAATTTTGGCTTACCAACAAGGTGACCTTCGAGAGTCCCTCCAGCTCTCTGCTATTTTTATCCCTGTAAAGTGTGGCTGTGGTCAGGATGGCATGGCTCCACAGATGGCACCTGCCAAGACAGTGCCTGGCACATGGTGCCTGGGCAGAGTCAGGATTGTCCCCTCTGGTCTCTGCTGCAAGCCTGTAGCACACAGTCACCTGCACAATAAAATCTAACTTCATAGCCTGGCCTCCCTCCTACCCTGCTCTCCCATGTACCAGCCACCTTAAGCCATTGCATAGACATTCTAGAAGGGAGTCGGTCTTTCCCAAACCTCCACATATTTGTGTTGTTCTTGATCTCGAATGCCCTATCCGCACATCCAAGTCCTCCTCATTCAATCAGGCTCTGAGAAGAGCCCTGTCCCTGGGGATTCTCAGCAGCCTCTAGGCCACGAGGACAGGAAATGCTTTTATCCTTTTTATTCCCAGCCTTGTCCACCACCTGATGTAGAGTAGGTTTCAATAAGTAATGAATGAATGAACAAGACCAGCACTTCAGCTCCTTCTATAGCTACTGTGACTCTGACCTATCTAGAGAGGCTAAAAGAACCTGACTACATCACCATCCTCTCTAGTTATGTTTGAGAAATAGAAATGCTGGACTCTACTGCAGATCTACTACGGCAGCACTTCAGGAGATGAATCCCTCCCGAATTTGGATTTTAAAAAATAAAATAATTTATTTTTTATTTATCAACCTAGTTCTGCCAGCATGATTTTGTGGATTCTTATTTTATGCAATGGATTTTGTAATCCATTACTCTATTTTGATGCTCAAATTGTCCCAGATTAAGCATTCAAGATGACTCTTGTGTCCCTTTGACATGTTCCCATCAGCCTTTGAGTCACTTCTTGCTTTCCTGTACAACAAGAAATTCCAGATTCATTTTCCAGCATGTGTGTCTTTCACAAAGCACAGAAGGTGATTCTGATGCACACCTGGATTTGGAAGCCATCATGCCAACTAGTAGATGCAAATTGCCAACAGGTTTAGCTCTAATTCCAGAGCCAGAACCTGCAGTGAAGAGG
Source organism: Glaucomys volans (assembly GCA_020662805.1). Taxonomy (NCBI): domain Eukaryota; kingdom Metazoa; phylum Chordata; class Mammalia; order Rodentia; family Sciuridae; genus Glaucomys; species Glaucomys volans. The sequence goes on from JAJEJO010000163.1 coordinate 614,722, forward strand.
AAGAGTCTTAGACAGAAGCTGGCTGAAAGGAGCTCAGTGTTCCCCAAGCTTCCCAGGGAGCATCCCTAAGGACGACCTGGTTCACCAGATACCAGGGCCCAGGTAACTGTGATTCCCATGTGCCACCTGCCCACCCAGTTACAGCTGACAAACTCATGGAAGAGTCCAAGGCAACAATTGAGGGAATGGGGAGGAGGTGATAAAGAGAAAGACTTTCTGGAGTAGACTGTGTTTCCCAACAAGTACAGAGAGTTTGTATTAACTCATCTTTCCACGTGGGGCAATGATAGTCATGAGACCCTGGACTGTCCCTCAAGAATCAGCCCCAAAATGTTCTCTTGGATGGAAAAGTCTGTCCCGTGGTTTCCTCAGATGGAGGCCAGTGATGCCAGGAATAACTTGCAGTAAACAACACCTTTCCCCCACAGAATTCAAAATGTGTTCACAGATGCTTTCCAAATAGCTTTTAATGTGAAAATATTGTACAACCAGAGTCACAAAAAGTTTTAAAACATTTACAACTTTCTGTACTGTACCACTTTTGTATTTTTTTGTAACTCTAAAAGTATTCCAAAATAAGATCTTGAGAGGAAAAACTTAGCCCTTACACTCTGTAGGAGGCAGAAGAGTGTCCCCCTCCATTCAGATGTCCACATCTGAATCCCAGAACCTGTGACTCTATCACTGTACAGGGCAAAAGGGACGCTGCTCCTGTGATTGAAGATGGGGGATTATCTTGGAATATCTGGGAGACACCTTGATGTCAGAGGTGTAATGACAGGAATTGAGGAGGGAGAAAGGGGGGCCAAGAAATGTGGGCAACCTCTAGAAGCTAAAAAAGGCAAGCAAATGAGGGCTGGGGATATAGCTCAGTTGATAGAGTGCCTGCCTTGCAAGCACTAAGGCCCTGAGTTTAATCCCCAGCACTGCAAAAAAACAAACAAACAAACAAAAAAAAACAAAAAACAAAGGGGGCAAGCAAGCAGATTCTTCCCAGAGCCTGCTGAAGGAATGCAGCCCTACCAATACCTTGATTTTAAGAAATCAAGACCTCTGATTTATTTGAAAAGAAGCCAATACCTTTTCAGACTTTTTAACCTACAAAACTGTAAGATAATAAATTTATGTTGTTCAAGTGGCTAAATGTGTGGCAATTTGTTTCAGCAGTAAATAGAAACTAAATAAAAACATTATTTTTAAATGCTTTCTAAAAATATGCCACATTATTGCTCTGTTGACCACCATACTTTTGATCATGCTCTTATTCACTTTATATATCACATTTCATAAACTGTTCACATGAAGCTGTTACCGAAAACACTATTTATTTCCCCACCACCAATCTTGTTTTGTGATTGCTATTTGTTTAGCTGAGGGTCCTATTCAACCTGGTCCTCACTCTCTAATACACTAGAGTTTCATTGAGCATCTATTACTCTCCTTTTCTTGAGTGTATTGTAGATGGGTACTCTTTGTTCCAGCACTGTAAACCTTCCTAAGTGTAGATATCATATGACATTCCTCTAGAGGTGGAACACAGACAGACTCCCCCAAATCTACAACAAGCTGCCTTATTCTGCCACAGGAATATGTTCCCAGAAATTTAATGACTGGCCTCCCAAACTTGACTTGCAAAATGATTCGTAATTCAATAATCCACTGCTCCCATGCACACATGGCCATGTAGAAGTTGTAACCACAGTGGCAAGTCCCATGTGCCTGGCAGTGTATTGGCTCTGGAGCTCAGGGAGGCACTCATTATTCATGTCACCTGCATTCTTATTTCATCCATTCATGACCCAATTTCCCACTTATCCATCAGAGGCCTAGAGACCTCCCTGCCCAGGAGAGAAATGTGCTTCAAACTAGGCAAATCTGTATGTCCTGATTAACAGCTCTGATTAAATTCTACTCCTGTGGCCAATCCCACACTATGGAATAAACTATATACCTCTCATCAAATTACTAACTTCCACATGAATGTACCAAGGACAAACATACATAGTGTCTCACACATTCACCTCCAGGCCGCCTGCACTAATGGCTGGTAAAACCCTAGCCAGATGGGGCTATGGGAACTGTTTCATCAGTTTCATTCCCTTCCTGTTGACAGTGTCTTCTTTCATCTATTGATTGTCTGTGCCCACACCCTTCCTTGTCGCCCTCCAGTCTGCCCTGGATGGCTTGTCCCTTCTACCAGGGCTCAAATCCAATATCAGCTGGGGCTCCTTCTCTGGCTACAATTGCTCAAAGGTCCAGCTTTCCAGGACATGTGTTTCGGAGCCCTAGCTCTCCTGGTTGCTACATGCTACTGCATGGGTTTGTGCAGATGAAGGTGCTGAGAAGTTGGTCTCTCAGGCTGGCTCCCCAAAACTCTCCCACTCCAACTGTCCCATCTGTCTAAGTGGTACTGTGTCTCTGGGATGAGTTTTCTTGTTCTCAGATTTGTGTTGGTAAAGACCTGCAGGCTAAGCACAACCTGGAAAAGGAGAAGAAATCATGGATTCTGTCCTACTTGTATTTCGACATCAAGCCTACCATGAGTAGGGAATGCGAGATGACAGCGTGTAACTGTTTCAGATTTTGACCTAAATGGACCACACCGAGAGACTTTATTAAGTTTCAGTTAAATCAACCATCAATCTTTTTCTCTTTATTCTGGTATAGGCAGTCTGCCTTAGGCTGTAAGTTCACCCACAAGACTTTTGTTATAAAGAGAAAGTTTTTGATACAAGCAGAACTCGGGGAAGAGAAAATAAGGTTTCCCACAATTAAAGAAAATTGAGTGGTTCTCAAGCAGGTAAGAGTTATTGGGAGAGTCATTTTTCCCTTTCAATTTATTCTAAAAGAGCATATCCTGGGGACAGGGGAGGAGGAAGGATTAGAAAAACTCACTCCATACCACACCATGTTCAAGATCTCTCTGATTCCTCCTCACCACCTCTGAGCAGCACAGTGGAGCTAGGGCTGGGGGCTGGGGTGGTGGCCTGGCGTTCAGGATTGGGCCCAGTCAGATCAGCCACACCAGACAGGGCTGCCTTGCCACCAAGTGGCTGGAGTTCTTGGTAATGTCCAATGTCTACAGAGATTTCTATTTGTCTATGGTACGCTCCTTCTTTAGGACATTGTATCTGATGTCCAGGGGAAGCCTGGCTGGGTGGACCATGGCCAGGAATTCTGTGTTCCCTGGAAAGCTGGTCATGGAGATGAGTCTTGTAATTTAAAAGCAGGAGTTGCTCCCCGTGAAGCTTACCCTGAAAATGCTTATGGCCCCAAAGCCATGATGGTGACCTGAAAACACCCGATCTGGCCTGGAGGTTCGCCACCCACAAACCGGATGGGCCACATTCTCTGTGGCCTTTAATTTTCCCATCTCCAAAACCTTATTCTTGTAAACCAGAATTCCTGGGAGAGGAAGTGCCCCAGGAAATGCTCTGGCAATCTTTCCCTGACTGTGTGGAGATGTTCCAGCAAGGGAAGCCCAGGCTGCCCAGTCCCCATAGCATGATCAGAGAAGCAATACCAGTGCTGCTGCTCTGGAGCGCAGCTGTGCATCCCAGGTGGGGGGTCCCTGAGCAGCCATTTCCCTGCTGAGAACCCTGGGCGTGGTCCCCAGGGATTCTGTCAGCTATGTCTACCACCTAGGTTCAGGTCCAGGAGCATCCTGGACGAGTCCATCCAAGCTTTTATCACCAGCTGACACTATTCTGGAGTGCTAGTAAATGTCCCTCAACAAAGACACACTTTGTCCTCTGCCCTAAAACACCACCTTAGCTGCCATGGTCACCTATTTTATTAATTAAATTTTTTCTTAGTTGCTTTATAAATCAGTCTCAGGCCTGATTCGCCTGTTGGCATTGGAGAGCACTATTCATAGCCCAACAGATCTATGCCTACCACTGCACCCAGAAGGTGATAGTCATGTGGAGAGACTCAGGGAAGGTCCCACAAGAGCCACTGTTGGGTTCCAGACATAGCTTTGAAGGGTTCAGTCCGTTTGCTTGCTCTTCTCCCCCAACATGCCTTCTCACAGATGCTGCTGTTTCGGCACCACTACTTCCGTTCCCTCCCAGGGTCCCAGCTAGGATTCAGGGAAACTCTAACTGGGGAAAGGACTGAGATGCCTATCAACCTTCCAGGCCAGCAGGAACCAGGCCCCAGAGGAAGGAGCTCTCTAACCTTCACCTGATCACATCTGTGCCCATGCCAGCCCTCAGACTGAGAAGTAAGCCCCTTCCAGAGTAACCTCATATCCTTGTGGCTTTCTGACTCGAATGTACCTGACTGGCTTCTCTTCCACAGCTCCCTGCTGCATCTGCTCCCCAAACTATCAAACAACCAAGGGCAGGACCTAGGGGTCAGGGAGAGGCTGGACCTCAGTCAGGATTCATCTGGACCCTTCTGGGAACCTCCCACATTCAGAATTTGTCTAATGACATCAAAGCCTGTCCCAGGCAGGCCAAGGGGTCCCAACCAACTACTGGGGCAGTCTCATGCTGGCAGCACATCAGAATCACATGTATCAACAGCGGGTACAGACCCAGAACAAACAAAGCTGAATCTCTGGGAGAGGAGGCAGACACTGGACATTTTTAAAAAATTGCCCAGGTGGTTTATAAAGTGAGCCTGCTCTGAAGGAGGTGCAGGCACCTCTGAAATGTGCTAGGGGCAAGATCTGAAATTCGAGAAAGTCCAGCGGTGGCTGAGAAGCAGGGGCTCCCCTGAAATGCCCCAGGTTAAGCTTCTCCTCACAGTTCAGCTCCTAGGCTGCACCCTCACCCTCTTCTTTGAATCCCTGCTCCAGGCAGATGGCCCTAGTTCCCACACCTTGCCTCTTAACCACACCACTTCACATTGGTGACCTGGCTGAAGCATCGGCCTGCTTGGTCCCTTCCTTTGCTGGTTTGAGCTGTGACTTCTCAGCATGGCTGCACCCCAAGGCTCCCACATGACTATGCTTTCCACCCCCAGTCCAGGCTCCTATGATCCTGCACCCAGTCCCAGTTAAACTGCTCTGGGCAGCCACCTGCACAGCTAGGAGGGAGAACTCAGAAAACTGTGGGTGGTTTTCCCAGAATTGCAATGACACCTCAGTTAATCTGCAAGACCTAGAGTGCAAGAGATGTTTGTTGAATGCAAAAACAAATGTGAATTCGAAAGCCTCACTGAAGTCATTGATTTCAACCTGATCCTCAATCCAAACTCTTACCAAATGTGCCATCAAGTGGCTAAAATGATAGATTGGTGCTTCTCAGAGATCTGTAGCCATCAGGGAGAGAAGAAGTGGGATGGAGACTGGCAGCTCACAGCCATTGTGGGCCCTTGACTATGTTGTAATCCTTTCTTGATTAACAGCCAAAAGTTTGAAGATGCAGGTTATGGGGTAGGGGGTGGGCAGTAGGTTTCTGTAGAGGGCCTGGCTTTGGCTCTGGGTGATGGTCTTATAGTCTTTATTACACACATACACACACACACACACAGGTCCTAACAAAGTACCAGGAAGCCAGACAGGGATCAACAACAACAGAGTGTCATGGACAAGGAAGGGATGGCGATTAGTCCATGTCCTGATTCTGTTACCTGAGGTTCAGGAAAGAGCACAGAAACAAATCATAGTGGGCCAAGGTCCCAAGTGAGCATAACAGGCTCTGTGCTGAAGGGAGGAGAGAAGGGCTCCAACTCCCCATTTGATGCCACCATGGCAACCAGAGAGGAGCTGGCAGGAGGACTGGACAAGGGGCCTTCTTTCCTGGCTGTGTGTAGCAAGAGGTTCCAACCTGATGAGCCAATAGGGTGGGTCAGTCTGTGCCTAGAGAACCTGGACCCAGGCCCTGAGGCCTGAGTGACTGGGCCCTTCGGAATTTGGCCCAAGTCTGCCAGGCCAGTTGGGGCCAGGGATGCAGGGGGAGATGCCTCAAACCTCAGCATCCACTGCAATGGCTTCCATACCTGGGGTCTCAGAATTGTCCAGGCCGAGCACCTACAGATATTTCGTTTTCTCCTCACAGCACCTCCCAGGAGCCAGGTTTTGTGGGTCCTGCTTTGTATACAATTTGGGGCTCCTTTTTTAAGAAAAGGAATGCCAGTTTACCAACATGGAACTAGGTCCAAAGGTAGATAGTTACTCAGAAGTGAGGGCTAGATGAGCCAGGTCTCATTAGCTTCACAGTAAATTTGACTCTGGGAATGCAGAGCAGCAGCCCATTTTAAAGGTCCTGACACAGAGGCTTGGACTGGGAAGTGAATTAGTTAACTAGGATTCTAACCCAGGTCAGTTCAGTGTAAGACAAATTAGTAGTAATATCCAGTAGAAGCTCTGAGGATGGTGGTTATGGGGGCGCGGGTAACTTTTAAAAAGATGGTTGATCTTTGATGTGCAGATGCTAACACACAACAGGGGGCTGGAGGGGAAGAAAGGAAGTTCATTGGATTAGACAAAGGGGAATGAAGGGAAGGGAGAGGGATGGGAATAGAAAAGACCATGGAATGAATTGGGCATAACCTTCTTATGTTCATATATGAATACACAACCAGTGTAACTCCACATCACTTACAATCACAAGAATGGGATCCTAATTAGAATAAGCTATGCCCCACGTGGGTGTACTATGCTAAAATACACTCTGTTGTCATGCCTATCTAAAAAGAACAGCAAAAAATCATTCAATAAAAAACAAGTTAAAAAAAAAAACTGGCTGATCTAATTTGCCTTACAAAGGGATCAAAGCCACCAGCCACTTAGGTGGTGCTTGTCCGGGCATAGTTTGTGCCCTGCCCAAGCCCTGGGAAGAAGCAGCAATGGGGACAAACAGGTCCTGCTTTCCAGGAGGCGGGGAGGAATATAAATGCCACCACCTTCACCTTTGGGCCCAGAAAGAAAGTGTAATGTCAGACAAATACACTGTTTTCTACTGACTGGTGTATGACCCTTAGGAAAGATGCTCTGTTTGTTTAGGAAATATCTTGAGAAGTCTTTGGAGGTGGAGAGACTACAAAGAGGTGCCACGGAAATTTACATAAGAAAAGAGTGCCCTAGGGGACCAGAAGACTGGGGAGAGGGAAGGCTCTCGGGGAGGGAGCCCAGGGGCTGGGGAAATAGGGCACGCTGCCTGAGAACTTCAGAAACCAGCCTGCCTGCCCTCCTGTGCTTTTACACCATTGGTCTCCTCCACATCCAAGGGCTCAGGGAAGCAGGGAAGCACACACACAGATCTTGGGTGGATGGGTGTTGCACAGGGATGGGAATGTGTGAGTGTGCATGCCTGTGAAGGCATATGAGTGTGCATGAGAGAGCGAGTGTGCACATGCGAGAGTTGCGTGTGCCATATGAGTGCATGTGTGTATATGAGAGTGTAGGAGTGTCATGTGTGAATGCCATGTGTGAGAATGAGTGTGTGTGTGTGTGTGTGTGTGTGTGTGTGTGAGTGCATGCATGCCTGTGTGTAGCCAAGATCCACATCTGGGTTAGATCAAGCTTGTCAATGAGGAAACAAGGGGGCACAAGAAGTTTGACAATGCTTGCTTGGGGTCTCACCAAAGTCCCAAATTAGGTGTTGGGTCGGGGTGGGGATTTGTGGTCATCTCCTTTGGGTCTGGGAGGGCAGCAGCCCATCTGACCTCTGGGTGGTAAAAGGAAAGGAGCACTTGAGCAGCCTGTCTGGGGCACCTGTCCCACGACTACATCACTCACATCATCTCATCAACGCAGCCACAATGGACGGGTATTTTTAATTCCTGTTTTGCAGATAAAGAAATCAAGTTCTAGCTGAACAGGCTGAACGACCTGCCAAGAGCAAGCGCCTATTAAGCACAGGAAGCTTGGGATGGGACAGCCCCTGCCCTGCGATTCCACAGCTCTCTTTCCTCTTGGTGGTATTCCTTCCACTGAGTCCTTTTCTGGACCCACTGGTTGTAGAATCCACTGTGAGGACTAAGCAGCACATTCTATTGGGGCAAGGCCAGGACAATGGGCGACTGTCCCAGCATCTCTGGGATGCAGTTGCCGGCTCTGTTCATTCCCCCAGGCCCCTCTTTCTCTCCTCCCACCCTTTCCCTGTCTGGTTTCTCATTGAAACCAGTGGAAAATTACCACACAGTCGCTGGCATCCAGCTCATAAATGGGGACATTTCTCCCTGCTGCCAATTGTCCCTGAACTCTTGACCAAATGTGTGGAAGCTGGTTTTAAGTGTGACCTCACACATTAAGTGAAAATGCTAGAGGCAAATACTTACCTTTTTTAAACCTCTTTACAGACATTCAGAGAAAAACATTTTAATGAAATTTTTTAAACAGTTCAGATGAGGACTTTAAAAACTTGACAGTAGGTAAACTCGCCAACTAATTTTATCCATTGTATATTTGTTTCTGTTTTATTTTATTTACTTTTTAGGAGCTGGGGATTGAATCCAGGGCCTCAAACATGCTACACAAGCACCCTACCACTGAGTCACATCCCCAGCCCCCATGCCAATTAATTCCAATGTGTTGCCCGTCTGACTGACACCAAGACATAGCTACCTGTTTTTCTTGGTAAAGTGTAAAATAGCTGTCTAGCCAGATCTTTGTGTGATAACAAGCATCCAATTATCACTAAAAATGATCCAGAAGATCTGCCAGTCCTCAGAGATTCAAGTAGAACTCTGTGTGCTGGTACAGCTGGGCCCAAGAAGAGAAACAAATAAAAAATGCTATTGACTGTTGTTTATCTGTGCAATCAGGTGGGCACTACTGTTAGTACCTTTTCAGAGAAGGAATTGATGCCGATCTTGGAATCGCCCAGTTCACTTTCTCAACATAGGGTAGGATAGCACTTTCCTGACCCCTTGATGTTAGTAACATGTCACTTCCAAGTGGAAATAGTTTCCTTATCTGTAAATGAGAAAAAATATTATCTGTTCCACATCCTACTAGAAGGATTTAATATAGTAATGCATGTGCAATAATGAATATAAAGATATATAGCATAGTGTATGGCACATAGTGAATGCTTAATAAATGTTAGTTGCTATTATTTCAGTGGCAATGATTATAGGATGTTGCTCATCAAGAACCTTCAGCAGCTTCCTGTCATGTAAGTTGTGAGGTCAAACTGCTCAGCTAGGTATTCCTGGCTCTACTTCCTCCCTGATGCTTCTGTTGTGACTCAAGCAAGATCTGAATGAGGCCACCTTCCTTAGCACCTGGACAGTGCAACCTGGGAATGAGTAACAGGAGCCAGAATCTGTGGAGACAGGGGCTGCATTAAATTGCCTGGTCTCAACTGGGCACAGTGGCTGTGTAATCCCAGCAGCTTGGGAGGCTGAGACAAGAGGATTGCGGTTCAAAGCTAGCCTCAGCAATTTAGTAAGGCCCTAAGTAACTTAGTGAGACCCTGTCTCAAAATAAAAAATGAAAAGGACTGGGAATGTGGCTTAGTGGTTAAGTGCCCCTGGGTTCAATCCCCACCCCCAAAATAAATAAATAAATAAATAAATAAATAAATAAAATAAAGTTGCTTCGCTTCAGGAGAGCCCCATCGGGGCGGTGCCTGCCTCTGCCAACCTGAGGTGACCAGGAAGACTCAGTCTACCAGGAGGAGCCCAGCTGTAGGCAAGTCAAGCTGGCAATCAATGTTGGTCATTGTGCCTGTTCTCGAAGGCAAAGTTGTTGTCCATTTATAGTGTTGGATTGAACCATATGCACTGGGGTTCCTGTTCTGAGGATAATAAAATTGCAATGGGACAGGTGGATTGGGGAAAGAGACCAGAATCTGAAGTACCAACAAACCCACGGGAGTCTGTCATCCCCCTCATCCCACACCAGTATCATCTGGCCTGCATCTATAGGCCTGCAACCTGGATAGACACACCAGTACCAGACAGAACTCCAGAAAGATTCCCCATTTTCTGGTTCTAAGGGTCATAAAAAGTGGGAAGACCCCTTTGTTTTTAAATATTTCTTCCATCTTTCCCACCCAACCTCTAGGTAATCCCACAGTGGCAGCAGCAACAGCACTGGTGGCAGCAGCCAGGAGGTGCCTGAAAACTCTTGAGCAGGGACGTTGTCCCTCAGACTACAGAAGTTGTAGTCCCAAGAGGCTGGGCAAAATAATGTTGTTTACCCTCTCTCTTCCTTTCATTACTTGTCCCTGCTTCCTATAATTGTCAGTTTTTCATTACTGTAACAAAATACCCAGTGCAGGCTAACACTATAAAGAAAAGAAGTTTATTTTGCTCACATTTTGGATGGCTGAAGTCCAAACACATGTCACAAGCCTTTGAGAGGGCCCCCTCAGATGCATCATTGCATGGAGAATGGTCTTCTTCCTGGCATAGTCTGAGGGTGGCCCATGGCATTACACAGCAAGAGACAAGGAGTACACATGTATGTCTATGTGTATGTATAATCCTAATCACGTCCCAAAGGCCCCACCTCTACACACAATAGTTGAATGAAGTTTCCACACCCTTAATGCCTTACTTGGGGATTAAATTCTAGCTTTAATTTGGGGGCACAAGTCATATTCACACTGCAGTACCCTCACACTCTGGTAGAGCCATGGAAAGTGAGAAGCAGAATAGGAAAACTAAAGACCCAGTTTTCTGACCAGAGGACCACAAAATGGTGCTCAGAGTACTGAAAATGTCAGACTGATCTCAGAAAGGAGGGGCTCAAGAGAACTTCTCATGTGAACTCTTGAGCTTATAAACTGCACGTGGTTTGAGAACTGAACCTTGATCATTCAGGACCCCAAAATGCCATTGGATGATGCATACAAAAAAGATGCAAACAGCAATGCAAAGTTCATAAAAATTGAATGGATGTTGGGACTACTGTCTATAGAAATTGGATTAGAACTTGAGGCTGGAGCCAGATTGATCTCCTAAAATGAAATAAAACAAAAATCAAAATCCACTTGAGGATTTAAATAAGACATACATTCTCATAAGATAATATCCAAAATAATATAATTCAAAACTATTTGGCAGGGGCTAGAGAGGTAGCTCAATGGTAGAGTGTTTGCCTAGCATGCACAAGGCCCTGGGTTCAATTCTCAGTCCACAAAACAAACAAAATTATGTGGTGTACAAAGAAAGCAAAAATATTGATGTATAAGGGAAAGGACAATCAATAAGAGTTGAAGTGCTTAGCTAGAGATGCTAAGGCAACTATTATAATCATAAACCAAGAAGGAAGGGCAAATTCTCTGGAAATAATTGGAAAGATTAAAAGTCTCATCAAAGAACTAAAGACACCAAGAAGAAATAAATAGAAATTTGAGTGAACAGAAAATTACAATAATTATAATAAAACATTAACTGAATAAGATTAATAGCAAAATGAAGTTGGTGAACTTGATGAGAGACCAATAGAAATAATCTGATCTGAACAACAGAAAGAAAAAATTAAAAATCAATGAACAGAGT
>JAJEJO010000163.1:631127-687062 GCA_020662805.1 Glaucomys volans
GGGACATTTTCAATCAGAGTCATAGGGTAGGGTGGCAGAGAATGACCACTGATAGACACCATGACAATGGCAATGGACAGAGCTTGTTGTGAAATCCTGTGTACAGAGGCTCAGTATGAATTGTAGGAGTACCTGAGGATACAGAGCTCAGGCATTTTCTCTTCCCTTAATTGGCCTGATCACGAGCCTAGCACGAGCATGATCGGGAACTTGGCATGGGGGTGTTAACAGCTATTGGCAATTTGTTATTAGTGAATGTCTGCTATATATGCTTGTTTGTTCCACGTTAAACGGAGCCTGGTCTTCAGAACCTGAGCTCCTGGTGTGGTGTTAGCACCATTGCACTCATCCTCCTTACCCCCACAGGCTGCTCCTGCTCCACTTTACAACAGTGAATCCCACCAGCAGGAGCATTTACATGTGCTTCTCCAAGCGTCCAGTGCTCTGCTCCAGAGCACTGTGTGGAGTCTGTACCTGGAGCCCACAGTGAGCCAGGCTTCCCAGCATTGCCCCTGCTGTGCAGCCCCTTCCCACATGGACTCTGGAATTGGCCATGGGACCTGCTTTGGCCAGTGGGACATTAGCAAGAACAAGGCAAGCAGAGGTTTGACAAGCACTTGCCACTAGGGACCCCAGGTGTCCTGCCATAGGGAAGGTCCTGCCCTCCTCTTGAGACGAGGCCATGTGGAGAAGAACTCAGTCCTCAGCAGCTCCAAGGCCTCAGAGGTGAGAGAGAAGCCTCTGGGCCCTTCCAGCCCAGCGTAGCACCAGCAGGTTGTACCCACAGGAGTGAGCCCAGCAGAGCCTACAGGTGCAGAGAAGCCTCCTGCTGAGCCCAGCCACCCACAGGCCATGGGAGAGAGCCCTGGGGTTGTTTGAAGCTTATGCACATCAGACTGATCAATCTGAGTGGTGTTGGTCACACAGGTGTGGCCGTCAGCTCTGATTGCCAGCAAGAAAATCGTCACCACAGCTCCTGTGATAGCCCTGTTTGCATTCATTGACATTTGTCCCCTTTGTCACCAGGCTTTGGTTTCCCTTCAGGGAGGTGTGTTGTTGGTTTTTCAGTTAGGTCACAAGGCAATTCCCAGTCATTCAGGTCCCCCCTCTTGAAAAGATGTAGATGATTTTCTTCCGACAACTGTAACTCTGGGAATGGAACAGCAGCTCTGGGAATCAGAGGATCATGAGTTTGTTCATCAGTGTGTTGGGTTTTTCTGCAGAACGTCTTCCCTGCCTCACATACACCGAAGACCAGACAGAAAAGAGCCAGAGAGGGCAAGAGCTCCTGTAAACAGTCCAGTCTAATTCCCCCAGGCAGAGCACCTGCCCCAGCTCTTGTCTGGCCTTGCAGCTCAGCATCTGTCTTGGAGACAATGCTTCTCAAGTCCAGAGAGGTGAGGGACAGCCCCTTAATTGGAACCTTCCTGGACACAGCCCCTGCAGTTTGCACACCTCTGCTCTCATTACAACAAAACCTACTAGGCAGGTGGGCCTGGTGTGCATAGCAGCAAGTTCACTGCTTATACCTGACAGCTGTCTGTGTCCAGCACAGACCTTGTACCCACATCATCTGGGGCTCCTTGAAGCTCAGGACCTTCCTCTCCCATGTAAAGTGAATGGAGCGCAGATAGACCTCCCCCATGCTTTCTTGTGGCCTCACTGCCCACCACTTCAGGTTTCACATCTCCAACCTTCTTTCAGCTTCATGCTGGTTCTTTCTGGCTGATCTGAAAAGCAGGTGTCTGCAGAGAAAGGTGAAGAACCTCCCACTGGCCCTGCCAGCCCTAACTGTAGCTAGAGGGAAAGCCTGGGGTGTCACAGGGGGCAAATTCTGCTGGTCCTGTCCAAATTGCCCAGCATGCAGAGAGATTTACTTTCAGGATAGGACCTGGGAGAAGATGATTCTATCCAGGTCTGGCCACTCTGCTGATGTGTGGGTGGAGGCAGGGGTTCTTGCTGGGGTGCTGTTCTGGGGTGGTCTTCATGTCCAGGTCAGGTAAGGGAGCGGCAGGAACTTAAATTTGGCTTCTGGCTTTTTGCCCTGACTCCTTGTTCTCAGGCCCTGATTTTCTGTGTTGCTTTTTTAACTTCTCCAGGAGGAACTGAAGGTGTGAATGGCAGTCTCACTGGAACTCTGCTGCTCAGGTTGGCAGAGATCCTGCAGGAGGGGAAGGAGTACAACTGGTGGTAGGATTGGCACAGGTATCAGACTTCCTGCCCTGAGAGAAGTCCTGGATCGTTTCCTCTAAAAAAACCATGGACACCATCAACTTTCTGTTTCTTTGCAGTCAGGAAGTGACTCCACGTAAGGTTTTAGTTCCTCCTCACAGCCATGTTCATCCATGGATCCTCCTTGTCTCCTCTAAAGAGCCTCTCTTGGTGGTGTTGAGATTGAGGAAATTTTTGAGTTTTTCATTCATACAAAGGATATTACAAATTAGGGTGAAAGCTGACCATATGGGGAGAGCATGCTGAATTTTGTAAGAAATTGTCTTCCAGAGTGGCTGTGCCAATGAGCATTTCACCAACAGTGAATGAGAGTTCCCATTGCTCCGCATCCCCACCAGAATTGATGTTGTCAGAGTTCTTGACTTCAACCATCCTAATAAGTACAGAGTTCATGCACTTACTTGCCAACTGTATATCTTCTCTGCCGAGGTTTTTGTGCAGATCTCTTGTCCATTTTTATATCAGGTTGTTCATTTTCATGTTGTTGAGTTTAAAGTGAGCTTTGTATATTTTGGATGGCAGCCCTGTATCAGATGTATTTTGCAAGCAGTTCCTCCCAGTCTGTGGCTTTTCTTCTCATAATCTTGACAATGCCTTTGAAGGCCAGAAGTTTCTGATCCTGTTGGAATCTTGATTGAGATTGCTTTGAACCTATGGATCAGTCTGAATGTTCAGTAGGTTATTAGGCCTCAATGGAGAACAGGCTGAGGGGCAGCAAATGCTAGCAGCCTGCAGGCCTCAGGGACAGCTGAGTCACATGGTAACATGTGTCATCTCCTCTTTCACCCACCCCTGTAGGTCTGAGTCAGAGAGAGTTATTATACCTTCTCTCTGCACCCTCGGTGCCTCTGTGAACACACCTCTCTGCACAGACACGTACACACTGGGACCTGTAACTCCGGACGTCTGTCAAGGCTTCCTGGGATCGCCCTTTTATGGCCTGAAGTCTGCCATTGCAAGAAAAACAGTCGGGGATCCTCCCAGACAATCAGACTAATGGGTCCTTTCTACTCTAAAGCTAGAAGCTTCATTTTATGACTGTGAACCCCCAAGTAGGACAAAAATAAGATACACATTCCAGAGACCTGTGTCACTGTCCCCAGAGTTGTATAAATACAGCAGTGGGGCGGTGGCATAAGACACAGTCACTGAGACGCAGGGCTTTCCTGAGCTGTGTCAACATGGAGACTCCCCAGGCTCCTCCTGGGCATTCTGCACTCTCTGGGGGCCGCAGTGCTGGGTTCCTCCAGGCTCCTCTACTAAGTGAGGCTTCTGCACATTTTCTTCTAAACTCAAATTTCTCAGGGATAAAATTAGATTGCAGATCTGATGTTGCCGGGAAGCTGCCTCAAGAGTGGGTGGCTGCAGGCCATTAACGGTAAAGATAAGTTAAAGTAACACTAATAAAAATGATGTTGAATATGGGAAGCAGAAGTCATCTCACGGATTATCCTGAGACCTGGTTATGTCTGTTTTTCCAGTTGATTCAGGCTTCAAAATTACATCTATATTTAAACCAAAGTTTCAGTTTTCCCACCTGGAGAAATTCTGATCTTCTCCAACTGCTCCTAATAAATGATTTCTCATTCTGTATGACTCAGCTGTCACCTCTGCCTCCACGGAGTCCTCCCTGTTGTCCCCTTTCCTGCTCTGCCCAACATTCCTTCTGCTGGCAAAGGTGGTCACAGCAGGGACGGTGGAAAGCAAGACTCTGAAGCAGGCAGTGTTTCCATTTTCCTGCCATCAGGAATAACTGGGAAGTTCTTCTGTGCCTCAGTTTTTTCAGCTGCAAAATGGGGTCAGCGACATTGATTTCCCCAGGTCACTCGAGATCTGTTTCTCATAGCAGTTCCTCAGCAATGTTGGATCCTTTCCCCTCCCTGATTCATAAAACCACCATAGTATTGGCAGGAAAATCTGGGTTTGGGTCCTGTCTATGTCACTGACAACTGTGTAACCTCAGAAAACTACTGTACTCACCCAGGGGTCTGGGTTCCCCATGTCAATAAGATATACATATTGCTGGTCTTTAGACTAGGTTTTAAAATTACTATTAAATTTTTGAGAAAAAGTATTTTCTGCCTAGGAATCCCATCTTCCAATATCAAAGACACATCTAGGGGTTAAGGAATCAGCCTTTCAAGGATGGATTTTAGGAGTCGGGCAGGGACTGCGACCTCAGTGTCACTATCCCATGAGATCCACCAGAGCATTTCCTTGCTCACAGTTTGGAGCTGCTTCCCGCTTCGGCAACACACGAGGGTGGCAGAGGGTAGGGGTGTGCTAAGGCGGGCCTCAGAAGGGAATGGGCCAGACTGGCCCAGAGTAGAAGAAAAATGTTGGAAAACTTAGACAGGGATTTGCCAGTGGCCAAGCTGCTCTTAGCATCTCCAAGCAATAGAGCTAGAAGTGATCTTTGGGACCTGCTGGTTGAATCCGTCCTGGTTACAGACGAGGAATGGCCAAGAAGGCGGAAGTGATTTGCCAGGTCTCCCTACCCTGAGCCCTGTCACCGTGCCCTCCTCACTGAAGCCACTTCTATTTCAGTTGGTCGTGACTCCAAGAAGGGAATCTTTTGTGTGTATTTTGGCCCCGACAAATGTCAGAACTGTGTGGTGTTTTTTTTTAAGCTCTCTATGGGCGCTGTCAGTCTCATGCAGTTTTAATAGAGGATTGGGTTTCTATTTTCTGGTGCTGTTAGTTGCCATGAGGACAAACTTTCATTTTTAATGTAGCATGATTCACAGCAACACTTGGCTTGAAAAAATGGGAGAACCTCTTCTCTGGCAAAAATTACGAGACAGAAAATAAACAGGGGTAGGAAACAATCATTTCTAAAAAATAAATAAAAAGACATATTGATTAGATTTTCATTTACTTAATAGCACAGCCTATTGGACCAACTGTTGCTGCAATTCAATTTCTGCACTTTGTTCTGAATACTTTTTTCCCCCCTCTTTCTGCCTCCTGCATAACCACAACCTCTTCCAAAGCAATTAGGAGGACTGTGTGCAGGGGAAAGAGTTACAAAAATTGCGAGAAGAGAAACCAAAAGGCAACTGTTGGTACAAACTGTGCAATCTTTTTTTTTATTTATTTAGTTTTTAGTACCAGGGATTGAACCTAAGGGTGCTTAACCACTGAACCACATTCCCAGCCCTTTTTGTTTTTTTATTTTAAGACAGGGTGCTTATAGCCTCATTAAGTTATTGAGCCTGACTTGGAACTTGTGATCCTCCTGCCTCAGCCTCCTGAGCACCTGGGATTACAGGCATGCACCACCACACCCAGCAACCTGTGCAACCTTTTCAGCTACTTTCTTCTTAGGGAAAAACTGAGATCTGAGGCCTACCCTTACTGGCGGTTCTTGGTTCCCATTCAGTTGATTCACTCCTCAGATGTAGGGTCCACCTTCCCAGGCATTAGGCATAGGCACAAGTACCATTTTGTGCTCCATCCAGGAGGTATCTGGCTGTGGGTTTTGAAAGAACTGAGAGGCAGGGGCTTCCCAGGGACCCCCTAAAGATGACTATGGAGGCTTCCTGGTGTCCACTTAGAATAGCTTTGAGAGTCCACATCTGTGCAGTGGTAATCAGGTACAAGCACCCTAAAAAGGATGGGGCTATTGTTATTATTCCCACTTAACAGATGAAGAAGATGAACCACAGAGTGGTTAGGGAAGTTGGCCATTGTCCCAGTCTAGTAGAAGGGTGGAATCAGGGTAAGAACTAGACTGTCCGGTTCCAGAGTCCACCCTCTTAACCACTACTCAGTCTTGCCTTGAAATGACACATCTGATGTGTCTGGTGCACTGACATCAAGTGTCACAAGGATATGGTAGAAGCAGGACACCAATGCACTGAAGGTGGGAGTGGAAATTGGTATGTGCACATTGGGAAGCTGGCAGTTCTTATAGAGCGAAATATATGCATGCCCCACAATCCTGCTCGCCCATTTCTAGTCATTTACCCTAATGAAATGCTGCCAAAAGACACATACAAGACACATACTCAAAGCACTGTTTACAATAACCAAACACTGAAAACCAAGCCCATCAAGAGAGAATGGATGAGTTAATCATGGTGTCCTTACCCAGTGGGAT
The DNA here is from genome assembly GCA_020662805.1 of Glaucomys volans. Lineage (NCBI taxonomy): Eukaryota > Metazoa > Chordata > Mammalia > Rodentia > Sciuridae > Glaucomys > Glaucomys volans. Next base: position 637,462 of record JAJEJO010000163.1, read on the forward strand.
GTTACTCAGCAGCAAGCATGAAAAACTACAGAGAGTGGAGGGGACCTCTGGGTGTTGAGAGAAACCAGACACTAAGAAGTACATGTTGTATGTTCATTTATATCCATTTAGAACACTCAAAGTTGATCCATGCTGTTGAAGGCCTGAGTGGTGGGTGTCCTTGGGGAAACACCTAGAAGAGGGCACAGGGGGGCTTCTGGGGTGCTGGTAATATTCTGCTTCTTGACCTAGGTGTGCGTGCATAGGTGTGTTGTCTGTGAAAATTCACTTGGCTATTTCCTTGTGATCTGTATGCTTTTCTGCAGGTATGTTTAACTTCAAGAAAAAGTTGATCTTTAAAGTGTCATATCCATTAATAGTGAAAAAACTGAAAGAAATGTGCAAACTTAGGGGATCATTTACTCCCTAAATGTGTTTTGGAAATGACCTAGTTTCAAAGAAAGTCGTGTTTGTCTGTGTGTAAATTTCCTCTCATTTATTTCTTATTTCTTGTGACACCTTTTTTTTTTTTTTTTTTGGTACTGGGGATTGAACTTAGAAGTGCTGAACCACTGAGTCACATCCCTAGCCATTTTTCATTTTTTATTTAGAGACAGAGTCTCACTAAGTTGGTTGGACCTCACTAAGTTGCTGAGGCTGGATTTGAACTCATGATCTTCCTGCCTCAGTCTCCCAAGTCACTGAGATTATAGGCTTGTGCCACCGTGCCCAGCTCTTGTGACACTTCCAAAAGAAATAAAACAATGTTTGAAAATCTAAATAAATGAATAAATAAATTAATTAATTAATAAAATGAAGTGTCTATCTAGTACAGTGCCTGCCCATGCAGAGGACTAAACGGTGTGTGCTCTTTGCCTCCCCCTCTTCTCTTTGCTTGTCTGCAGGCATATGTATACTCTTTGTTGATTCCTCTTGTCCTCTTGTCTTGATCTTCAAATGATTCTACAGGTCCAGGGCTGAGGGTTGCTGGGTCACCATGGGATGCACACTGTCTAAGGTCTGGAAAGTCTCAGAGATATCCTGCCTGGGGCAAGGCCAGGTGAACATCCATGCCCTTACTCTTCACAGGGGGCTCTTTTTGCAGGTTCTGGCAAGCTGGCTGTGGATATAGTTAAAAGAATTCTGAACCCAGAAGAGTATGGTTCAAATTTAGTGTCTGTTAGAAACTTGCTCTGCCACTAGGCAAGTCACATAGAAAACTGAGCTAGCACTCGTCATTACAAAATTCTTAATAGCCTAATGCAGCGTGTTGCAAAGTGCAATGTAAACATAGTCCTCATGACGAATAAAGAGGAGTAGGAGCACCAGGGAAGGGAACCCATGTATCTCTAAGGGCACAGTCTTGCAAAGCACCCAGCGTCATCCACTTTCCCTCCCTACACTTGCTAGCTCTGTCACTAAGGTCTGGGGTTCACTTCTGGTGGTTTATGCTGTGGTTTCTGCAAAGCCCCAGAAGGCAAGGTGGCAGACCACACAGATGGTTCAGGACTGGGTTTTCTCCCAAGCCCCTTCATGACACTGCTTCCTATAACTCACTGCATTTGAAAGCAGCACACCAACTGGGTGGGTTTTATCCTCTGAATATTCAGGGCTCTCACTTAGAAGGGATCTCAGACACTATGGCTAAGTCTTTTGTTTTCAGAATCCCATCCACAACACCCTCCATGAGCTCTTGCTCTGCCCCAGTGTGAAAATCTCCAGTAACAGTGAATTTGCTACTTTCCACATTGCCCCTCTGGAGAAAGATCTTGGCTTCATCATAGGTATATGATTCATAAGTATGAGGCTGTGGCATGAGAGGAGGCAGCTTAAGAAGAGGGTATGGAGCTCAGTCCCTGATGGCAAAGGACACCCAGAAAAGCCACTCCCCCTCAGCCTCCCTACCACATGGAACCAAATGCCCCAGTAGGCACCACTGCTGAGGAAGCCTGGCCTGGACAGAGTGAGGTGAGTCCTGGCCCTGGTGCCAGCATGGCTCAAAGCTCTTGTTTCCACCATATCCATGGCACGAAGAAGGCTGGGCACCAGGTGGGCACAAGAGCCAAACACACCAGGAAGGTGATGCTGGCCAGCACAGCTGTTCTCAAACCTTGTAGTCTCAGGACCTGGCATGCCATAAAAAATATTGAATACCCTAAAGAACTTTCCTGGCTTACAATTGTCAATAGTAAGAATTAAAACTAGTTGGGTGCATAGTGCACGCTTGTAATTCCAGTAGCTCAGGAGGCTGAGGCAGGAGGATTGCAAGTTCAAAGCCAACTTCAGCAACAGCAAGGCCCTAAGCAACTCAGTGAGACCCTGTCTCTAAATAAAATACAAAATAGGGCTGGGGATGTGGCTCAGTGGTTGAGTGCCCCTGAGTTAGATCCCCAGTACCCCCCCAAAAGAAAATTAAAACTAAATAAATTTTGAAGTGTTTCTTTAGTAATTTATTTTAAAATAAAAATAAATCCATTCTGTTTTCCAAATGGGAAAAAAAATTTGACACTGTTTGACATTTTTCCAATTTCCCTAAGGTCTGACATTCTGAAAGACAGCATTCACTCTGTTATGCTCTCTCAGGCCATGCAAAATCTGGAAAAACCTCTGTAGACTCCTGAAAAAAAGAGAAGAAACAGGCTAAGGAACACTTAGTGTTATTGTGAAAATAGTTTTGACTTTGTAGACCCTCTGGAAAGGCCTTGGGAATACCCAGGACACACTTTGGCCTAATGTTAAGAAAGTAAATTTTGATGTTGGATTGCCCAGAATCAAATTCCATTTCTGTCCCCTAATAGGTACTCAATATGTGTTACATGCTATTATCACTAAAACAGATACTCAATCTACTCTTAATGGATTTTATGTCTAAAGCACAATATCCAGAACCTCCCACAGAAGGATTCAGATCAGTGCCTCAATTTCAATAATGAGCACTATCGGTTAATATTGTGGCTGTATACTTGTATGACATCCTTGTTTTACTTTGGCAAATAAGATTCACAGAGAATGAATCTTGACAACAGCACAGAACATTGCTATGGAGATACTGACTTCCTGGTCAAAGGACAAATAATTCCTATCACTCTGAGACCTTAGTTCAGTTTTATAACCTTGCTAAGTTTCATTTTGCCTCTCCTATAAAATGAGGTTCATAGCACTACCTGCCTCATAGGTCTGCTGTGAGAAATAACTAGCACAAGAATGGAGTATACTTAGCCCAGTACTTGGTACATAGTCAGCACCTGGTAAATGTTACCTGCTATTTCTTTTTTCTTTTCTCCTCCTCCTCCTCCTCCTCCTCCTCCTCCTCCTCCTCCTCCTTCTCCTCCTCCTCCTTCTCTTCTCTCTTTTTTCTTCTTCTTCCTTTTCTTCTTCTCCTTTTCAAGATGAGGTCTCACTGTTATTATGTAGCTGGTCATCACCCCTGGGCTCAAGCAATCCTCCTGCCTCAACCTCCAAGAGTAGCTGAGACTACAGGTATGCACCACAGTGCCCAAATAGCAGTAGGTACTGCTATTTTTAATCAAGATTTTTCTTGTTTAATTCCTTTTTAATTGATATGTAAAAATGGTGTGTATTTATGGGGTGCCGTGTGATGCTAATCAAAAGTTTTCAATGGCAGTGCTGAGTGGCACCGTAGGGCTCAACCATCTCAAACTACCAAAGGGTATTTGCTATTGATGCAAAAATAACTCTCTAGATGAGTCAATTTGTGAGATTTTAGACCAGAATTTATTGAATTATATTTCTAGTATTTCCTTTAGGGGCCTGGGCACTCTGAGGCAAAGCATGCCGATGGTCATCATCTACAGACCCCTTTGGGAGTGATGCTGGCACACCAGATCCCCCGTGGGCTGACACACACACTTGACAGTCCCGTCAACACGATAAACATACCGTTCTCTTCTGCCAACATGAACATTATGATGGGCTCTGGCCATATTTTAAAGTGTAGAAGGCTCTGGAACCTCCAAGCCCTTCTCACTCTGGGTAGTAATGGCTTCTGGTACTGAGAGAATTAATAGCAAAAGCATTAAAATTTTGTTTTCAAGAATGTTCCATGTCACTCCCACTTCCTCCCTCTCTCAATTTTATGGTCTAAATCCTTCTTGATAGTTATTTTATGCTTTTATTTCTTTTGCTGAGACTTGTTGATACAGAACCCAATCATTAAAATACACTTTTTGACTGGTTTCAAGAATTTTGGTTTTCTTCTTTCTTTCTTTCTTTCTTTCTTTCTTTCTTTCTTTCTTTCTTTCTTTTTTCTTTTCTTTTCTTTTCTTTTTTTCTGGAAATAGAACTCAGGGCCTCAGGCATGCCAAATACACTTTCTACCACTGAGCAGCACACCCAGATTACCATCCACTATTTGCTTTGCTTCGCTTTGCGTCATTGTTATTCAACAATGCCCCGAGCATTTACTGAATGCCACCTATTTGGCAAACATTGCCGGTGGATAAAAGATGAACGAGTGGGCAGTATTTGGGCCCAAGGAGTCAGGTGTTGGGTGAAATGGAAACAGTTACACAAACAAGTGGCCACAGCACAGGAGAACAGAGGCAGTGGCAGGTGAGGGAGGCAGGGCGCCTGGCAAGGGCACCAGGAACTGGCTCCTCTCATCAGGGTTCTTTACAATGTCACCTCTGCTGAGAGGGGTTCCTGCCCATTGGATGTGCAATAACCCCTTTGTCACATGGGCATTTTTAATTTCTCACAACAATTATCATTAAACGTTTTATGTATTTGTTTCCTTGGTCATGTCATGTATTTCTCCTACCCGGTACACACTCAGTGAGCGTTCCTTGAGTGGCCAGTGGGGTCTCTAAAGCAGTGAATGAACTGCCTGCTCTGCAGATGTCGTCGTTAAATTAAATCATTAAGCCGGGCATGCTGGCACACGCCTGTAATCCTGGTAACCCAGGAGGCTGAAGCAGGAGGATTTTGAGTTCAAGGCAGCCTCAGCAACTTAGCGAGGCCTTCAGCAACTCAGTGAGACCCTGTCTCAAATTTTAAAATGAGTAAAATAAAAAAGTCTGGAGATATAGCTCAGTGATAATGTACCCCTGGGTTCAATCCCCTGTACTCACCCCCCAAAACTAAATCAGTAGTCTAAATCACATAGATGATTTGGGGTCTAAATTAAATAGATGATTTGGGAGGAAAAGAGTAAAAATGACAAATATAATATATAAAATTACCATTTTCAACATTTCAGAACTTTTATGAGAATATTGACCAAGGATCTTGTAATAGACTACAATTCACATGAAAGAAATTCTATGACAAGGCCCTACAGATTAGAAACATGCACCTTCGTATAGTTCTAGAGGCTCAGGGTAAAGTGACTGTTTTAATGGTTTATCCCTTTACCCACTCAAGAGGCTCAGCCAGATATCAGATTCTACAAAGCCGGTATAGAGAAGCCAATCATGCCCCCAAGAATACTCCAGAATCGTCACACAGACATGTGTATATAATATATTTATGTGTAAATGTATATACACACACATCTTTGTATACTTACACCCATACACATGCACATAAGCACACACAGATACACGGGGGGTAAAACAGTGGGAGAAAGTTTTAGCTACACAGCTGCAACCACACAAATGCCTGGACAGATCAGCTGCCCCAGTTTTCAGGCACACCTGCAATTTTGGAACATTCTTACCACCAGTGAATAATGAGTTCATTAGTTGCAAAAGTACCATACATATTTGGAGCATTATTGCAGAATTGGGTCATTTTTTTCACATTTTTGGCGATTTATTCATCCAGGAAACATATCCAGAATCCTAACTGAATGCCATGCCCAGGCATGCAGAAAACTTGGACTAAGGATAGAGTCAGTCGGACAAGGAAATACCTGGCTGCTATTCAGGGTGGTACTGCTGAAGACCATGCGGGGAGCTGGGAAGCAAGGGAGGGCTGATGTGTGACTGGGGTGCTTGGAAATCTTACTGAAAGAGGTTTCACCAGCAAGAATTTGAAGACTAAAAAGGAGCTTGCTGGATGTAAAGTGGTGAGGCAGGACTAGACACATGGATGCAGAAGCAGGCTGAGGCCCTCTTGGCAGGGACCTCATGTTTGAAGTCAGGGTATTCCAACAGTGTCCTGGTGGGACTGCAAATTGGTGCAACCACTATGAAAAGCAGCATGGAGATTCCTTACAAAACTTGGAATGGAACCACCATTTGACCCAGTCATGGAATATTATTCAGTCTTAAAAAAGAATGAAATTATGGCATTTGCAGGTACATGGATGGAGCTGGAGAATATCATGCTAAGCAAAATAAGCCAATTCCCCAAAACCAAACGCTGAATGTTTTCTCTGATATGTGGATTCTAATTCACAATAAGGGGATGCTAGGGAAGAACAGAGGTACTTTGGATTAGGCAGAGGGGAGTGAAGGGAGGGGGAGGGGGTATGGGAGTAGGGAGGATAGTAGAATGAATCAGACGTTATTACCCTATGTACATATATGATTGCACGACTGGTGTGATTCTACATCATGTACAACCAGAAGAATGAGAAGTTGTACTCCATTTATGTACGATGTGTCAAAATGCATTCTATAGTAATGTATAACTAATTAGAACAAATAAAAAAACAAAAAAACAAATAGAAGGTAATAATAATGAGTGTTGGTGATGATGGAAAGAATTGGAACCCTAGTATGCTGTGGGTGGGAATGTAAAGGGGTGCAGCTGCTATGGAAAACAGTGTGGTGGTTCCCCACAAAATTAAATACAGTATTACTCTATGAACCGACAATTCCACTTCTGGGTCTATGTCCAAAAGAATTGAAAGCAGAATCTCAAGGAGACATTTGTACACCCATGTGATAGCAGCATTATTCAAAACAGAGAAAAAGCAGATGCAGTATGCATCAATTGATGGATAAATGGATAAATGAAATGCAGTACATACATAAAATATTATTCAGCCTTAAAAAAGTTCTGACACATGTTACAATATGCATGATCCTTGAGAACATTGTGCTAAGTGAAATAAACCAGCTCCCAAAAGACAAATACTGCATAATTTCACTTATGTGAGGTCAAGTTCATGGAACCAGAAAGTAGAATGGTGGTTGCCAGGTGTTAGGGAAGGAGAAATGGGAAGGACACATGGTGAGCCTCTTGGAAATGCACCAAGAGGAGCTGCAATGGAACCAGGTTTCCCAGGAATGGGACAGGAGGCAGTTGTGCACCTATGGCCTCTGACTGTCGGCCATCATCTTCTGTCCCTGCTGTCCGCAGCTGTTCTTCCCTGCTATTCTGTCCCCTCTCTACCCAGCAGCTCCTGCTCACTCCAGTTGTTTCCCACCTCTTGGGCTTGCCCAGGAACCTTCAAGACACCTCTTTGTAGTCTTTAGATATTCACCTTCAGACCTCTGCTCACTCCTTCTTTCTCTCTGGAACCTCCATTTCAAATTTTGAATGGATTAGATTGGCCATCAGATCGGGGGGGATGGTGCACTATGAGAGTCTGGCAGGCTTGGGGACTGGTCCCCCTTCACCAGTTAGCAGCAGCATCCTGGGGCAGCCTGATCAGTAGGGCCCTGGGTGCCTGCTGCCTGCAGTAGAGGCAGTGGATGGAAGGAATGTGATTCTTACAATGAGGATTTCTAGAACACCAGTAACCTAACTTGAAGCCTCAAGACGGATTGGCTCCATTTTCACCCCAATGCTATTCTCTCCCTCCTTTCCCTATCTTCACACTCTTTCCATTGTTTATTATTATGTTGTTCATTTCCCTCCAGAGGTGGGAAATGACATTTGAGACAAAGCTTGACTTATTCACTTTACATTTTCACCACATGGTAGTACTCAAATGCTTATCAATAAACTAATTAATGGAAAATTTTAAATTTAAAAAGCACTGGTTTTGAAATCTGGAGGCACAAGTTCAGTTACTCTGTGAGCTTTGAAAAGCATCTAATCTCTGTGGGTCTCACCCTCAAATTCTGCAAAATGAATGGATTAGAATGTGTCAGGAGTCCAAAGCAGGTTCTGCCACACCCCAAAAGAAGTTGAATGGGCATCTGTACTGCCAAATGCCTCAGAATCTTTCAGATGGTCCTTGTGAACTTGCCCAAGAGAGATTAAAGTACAGAATCCTTCCCAAGTTCACTTGTTCACAGAATCCTTTGAACAATGTCCTATGGGACTTTGGCTAGGGAATCTGGAAGACCTGCTTGAGATGTATATGGCTTCCAGGGCTGCTTTAGCTCCAAAGACTCTTGCACTACTTACAAGTCTGCATGATGCCTCCCCATTACTTACCTGGGATTAATTTCTCTATATTTTAAATTTTAAGTGATCTTGGCTCCCTTTGGTTGTTTCTTGTCTCTGTCCCACTCATGGGTGTTAGAGGTTCATTTTCCTCTCTTTATCTATGACCTGCAGGTAACTAGGGCCGGTGAGTCAGATTCCATGCAGTTGCTTCTCCTTATCTCAGGGAGCAATAATGGTACCTCCTGTCACCAAGAAAGATAAGGCACAACTACCCTGGCACTGACATGCAGGTGAAGGCATCTGAGTGGGTGGCTGGCACCTGGGAAGGTCCCTGTGATGCCTTTTGCTGTGAGATCATTATCTCACTTGTGTGATTAGTGAGAGGTACAACCTAATGTGTGGGTTTATCCTGACAACGTTACATATCTTTCATGACTTGGATTAATGACCAGATATTATAACTGACTGAGAACAAGGAATAAGGAGAACACGGTCAAATGCAGAAATCTGTGCACACTCAGGGCTGCCAGAGGACCTGGGCTTTGCTCTCCTGTACTGCTGTCCTAGGGCTGCCATAACTAAGTACCTGAAACTGGTGGCCTAAAGCAACAGAAATGGCTTCTCTCACCATCAGGAGTCTGGAAGTTTGACATCAAACAACAACAAGGTGTTGCAGGGCCACGTGCTCCCTGAAGCCTCTAGAGGAGAATACATTTCAGCTTCAAGAAGCCCTGGATATTTCTTGACTTCTGGTAGCTTTACTCCAACCTCTGCTTCTGTCTTCATATGGTTGCCTTCCTTCTGTGTCTGTGTCCAAATCTTCCTCTTCTTATAAGGACAGCAGTCATATTGGACTGGGGCCACCTAATGACCTCATATTAAAGACCTTATTTCCAAATAAGGTCACCTTCACAGGCATCAGGGATTAGAACTTCAACATATCACCTGGAGACACCTCTCAGCCTTTTTTCCACTCCCTGTGTCAAGGAAAAGTACATGTGGAGGCCAGCTGCATGCAATAGATTTTACTTGGCCCTCTAAGCTTTGTCTGTGGATCTGTGAACAATGGCCATCTTCTCTCTCCTTTCAGGGTCGATTCTTGGGTTTCAGAGAGGACAGTTTGGAGTCCAGGTGCCCTTAGTAGAAAAGTCAGAGTTTAGGGCCAGGGTAGTCAAAGCTATCTAAGGTAGTCAAATGTATCTAAGGTTTTATTTACAGATGAGAGAGAGTATATTCTGGAATTACAATAAAATGGGACATAGAAGCCAGGGGGATGCTGGTGTGAATCCTGCCCTTCATTGTCTGGTGACTGTGAGATTCTGAGCAAAGCTCTTGACCACTCCAAACCTTGGCTTCCTCACTGGTAATGGTGACAACACCAATTTATCCCAGTGATCCTCACCTGGGGAGGTTTTGGCATACCCCTCCCTTAAGAGGTAATGTCTTTGGACGTTTTTTATTGTCACAAGTGAGGGATATTACTGGCATCTACAAAGCCACAGAACCAAGAATGAGCAACCATGTCAATAATGCCAAGGTTGAGAAACCCGGCCCCATCCTTATGGGGTCATAGTGAGCTTCAGAAATGAGGCACTGGGTGTCCAACATGTATGGTACTGGGTCAGCCCAATAAAGGGCAGTTCCATCTGTAGAGAAGTTTGTGACAATCCTATAAAAATATTTGAACTTACTAGAATCTTCAGAAAATGAAGAGGCACAAATGTACAAATGTTGTCATACTCAGTGTTACAGTACGAATGCCTGAGAAACATAGAGAATGTGAAACTATCGTGGCACTGGGCGTGATGCTGAGTGCCTATAGTCCCAGCACTTGGGAGGCCGAGATGGAAGGATCATTTGAGTCCTGGAGTTCAAGATCAGCTTAGGCAACATAGTAAGACCCTGCCTTCTTGCCAACTCACGCACGTGCCCACAAACACACACATACACACACATACACACAATGTTGGCCAAAACAGACGGTGAGGAATAACAGGAGGGATACAAATATTGTTGGTGTGCTTACGTCATACGCCTTTTATCTTTTACTTATGCCTTCTACCTCTATCATCTCAAGTAATTATTTCAGCAACACAGTGAAGTAAGAATTTTTACTCCCTTTTTGCAGGTGAAGAAACCGAGGCTTGCAAGAGTTTAGTATCTTCCTGTGAGTGGTTCAATCTGAGTCTGTCACCAAGCCCATGACTCTCTGTGGCCCCACCTAATTCAAATGCGACTACTGCAATTGACAAATTTATTAGTCATAAATCTCATGGTGGGCATGCTGAGGGATGTAGACAAGGAGACTCTCAGAATTAGAAACCTGGAGAATCTTCCTTAGGGATTCTTAAGGGTCTCTACTATTTTAGGGTCTCCCCCTCTCCTTTCTGCATTTGAGTCCAGAGCTCTCTTGATATTCTCTCGAGAGATCTAGACAGCTTGACTGGTCCTGCCCTCCAGAAACATGCAAAATTCTAAGGAACTGTTCACTTATTTTCTCTCCTCTAGCTGCTCATGACAAGTCCCTTTCCTTCAAGATAACACTACAAAGAAGTGAGTATCTAATTTAATCAGAAATGATGACAGTGGTACAAAGCTGAGAATGGAGAAATGGTAGTATACTCCTATAATGTTCTTCAGTATATACAAATAAGTGTAATATCATCTGAAGGTAGACAGTGATGTTAAAGCTACATACCACAAACCCCCAAATAACCACAAAACAATGATATGATGAGTTCTCACTAAGAAGTCACAAAGGAGATAAAATGGATTCATGAAAATAATCAGTCTGCTAAGAAGACATACAAGTGGCCAGAAAGCACATGAAAAGAATGAGCAATATTGTTAGTCATTAGGGAAATGCAAGTCAAACCCCCAGCGAAGACCACTTCACACGCACCAGAGTGGCTAGAGGCAAAAAGACAGAAGTTAATGAATGCTGGGGACGTGTGGAGAAAGAATACTCATAGGCTGCTGGAAGCAATGGGGCAGCGCTTTGCAAGAGTCTGGAAATGCCTCAGACATAGAGTTACCACATGATCCAGCAATTTCACCCCTGGGTATATATCCAGGAGAAATGAGGCATATATATACATGAAAACTTCCATATGAATGTTCACAGCAACATTATTTGAAATAACTCAAAGTGGAAACTACCCCAATGCCCACCAACTGATGACTGGATAAACAAATATTGTATATCCATACAGTAGAATTCATTCACATAAAAGGTCAAGTGAAGTACCAACACAAGGAGCCTTGAAAGCATTACATTAAGTGAAAGAAGCCAGTCAAAAAAGACCCATACTACATGATGCAACTGATATGAAATGTCCAAATTGGAAAGCCTACTCAGACAGAAAGTAGACTAGTGTTTGCTTAGGTGTAGGGAAGTGATTCATTCACATCATTTTGATAAATTCAACCAGGATATGTGTTTGTAAATATCTGCTCATTTGAATGATTTTATGCACATGAATAGGTGTATTTGATAGGACAAGTGTGAGTGTCCCTTTTATTAGCAAAAGAAAAATCTAAGCAGTTCTTTCTCACATGCAAAACTTGCCCCAGTAGAGGAGGAGTAAAAATGGGAGATCTGACAGCAATACCTAAAGCATATAGTTTCTTTTGGGAACTATTAAAATGTTTTATAAATGTGGTGATAGTTGCTATACTAAAAATCATTGAATTATACTTTTTAAGTGGGTAAAGTTTATGAATTATATATCAAAAATAGCTGTTACAAAAAAATTTATCAGTCCAAAACTGACAAAAGGGGCGGGGGGGAACAGATGGGACAAACAGAAAACAAAGAGCCAGATGTTCAATTTAAACCTAATCATATCAATCATCACATTAAATTTAAATGGTCTCAGTGCTTCAATTTAAAGACAGAGATTAAGAAATTGGATTTTAAAAAAGAAAAATATTATCTTAGTTTGTTTCATATGGCTATAACAGAATGCCTGAGATTAGGTAAGTTTTAATGAACAGAAATGTACTTCATTTATAGTTCTGGAGACTGGAAAGTCCAAGAGCATGGAGTCAGCATATGGAGAGGGCCTTTCATGTGCTGTGTTACCCCAAGGCAGAATGCAGAAAGCAGGACAAGAAAAGGACAAGAAAGGATAAGAGAGAGAGAGAGAGAGAGAGAGAGAGAGAGAGACTCATCCTTTTTATCAGAAACCCACTTCTGGGATAAATAACCCACTCCCCTGATTATAGCACTAAGATACTTTTAATTACCTCTTAGAGATCCCACCTCTCAACACTGAAGCATTGAGGATTCAATTTCCAACACACAAACTTTAGGAGAAACATTCAAACTTTAGCACAGCTATATTCTACCTTAGCACAACTATATTCTGCCTCTAAGAAATCCACTTAAAAAAAAAAGACACAAATGGGTTAAAAGTGAGATAAGAGAAACAGAAGTGTAATGCAAACCTTAATTTTTTAAGGGTTGATGTGGATATATTAATATCAGATAATATAGATTGCAGAGCAGAGAATATTACCAAGGATAAAGAAGGTCATTTCGTAATGATAAAATGCTCCCTTCATCAAAAGAATGTAACAATCTTAAATATTTATGGGTCTGACAACAGAGCTTCAACCTATAGGAATCAAGACCTGGTAAAACTCCAGGGAGAAACAGAGAGCTCCCCAATTATATCAGATCTTTGAATTTAACCACTTGTTATATAATAACTAAGATCATTTGGAGGTCCTCAAGTGTAGTGTGCTTACCTCCTCCTCTAAACACTCCCACCATGATGTGCTATGCTGTCATAGGCCCAAAGCAACAGGGTCCAAAAACCATGAACTGAAACCTCTAAAACTGAGCCAAAATAAATCTTTCCTCCTTAGAAGTTGATTATCCCAGGCATTTTGTTATAGCAATGAAAATCTGATTAATACAAACCCTATAGGATTTCCCTAAGAAAGAGTAGTCCTGTGAAATGTTCCACAATATAGGTCAAATAAGTGCTGCCCATACATGCTCCTTTTAGAGAATCCCTATGCACATTGGTAACTTAAAGCCCCAAGAAGTCCTGCAGCAATGAAACTCATTTCAATTGACTTACTCTGGAACTTTCGGATCATACAACATATTGTGAGAATGTCCATGGTGTCTCTTGGAATTCCTACAATTTCTTTCCTACCCAATTTCTGAATTAACTTCTAAATTTTTGTAACTTTAGCTCATTCCTCAAAAAGACTGCAGTTTCCTTCAGACTCAATCTGCAAATGAGACAATTATATCCACCAGAGAGGCAGCATGAGGATGGGAAAGGAGCCTGGCCTGAGTCCCTAAGGGGTGATTTCCCTCCATTTCTATAATTCTATAATCTTTTGGACTGAGATTTTAAGACAGTGGTTGACCTTGGCCATTAGGATGTCCATATCCGGACTTTGGTGTGGAATGTGCTGTCTCACGCTCAGAGTCGAGATCAGTTTAGGGCACTGGTTCTCAAGCTTGGCATTTAGAGCTCTAATACACACCCACGCTTAGATCCTATCCCGAGTTTCTGATAGAACTGGTTTGGGGACGGGTCCAGGCAACGGGAATTTGACAAGTGTCTTGGGGGTTCGTATGTGTTGTCAAGGTTGAGAACTACCACCTAGATAAAGCAGTCTTTCTTCCCACCGCAGTCTTTTTTGTGAGCCTTCATGGTCTGTGACTTTATCTGAGCACCATCTGTACATGGGAATGCGTGCCCGTGTATGGAACAGCAATAGTGTTTGCCATAAATAGAAGGTAGCCCAAGCAAAATAAACCCAACAAAAGGAAAACAATGGAACTAAATTCTGGCAGCATCCTGGTGCCTGCCAAGATTCTGAACCTAAGGTCAGTATTTTCTCTATGGAGAGAAATTAACAAATGTGAGAACATGTTATAGTCACAGTGGCCTTGACTAAGCTTCTCCTCGAGGCTATAGATGGACAGGGAAAGGAAAAGAGAGATTCCCTCCTGAGCAGCTCAAGGTATTCAATGCTATGTGTGTATGGGGGTGGGGGGTCCAAAATCCCTCTTCCTTACCACCATCAGATCACACCCTGAGGCATGCTCTGTAACTGTGGGTAGTCCTTCATTCATTCTCTCAATGGCTAAGACTGTGGGGTCAGGGACCAGCTTAACCAGCTCTTCAGTTTTCTAGTAATTTTACTGTGACTAAAAAAGAACACCAATGGCAAGGTTGAAGGGAAAGAGAAGAGAGAACCAGAAAAGGACACTGTGAGGTTGAACAGGGGATGGTATTAATAGTGGAGACCAGGTGATTGCTGCTGCCAGGTGAGTCTGAAGAGGAAGGCAGGGCAGGTGAAGTCTATTTGCTGTTCCTATGGGAGAGCCTCCCCCTCTCCCGCAGCTTCAGCACAGTGCTCCATTTGTCTGGCCCATGGCTAAATGGTAGAAGCCTCCCCATCCCAATCCCAGAAGTGTAGGGTGTAAGGGCATTGCAATTGGTAATAAGGTAGGAAGAGTTGCCTTGCCCCTTTCTGCCTCTGGGTTATTTTGTGGTAAGAGAAAGCTCCTAATTAGGTATCTAGAAACCAAATTAATAAGCTCTACCAAGAAGAGTATTTCATAAACCCTCAAATTCAGTAAACAGGAAAGAATATACTGTTCTGTGAGAAAATGAAAGTCTGGAACTAACTGGAATTGTTGCTGTTTATGGAAATGAATAAAGCAAATGGGGAGCTCAATTTCCTAAGTGTAAGATGAGAATCACATCACCTTTAAAGATTAACGAATATTATTTTCTGTAATAATGATAATTCTGGAGGAGGGGCAACGCAGTGCCTCTGATGGTAAATGCTCTCCATTTGGGTATGTAAATGAAGCCACCTCATTCTGTTGGGGCTTTGCCACAATGATTATCAGCCAAATGCACATAAGAAATGAAAATGCCAATTGGAAAGGCATTTAGGATGTTGGGGAAGTGACAAAGGACTTCAATTAATCAGTCATGAAATGAAACAATATATCAGTCAGTAGACTATGAGTTTTAAAGGAGGTTCCTGGGTTCCCTGGAAATTGTGACTGGAGGTTCCTCTTTTTAACTGGTATCAAACTCAATTTTGGGTGTTGATGCTAAGTCATTTTGTAAGAGCAGAACAGATGCAGGTTTGCATGCAAGAATGATTGGGAGCTCTTTCTTCCTCAATATCCATGTATCTGATGAGAAGAAACAGGTTTCCCCATTTCTACTGGAAGACACAACCCCCTGGCACATTTGCAAATAGGCAAATGGAACCTAAATGGAATTTTTTTATAATCTTTTTTTAGTTTGTCATCATGGAAAGGTATTAATTATTTCTGTTTTTAAAAAGTTTAATTTTGAAAAGAACTGAAAAATATATGCAGTAGGCAGTCTAAATAAGCCTATATTTATTAAAGATTAATGACCTTCCAAAACAGAAAATATCAGATCCAGGTAGATTCACTGGTGAATTCTAGCACACATTTAAAGGAAAAAATTATATCAATCCTCTAGAACCTCTTCCAGCAGATAGAAGCAGAGGGAAGAGTTCCTCAATTCCTTCTATGAGACCAACATTATTACTTTAATACCAAAACCAGATAAAGACATTAAGAAAAGAAAACTACAAGCCAATATGACAAGAACAGAGATATAGGGCTAGGGATGGAGCTCAGTGGTACAGCACTTCCCTAGCATGCACAAGGCCCTGAGATCTATCTCAAGCACCAGGGGGAAAAATGGCAAGAACATAGATACAAAAATCCTCAACAAACTATTTTTTTCCACATTTTTTAATTGATGCATTACAGTTGTACATAGTGGTGGGATTTGTTGTTACATTTTAGTACATACACACAATATACCAATATAATTTGGCCAATATCCCTTCCCAGCACTTCCCAGCCCTTTTCTCTATTCTACTGACCTCCCTTTGCTTTTCATGTGATCACCTACTTTTCTTTTCCTTTTTCCTCTCTACCTTCCACATATGAGAGAAAACAGACAACCCTTGACCTTCTGAGTTTGGTTTATTTCACTTAAATTAATGGTCTCAAGTTCCATCCATTTTTCTGCAAATGACATGATTTTATTTTTTAATGGCTGAATAAAACTCCATTGTGTATATATATCACATTTTATTTACCCATTCATCTGTTGATGAACACCTAGTTCCATGTTTGGCTATTGTGAATTGAGCTGCTATAAACATAGGTATGCATGTATCACTATAATAAGCTGACTTTAATTCTTTAGGATAAATCCCAAGGAGAGGTATAGCTGGGTCATATGGTGGTTCCATTCCTAGTCTTTTGAGGAACCTCCATACTGATTTACATAGTGTTTGTACTAATTTACAATTCCACCAACACTGTAGAAATGTTCCTTTTTCTTCATATCCTTTCCAACATTTATTTTTGTTTGTATTCTTGATGACTGCCATTTCCACTATGTGAGATGAAATCTCAGTGTAGTTTGGGTTTGCATTTCCCTAATTGCTAATGATGTTGAACATCTTTTCATGTATTTATTGATCATTTCTATTTCTTTCACTTTCTTGAGATGTGTCTGTTTAATTCTTCTGCCCATTCATTCATTGGGTTATTTTTATTTTTGGTGGTAAGTTTTTTGAGTTCTTCATATATTCTAGATATTAACCCTCTGTCAGAAGAGTAGCTAGCAATGATTCTTTCCTATTCTGTAGGCTTTTCTCTTCACATTCTTGTTTCCTTTGCTGTGTGGAAGCGTTTTAATTTGATGTCATCCCATTTGTTAACTGGAAAGTCATTGCCTGTACCTATACACAGGAGTGTTGATCCTACATTTTCTTCTATGAATTGCACAGTTTCTGGTCTAATTCCTAGGTCTTTGATCTATTTTGAGTTGAGTTTAAATTCTGTATATGGATGACCAATATTTCCAGAACTATTTGTAAAAGAGGCTGTCTTTTTTCCAATGTACGTTATTGGCATATTTGTCAAGGATCAAATGACTGCAGATGTGTGGGGTTGTCTCTGTGTTTTCTAGTGTGGACCTTTCTATGTGCCTGTTTTTATGCCAGTACCATGAAATTTTTGTTACTATAGCTCTGTAGTATAATTTGAAGTTAGGTATTGTGAGGCCTCCAGCATTATTATTATTATTATTATTTTACTTAGAATTGCTTTGGCTATTCTGGGTCTTTTATTCTTCCAAATAAATTTTAGTACTTTTTAAAAAAATTCTGTGAAGAATGTCATTGGTATTTTGATGGATATTGAATTGAATTGAATCTGTATATTCCTTTTGGTAGCATGGCCATTTTAACAATCTATAAGCATGGGAGTTCTTTCCATCTTCTTGTGTGTTCTTCAATTTCTTTCTTCAGTTCTACAGTTCTCATTGAAGGAGTGTTTCATCTCTTTGGTTAGGTTGATTTCCAGGTTTTTTGTTTATTTGTTTGTTGGCTTATTTATTTTGGTTGTTGTTAATGGAATTATATTCCTGATTTATTTCTCAGCAGATTCATTGCTGGTATATAGGAAAATCATTGAATTTTGTATGTTGATTTTATAATCTGCTACTTTTGCTGAATTTGTTTCTTATATCCTAGTAGTCTTTTGGTGAAGTGTATTGGATCTTCTAAGAACGGGATCATATCATCTGCAAACAGTGATAATTTGGTTCTTCCTTTCCTATTTTTATTCATTTTCTTTTCTTTTCTTGCCTAATTGCTCTGGCTAGAATTTCTAGCCATATTAAATAGGAGTGGTAAGAGAAGACATCCTTGTCTTGTTCCAGATATTAAAGGAATGCTTTCAGTTTTTGCCCACTGATGATGAGGTTGACTTTGGATTTTTCATATATTGGCTTTATGATGCCTCAACAGAATATTAATAAATAAAATCCAACAATATATAGAACAAATTATACACCAAGACCTAGTGAGATTTATTCCCATGTATGCAAGGTTGGTTCTAAATTTTAAAAAATTAATGTAATCCATCAAATCAATAAGCTAAAGGAGAAAAAATTGAATGATTTTATCAGTAGACACATGAAAAGCATTTGATAAATTCCAACATTTGTTCATGGTAAAAACTCATTACACTAAGAATAGAGGGGAACTTCCTCAACTTGATGAAGAGTATTTACAAAAATTCCATAGGTAATATCATACTTAAAGTTGAGAAACTAGAAGTTTTCCAACTAAGACTAGGAACAAGGAAAAGAAGAACCCTCTCATCACACCCACTCAAAAAGAAGAACCCTCTCATCACACCCACTCTGTCTTATCCTCTGTGCCTGTGGGATAGGGGAGACATGCTGCAGGAAAAAAAAAGCCATCACACATAAACATATATATGCTATTTTACTGCATTTAAATGTGATGATCATTCTTCAGAAAACACACTGTGCTACTTCAGCTGTCACATACAATCATCTACACCTTTCAAGGGAAAGGTTCTGGATCCTTGAAAGTTGCCAACAACACACATCCCTGAAGGGAAGCCAAAGCCTGGTGACAAAGGGGACAAATGTCAATGAATGCAAACAGGGCTATCACAGGAGCTGTGGTGACGATTTTCTTGCTGACAATCAGAGCTGACGGCCACATCTGTGTGACCAACACCACTCAGACTGATCAGTCTGATGTGCATAAGCTTCAAACAACCCCAGGGCTCTCTCCCATGGCCTGTGGGTGGCTGGGCTCAGCAGGAGGCTTCTCTGCACCTGTGGGTTCTGCTGGGCTCACTCCTGTGGGTACAACCTGCTGGTGCTACGCTGGGCTGGAAGGGCCCAGAGGCTTCTCTCTCACCTCTGAGGCCTTGGAGCTGCTGAGGGCTGAGCTGCCTTAGCTCTTCTCCACATGGCCTCGTCTCAAGAGGAGGGCAGGACCTTCCCTATTGCAGGACACCTGGGTTCCCCAATGGCAAGTGCTTGTCAAACCTCTGCTTGCCTTGTTCTTGCTAATGTCCCACTGGCCAAAGCAGGTCCCATGGCCGATTCCAGAGTCCATGTGGGAAGGGGCTGCACAGCAGGGGCAATGCTGGGAAGCCTGGCTCACTGTGGGCCCCAGGTACAGACTCCACACAGTGCTCTGGAGCAGAGCACTGGACGCTTGGAGAAGCACATGTAAATGCTCCTGCTGGTGGGATTCACTGTTGTAAAGTGGAGCAGGAGCAGCCTGTGGGGGTAAGGAGGATGAGTGCAATGGTGCTAACACCACACCAGGAGCTCAGGTTCTGAAGACCAGGCTCCGTTTAACGTGGAACAAACAAGCATATATAGCAGACATTCACTAATAACAAATTGCCAATAGCTGTTAACACCCCCATGCCAAGTTCCCGATCATGCTCGTGCTAGGCTCGTGATCAGGCCAATTAAGGGAAGAGAAAATGCCTGAGCTCTGTATCCTCAGGTACTCCTACAATTCATACTGAGCCTCTGTACACAGGATTTCACAACAAGCTCTGTCCATTGCCATTGTCATGGTGTCTATCAGTGGTCATTCTCTGCCACCCTACCCTATGACTCTGATTGAAAATGTCCCAGAGCACTGTCAATGCCTGGGGTTTCATCAGTGTGGGAACACAGGGAATCTACTTTGGTGGAGAGGCACAGATCTCCTGTTGAGGTCACACCGTGGAAGCTGTTGCTTTGATACACTGATATCCGGGACAGGGTGCAGCTTGGCCAATGCACAGATGCTGGTGCCAAGGTCACTGTCAGTACCCTGGCTTGACCTCATTGATTGGGAAAGTCAGGGTGGCCTCACATGGCAGAGGATTTGGAGGTGGGGCATTATTTCCCTACTCAACCTTCCAATCTGATTCTGATCTTCACTTTTCAGGGAAGTTCCCTAAACTAAGTTACTGTTAATTCACAGTTGTATCCTTTTCCTTTCCCTTTTATTTTAAGTGGCATTGCTCTTACCAATTCAATGTGTGCATTGCTGCTTGTCAGTCAGCTCTGGGACTAGAAGAATCATGAATTTGCTCATCACAGAATCTCCAGGTTCTATGGGGTTGAAATTGAAAATTAACAAGAGCTTTCCTTTTTTGACTTCTACCGCTTCTCCCTTCCCCCCAACCCCCATTTTCCTTTGAAACTGCTGACTAAGAAGCAAAAGGCTAAAGACCTTGGTCCTCTGTGACCAGTCCCCAAGTAAGAACTGTGTTGTAAGAGGCAGAGGCCACTGCATGTGGCATTTGGCTGGAATGATGTAAACCTGGCCTTTGACATCTTCATGTAACTCAAACGTCAGCTGGAGCCCTACCATCCTTGGAGAGTCAAAGCAAAGTAATTGGCTTAAACCCCCCAATTACTTGCATAATGAGATGCAACAGACTTTTCATTCTCAATGTGGCTTCTTGAAAGTCAGATGTTTTGCTAGGTCCTGTCACATTCTGATTTCTTTCTTCCTGGATTTTTCTGCCATATTTTGTGTTTTAGCCGTTCCTTTCTTACTATACTTAATACATCCACAGAGTTTGAGCTCCTTTACCTTATTTCTCATTAAGTAGGGCCACTACATTCAGGGCCATTACCTAACTTATTAAAGGCTCAGTGTCCCTGTATGGGAGTGGGAATAGAGGAGTTATACAGAGAACAGCACAACTAAACAGACTTAGATATCATTGGTCTTGAAGTCCTTTAGGACCCATGTCCCTGGACTCCCAACCCAATCTGGGGAATGTTCACTGCTCTTCTACCAGCTCATTTCTTTTTGAGCTCCTTCACCCTCTTCATCTTCCTTGCTTCCATCCTGGCTCACCTCCTCACCTCTCCATTGCCAAAACAAATCTTGTCCTTTTTTTTATTTTTAAAGTTCTAAGTAATTTCCTTTTTAAATTATTTCATTTTTTTAATATTTCCCCAAGGTTACTGAGATACAGTTGAAGTACACTAAACTGCACATATTTAACATATATAATTCTATCAGTTTTGACATATGCATACCCATGAAACTACCAGATCTCAAAGAACACTTTCACCACCATCCCACCCTTGAGAGTTTCTTTGTGTCCTTTTTAATCCATTCCTCTTTCCACCCCATCCCCAGGCAACCAGCATCTAGGCTCTCTATATGGACATAAGTATGTATTTTCTGGTATTTTTAATATGTAGATCATGCATTACATTCTCTGTGTTTACCTGGCTTCTCTCACTCAGTAGAATGATTTTGATATTCTTCAATGTTGTTGTTTGTATTAATAATTTACTGGTTTTTATTGATGAGTAATATTTCATTGTATGATTACACTACAATTTTTTTTTCATTCACTTACTGTATTAGTCTGTTTTATGTTATAATGAAATACGAAGAAAAGAGCTTTATTTAAGCTCTTTTATTCTGGGTATGGCACCAGTATGGTGGTGGAGAAGTCCTGGCAGACGAAAACACGATGGTGAGACAGGGAGAACCAACCTTGTTCTTTTTATTAAAAAAAAAAAAAAAAAAAACCCTTACAGGTTAATGAACTCAGAGCCCTACAGAAACTACCTGAATTCCTTCTGAGGGCAATGACCTCCCACTCAGTCCCACGTTTTAAATGTCCAACACTTCCCAATATGACCACACTGAGGTCTAAGCTCCCAACACATGAACCCTGGGGGTACAAATTTAGACCATATCCAAGTCATGGCATCTTCTGATGGATTTGAGTTTTTTTTTTATTTTTCATTATAACAAATAAAGCTCCTATGAATATATATACATAAGGTTTTGGGTTTCATGCTTTCTTGTCTCTTTGTTAAATACCTGTAAGTATAATGGTTGGGTTGTGTGATTTGTGTACACTTAACTTTTTAAGAAATTGCTGAACTGATTTCCGAAGTGACTATACCCACTTATACTCCCACTGGCAATATATGACAGTTTCATTTGCTCTATGTGCTCTGTGCATTTGATACACTCTGTGCATTTAATATGACCAATATTAGATACGTTCATGTTGAAGTTAGTCATTTTAGGAGTGTGTGTGTGTGTATTTGATGCACCTCTGTTTAGTTACCTCTTGGCTTCATTTCTTTTTCTTGTTTATTCTCTTGCTCTCTGTTTTCTTTTTCTTTTCTCTCTTGACTATTTCTAAGAAAGGGCAGCATATGCTTAGATTTATGGAGAATAAAACCAGATTATTTCTGTTGTTCCAGAGAAATTATTAATATGTTCCCTCTTATTTTCCAAATGTCCTGGCTTAGATAATAAAATATATGGTTTATCTTCTTCTGGTCCAAGCGACCATGCCTCAGGCTGTTCAACACAGGACTTATCAAGTCATTCTTCTCAGAGAAGATTATTCTTTCCTTAAAAAGTTCCTTTTCTGAAACTTTTTTTTCAGGATTTCAGGAGATAGTTACTGTAGCTTCCCACTTGAATGGGAGGTTCTTGTGAGAGGTGAGGAGGGGGCATTTTTTTACATCATCTGAAAATAGCTTGCTTGAGAATGAAGCCAACAGAAAAGAAGATGGAGCCAGAGGTGAAGGGAGTCAGATCTTGCCTGAGGACTTCGAGCTGTGTGCAGCCCAGCTTGAGGTTAAGATCTATTCCTTAATTTATATCCAGGAAACCAGGAAATCCCATCACTTGCCCCCTCTTTAAATCTAAGCTAGTCTAACTTGGATTTCTATCATTTGCAATATTAGGGCCCTAATACCTCCAGCAGGAGAAGGTGCCTCAGCATTTTGCCAAGCCTAGGTCGCCAGTCATTTCAATCTTAAATACCTTCTGCCTGCCTTCCGTGAGTTACTCTTTCTTCTGACCTGACCACTGGAATTCAGAGCAGAAGCAATGGGTCACATCGGTTGGGTAAGATCTGTTTCTTCAGAGGGCGCTAACCGCCTAGGGTCAAAGTATTCAATGGTATCACCACATGGTTTGTTTAATCGAATACTCTAGCTCCAGGTATCCATTCTAATGTAGCAGGCTCTTTAATCTTTAACTAAATTATCATTTTGCAATGTGATTCAAAAACAGTTGTGAATTTTGGGATGCAGTCTGCATTTCCTAATAACATTTTCTTCCTTTTTAATGATTAGATTTAATACTTACAGAAACATATTCTTATTTACTCAGAGCGCTAAATGTGCAAAAAAGGAACCCTATATGAACGACCTATGGTGAACATACAGAGGAGGGGTGTGAGATCTCTTCTAGGAGCACAGTGAGATGGCTGTGGCATTCCTGGATGAAGGACGTCTTTCTGAGCAGAACCAATGTAATACGCTAGTGGAAGAAAAGAAGGCAAGCAGGGGTAGAAATTAAGATCCCATTCGGTATCCTCTGAACGTTCCGAAGAATCCAGCAAAGCCTGGATCCTAAGGAATGACTCCAATGAGAGTGTCCTGGCCTTGGTTCTCGTGCCCCAAAAGAGGACGAAAAGCAGCCGGGCAGGTCTCGCCTCGGACAGTAGAGATCAGCCTTTATTCCGCACAACTAGCTCTTGGTCCCGAGTGGGAAGGAACCCTTGTACCGGAGCGGCAGAGGACCAGCCAGTCTTCCACTGAGCTGCCCGCTCCGCTGTGGCGTAGGCCCCGCCCTCCAGAACCTAAATCCCGCCCCTGCGCTCCGCCCCGCCCCCCGAGCTCGCCCCCGATCTCCATGGCTCCGCCCCTGCGCTCTAGGTTTGCTCTCCGCCCCCCTGGCTCTCTGGGCGGGTCCGAGGGCTCTATGTCTCCACCTCTCGCACCCCAGGACCCCGCCCCCGCCCTCTCGGGTTCCGTTCCCGCCCCCTCGCGCCCACGCCCCGCCCCCATGTGCCCTCGGGAGTCCCGGGGAGGAGTTGCAGTGCCGGAGGAGGCGTGGCTATGCCCGCTGAGGCGCGGGCGGCGCAGCCGGGACTTTGGCTTTGACACAGACCGCGAGCGGTTGTTCTAGTGCTGGGGTCTGGACGCGCTCTGTGGATCCCGCGCCCGAGTTGGATGCAGACTTTTTGCCTGGATAAACGCAACCGTGGCGACGCCACAACTCCTGGTGCAGTAGCAAGTCTTGGTGCAGCCTCAGCGGCCGGATTTCGCCAACCCTACCGCCGCCTGCAAGCAGCCCTGCAGCTCCTGCCTGCTCCGGGAGAGCGACGCGAGAGTTTCTCCCGCAGAAAGACAGGGACGTGCGGACCAAGGCCCGGCCACTGCCCCGCACCCGCGTGGGCGCCAGGGCTGGAGGTAGGGACCGGCGCTGTCCCTGGCTGATCTCAGGCTTCTGAGCCGCAGGTGGAAAAGAGACCGACCTCTCTCCCCTCTGCAGAGCGGCTGAGATATTGGGCTCAGGAACTGGAGGCAGTTCTGGTGAGGGTCCATAAACCCCTTCTCGGTGTCCGCATAGGCAAGCACAGAGTTCCTAAGTTGCAGCCGGCGCTGAGTGACAGGCGCGGAGTCAACCCATGTGGGGGCGACTAAAATGAGGAGGCTGCCCCCTTTCTGCCAGAGTTGAAAGGCAAAGAGGTGTGATACCGATGCAGATAGGTCTCAAGAAAAGTGGCTTATAGCCTTTTGGACCCCAGTGTTACAAAAACCTCAGACTTCTCCCGAGGAAAATCCGTATGGGCCTGCCTCACTGTGCATTTTCAGTTCACCTGCAGCCCCTGGCCCGAAACTCTGGTTATGAACTCCAGCACTAGGTAAGGAGTGCTGATAGCAGATTGTCTAACTCAGTCAATTCATGTGTTGATTTCTTTTCTAGGTGGCCAAGTGAAAGGTAATTCTGGACACTCTAGGCATGGAAGATTTGGCCTTTGTCTGCAGCAACTTCTTCAGCCCCTAAATTCTGCATCTTTCCTTCTTTTGGGCTTATAAGGTCAACGAGGCATCTTCCCTAGCCTGAGTTCTGCAGTGGTGAGGCCTTCCTGGGCCCCTGATATTATTAGCTGGCCATGGGGAGTACCCTGGGCTGCCACCGCTCCATTCCCAGGGACCCCTCGGACCTGTCCCATAACCGGAAGTTCAGCGCAGCCTGCAACTTCAGCAACATCCTGGTGAATCAGGAGCGGCTGAACATCAACACTGCTACAGAGGAGGAACTGATGACCCTCCCTGGGGTGACACGTGCTGTGGCTAGAAGCATTGTGGAATACCGCGAATACATTGGTGGCTTCAAGAAGGTGGAGGACCTAGCACTGGTGAGTGGTGTGGGTGCCACAAAACTGGAGCAGGTCAAGTTTGAGATCTGTGTGAGCAGCAAGGGCAGCTCTGCGCAGCACTCTCCTAGCTCCCTGCGGAGGGACCTCCTGGCTGAGCAACAGCCTCACCATCTAGCCACCACTGTGCCCCTCACACCACGTGTCAATATCAACACGGCCACCCCAGCTCAGCTCATGAGCGTGCGAGGCCTCACAGAGAAGATGGCCCTCAGTATTGTGGACTACCGCCGGGAACATGGTCCCTTTCGCAGTATTGAGGACTTGGTCAGGATGGATGGTATTAATGCTGCCTTCCTGGACAGGATTCGACACCAGGTGTTTGCTGAGAGGTCCAGGCCCCCATCCACCCACACCAATGGGGGTCTGACCTTCACTGCCAAGCCTCACCCTAGCCCTACCTCGCTGAGCCTGCAAAGTGAGGACTTGGACCTGCCACCAGGGGGGCCCACACAGATTATCTCCACTCGGCCCTCAGTCGAAGCCTTTGGAGGCACGAGGGATGGGCGGCCAGTGCTAAGGCTGGCCACTTGGAACTTGCAGGGCTGCTCTGTGGAGAAGGCCAACAACCCTGGGGTTCGAGAGGTAGTATGCATGACACTCCTGGAAAACAGGTGAGGACCGGAATCATCAAGGGGGCCAGGGGGCTGGGTGTGCAGACAGCTCTGAGTGGCCTCATCTGTGGATGCAAATGAGTGAACTCTTGGAGATAGGGGAGGGGGCAAAAGTATTTAATCAGACTTGAGGCCCCCACCAATGTTGTTACCTGAGGTTGGGCTCTCTTTCTGCTCCAGAATTTTCTGAATACAGCTGTTGGGTTTGTGGCTCATGTCTTGAGTGTGGTACATTAGAAATGGATTCCTAATTTGCAATACTTGGAGGTTGTTAGTGGTACTGCCTTGAAGAAAGTCTGTGACTCACAAAAGGCTTCATAGGGTTTGTATTGAATCAGGCACTCAACCTTGGAAACTGGTACCCAGTTTTACATGTGAGAAAAAACTAATTGGATTTTTCTTTTACTAATGGGAAGTAAACTCACATTCGTCCCATTACATGCACCCATTGTGTGCACAAAATCATCCTAAAGACCAGGCATTTGCTAACACATACACAGGCTATATTTGTCAAAATGCTGTGAATGAATCACTCTTCATTCATTCTCCTTATTTAACCTAAAGATGGTTTTTCGGTGTGTTACCTCTCTTGTCCTATTGCCAGAAAAGGCCAAACTGACAGGTGTGTGAATATTGGCCAGATTTCCTGTTCGAACTGAAGAACAAACTCCTAGGATAAGCTGTTACCAGAGAGTGTTTACATCATTCACAGCACTGCTGTCTATAGGAGCTTCCGTTAACTCCCCATAAAACAAAACAATACGTTGTGGCAGGAGTGCCTGCTGTTAGTACAACAGTGTGCTCTATAATGTAATCAGTTTGGGGAAGGGAAGAAATATTTGTGATTGTCCCTTCCAGGTCAGAGATCCTCTGATTTGGTCTGGTGGAATCTTGCCTTGACACCCACCAGAGGTGAATGTTAGTGGCTGCTTGCCGCCTTCTCATGCACTGGGTGGTTTGTGAGGCTGGTGGCGGTGTGGCAGTTTGGTGACATGAAGTGAGCTCTCAGTGGGAAATTACAGTGCATTGTGGCAGATCATCAGGACAAATCAGTGAGGATGAAAACAGGTCACAGTGTTTCCCTGGCACCATCCCAGTGGGCACACGGCACACTCTTGTTGCTGAGGAGAGAGGGACTGTGTACTGGGTCAGAGGACGGGACCAGAGGAGCCCTTGAGTGCTCTTCTTGCACTGCCATGTCCTGTTTGGCACCCTAACAGATTCCTTTTGCAAAATCATCTTGTGCAGAAGGGACAACTGGACTCAGCCCTGGGAGATACTTCTCATGAGTGGCTTGATAATAGTTTTTTCATCTATAGCACTACGGGTAGATGAATGGGAAAAGGGGAGGGAAGGGGAAGTGAGGGAGACAGCTGCCTAATTCCTGTGAGTTTTCTTAAGGCTCAGTATGGGGTGAAGGGCAGATAAATCAGGATCTGAAGTTGCCTGATGGAAATGACAGCCTGGGCACCCCTTGCCCATTTATTTAGTGAGTATTTTCTCTCATGGGGCCAGTATTATCAGCTACAGACACAAACTGAATTTCTATATTCAGCACCTCCTCCAGGTGTTTCTGATGAGTACTGGAGTTCAAGACCCCTTGTACTGGGAGTTGGGCACTTGCTGTCCCACTGGTGTTTCCTTTAAAACCCCTCCCCCGTACTGCCTTTTCTTAGCAAGGCCAGTAATTTTTGTTCAGGGCTTTCTAGGTACTTTTCTCCCTCTTCGATTGTTCTGATCATCTCTATAGTTATTCAATCCCATGATATTCTTTCTGGCCAGGGTTTGAAGAGCTCATTCAACTTCTAGGACTTAGGAATGTGAATGGTGGGAAATGGGAGGGTAGAACTGGGCACAGTGGTACACATCTGTAGTCCCAGCTACTCTGCAGTGTGGAGATGGGGCCGCTAGGAGATGCAGTGCTTGCTGGGGGTGTAGGGTGGGGGCACTCACACCTCTTGTCCAAGGTGGAGTTGTTTTGTTCCTCTCTTTTGAATCTCCTAAAGGGATGAGGACTTGTTGAAGACATTTAACTGCTATCTTCAAGCAAGAGTGCAGGAAAAGCTTACCCCAACCAACACACCTGTGAGCAGTGGGAAGGGTGACTTCTATCTCCATTACCTTCACACATGTGGCCTCGTGTGTTGTCCTATGGGTGCCTTTTACCTGGTCATAGTGCATTCTATATTCTGGACATTCCTAGCACATTATTAGTGTTGGTAAACATGAACAGGCCTAGGGCCTGATCTTCCCCAGAGCTGGGGTGGGTGCATTTGCCTGTGTGACTGTCCTGAGACACTTAAAAACTGTCACAGAATGGATCCCATATCCTCAGAGCTGTGTGTTCATCCTGATTCACAGAAGTCTCTTACGTTCCAGTTGTTCCCTTTATTAGTAGGAGGAAACACATTTAGCATGAGCAAGAGTAGATACAGGCAAGTTCCTGAGTGATTCTTATTTTCATACATGTTCACATACAGTAGAAGAGGTCCCTACCCTCTGGATATGCATTTGCAT
Source organism: Glaucomys volans (assembly GCA_020662805.1). NCBI lineage: Eukaryota > Metazoa > Chordata > Mammalia > Rodentia > Sciuridae > Glaucomys > Glaucomys volans. Next base: position 665,920 of record JAJEJO010000163.1, read on the forward strand.
TTTCTAACAGCTTTCATATTAATTTGATTCCCCTGTAACTCCAGGAAGTAATATTTGCTCTTTATTGATGATTCTCCATCTCTAGGTCAGGAAACCAAACCTAAGGAGTTAAACGATTTGTCTCTGAGACATAGTTCACTAGTGACTCAGCTGGGACAAGAACCCAGAACTTCTGACATCAGACCCATGCTCTTTGTATCTTCCTCCTACCTTGGTCATTATCTCCCTCTCTGCTGAATAAAGGGCACTTGCCAAACTGTATGTCAATCACGGTTTCTTAAATTATATCCACTAAAGCAGCCCTTGGGAAGGTTTGCAAAGATATAACTGACTCCTCACTTTGCTTTCTGCAAGTTTGCTTTAGTAGGTGCATTTTCTTAAGCTAACGGGTCCCTGTATGGTATGGGAGTTGGAGTCCTTTCTTCACCTCAAATGGTGCTACTTTGGTGGATGGGCAAGTACAAGCTCCAAGAAACTGTGTTTTACATGTGAAATCTGAGGTAGGACAGCATAGAGCTAATTATAGTCAGCAGGAGCCTTTAGGGACACCATGCTAGTGGCACAGAACTGACAGGTTTCATCAGATTCTTTTGCCAAACCTCAGTCTTAGGCAATGTTCTTCCTTGTGAAGCAAGACTGATGGAAGAATGCTTCTGCTAAATATCCTTGCAAAATGTGGTGACAGCCTATGTACAGAATGAAGATCATTTAATTTTTATTTATTTTTTGCTGAATAATCATACTATTTTGAAAAGCCCCTTCGGTTAGTGAAGGTATAAACTCTGGAGGAGCTAATGGATTATCTCCAAAAGAAAGAAGGAGATTTAACATCCAGGTTGCTTATTTTCCCTACAGCCTGCACAGAAGGAAACTCCAGTGTCAGAGTTGTTAGCCTTATAATGGTTTAAATCTGATTTCTTGCTGTGTCTGCACTATGAAAGCACAAGGTGGATTAGGGCCTGGCAACATGCACTGATCATGCAAAAAGAGATTTTAGTTGATCAGACTTGATTGTGGAATCAATATAGACACAACTCATCTTGTCATTTGGTTCATTCATTGAAAAAATATGTATCGAATGCCTGCTACGCACATGTGTAAACTAGATTCAGGGATCAGCTTGGCCCAGTTTCTTAATACAATTAAGTAAACGTAGATCAGTTTGCATGGCTCAGCATCAAAACGTCTGGTAAACCCAGACTTTAGGGGGCAAGTCACAGAGCATGATTGACATCTGGTTTCCCAAATGAATAACAGACTCATCCTGAGGATTCAAGGGTATGTGGATGCAGCCAGATTGAACATCTGGGGGCAAAATGCCCAGCCATCCTCCTAAAGTTGAAATTGTGAAATCCCTTTTGACAGCTCTGGACACTGAGGCACAGAAAGATTAAATAGCATCTGTATGGCCTTCAGAAATGTAGATACTGGAGTCAGTATTTGAAGCCAGGGTATGTTGATGTCAAAGTCAAGACTGGGCGTGTCTTTTTACCATACTCAGTGTCCTTCCATGTCTTGCCTCTGACCCTGGCCTGCCCATAGCCCATCCACTGTTTCCTCCCTGTCTTGGGTCTTAGGCTGGACAGGTATCAGGGTCTTGGGTGAAGAAGGCTTCACCTAGACCCCTGAGACTGTCTCAGGGCCCTGGTGGCCTCTGCTCCCTTCCTGTTTTTGTTCCTTCAAAGGACGGGGCTTGTGGCCAGGCACAGAGCAAATCCAGAGGGTGTCAAGGCTTCTCCACCCAGCCCTCTGCTGTGAGTCTGTAACCTTGGGCCTGACTCCAAGGTGGAGTTCCTGTTTTCTGAGCCAAGGAGTTCTGGGTCATTTCCAGAGGGAAAGGTGGTCAGCAACAAGAGAACTGTGAATTTATAAGAGTGTGTGAAGGGAAGTTCCCATGTGGGCACCATTTGTAGTTTATTTCACTAAAAGGAAAGGAGTCACTTTTGTTTTTTGGGAAAGCTGGGCCCACTTTGGGTCTGATTTCAAGGCTTTGTGGGTTTTGATAGTGTTGATTCTCCCAGGAGATAGCCATTCCTGCCTGCTGTCATTCATTCAGAAGAGTTTTTGGAGCTTTCTTAGGTACCGGGTTCTGGGTCAGCCTCTGGTAAGAAGGTAGAGAACAAGATAAGACTCTGCTCTTAGGCTGGGAGACAAACAGGTTAGCACAGATGAACCACTCCAGGTTGGTGCTAATGCTGAGGGTGATGGAGGCGAGTTGAAGAGAAGCATTTGGATAGATGGGGTCAAGGAAGGCCTCAGCTGCTCTCCAATGGATGAGAAGGAGCTAGGCATGGAAAAGTTGGGAGAGAGAGTGCCCCTTAGAGGAACCAGCAAGTGCAGAGGCCTGAGGGTGTTTGTTCCAGATAGACCTCCAGATACAAGGCCAGAGTACCAAGAGTACGGGGGAGGGGGCTGGCGAGGTGGGGAGGAGGTTGCAGAGAGAGGTGGGGCCAGATCAGTGGACCCTCCAAGGCTTTTATTTTAACCTCAGGAGGAGGCCACAGAGGTTGGAACCAGAGACCAGTGAAATTGCTTCTCTCCAGGTTGTTTTGGCTGCTGGGGCCTGCGTGGAGAGTTCTGGGAGTTGAATGAAGAGGCTTTTGGAGGATTCCAGAGCAGTGACTGGGGAGGTTGGGAAGTGGGTGGAGACAAGGGACCTTTACAGAGTGAAAACTGGAAACACTTGCCTGTGTTTGGGGTAGTGTGAGGGTTAAGTGGGTGGCTTGCTGGAAATGCTCTGAGATTCCTAGAAGACAGGCTCAGAGGCATTTAAGAAATTCTGGGACTGGCTCACATACTTCTGCATTATGTCAACGTGACACAGCTTACTGACCCCCAACCCCCAACCCCTGCCAGTGACTGATGTGCTCCACCTTGGAGTCAAGTGTGGGGTCTTGGATCCATAACAAGTGGAGTAAGAGTCTCTGGTCTGTGCGCTGAGCAGATCGTACATCTGACAAGGCCACATATGCTTTTTAGTATCAATAGCATGTAGACAAGGGCATGCTTGGAGATTTTATGTAATTTTTTTTTTTTTCACTACTGGAAATTGAACCCAGGGGTGCTTTACTGCTGAGCTACATCTCTAGACCTTTTCTTGGTTTTCAATTGAGACAGGATCTTGCTAAGTTGCCCCAGCTGGTCTTGAACTTGCCATCTTCCTTTTATGTAATTGTTTTTATTAGAAGGCATTTACATCAATTCAGTTCCTTACTGATTGAAACCTACTTTGAGCTCTCTACCAGATGAGGTCAGAGGCACAGGGAGACCCCATTCCACCTTGTGGTCAGGGAATTCACAGTTTCCCAAAGGAACACACACTGCATGGTACTTAATATGGTGTTGCATAGGATAAGGGAGGAAGTGAATCTTGCTAAGGGGCCAGGGAGCACAGATACTGGGTACTAGTTTATTTGGCTCTGCAGGTATACAGATACCTCAGCCCCAGGGGAGGATGAGGAGAAACAACCAAGTCAGGTGGTTGGGAGGGGGTTGGTTTCTGAGAGGCAGGAGTGAATGCTGAAAAGTCCACAGCCCCTCTCCATTACACGTGCATTCAGCTGAGAAGCAGGAGCTTCTAGGTTACAACTTACAGTACTCACACAAGAGCACAGAAGGCTCCAGAATAGGATACAAACACCTCACCTGTAAGCAAAGCACTTTATCTCAGAATTCCCTAATAACAGCCTCTGCCAGTAGTAAATGCAATGATGTATTTCATTAAAATTGGATTTGCTCATCATAGACATCCTGTGTGTTGTAATAGACAGCAAGATGGAAATTCCACATCATGACACCTCACTTCAAAACATCCAGGAGATACCACAAAAATGCTCTGCTCTCCCTGACAGTTTGCTGGTCCTCATCAAATACTTGGGATTCTTTGCAGCTCACTGACCCTATTCCTCATGACTGTGCACAGGCCTGGTTCCTGCCACAGTCCTTAGGTGGTGGTTTGATTGACAGCTGCCAAACAGCTGCTAAACTCAAGGACTCTAGTGGCTAGGAACCCTGTGGAGGTGTCCTCAGAGTAAACAAATCACTATAAAAAGAAGTCTGGAATCCTTCTTCCAAGCCCTTGGTAAAGAAATCCTGGATTTGTTTTACTGGCTACAATTCTCCACTTAGTGTTGATTTGTTGCTTGTTTCCAAACCAGCCCTTGTTTCCTGAGGATTCTATTTTGGTTTAGCCATTACCTGATTAAGCCGTTAAGCTGGGCCTTCAATTGTTTTATCTAGAGGCTGCTGTGAGCTCCTGAAATGGAGTGCTTTGCTGAGGGAACCTTGTTCCTGTGGCCACATTTAAAGTCTTATGCATTTGGCCATTTTAGGGATCTGCAATCTTGTTTGCTCACCACCAAACTGGAAGGTCAAATTGGTACTTTGTCTTTCTCAGTTCCTACTAAATAAAAATGTGGTGTCTTTTAAGGCAGCAGTTGGTTGTGGGGAGGGTCTCAGGTGAATTGTTGTTTAAAATATTGATCTAATATCCTGTTGGAAGAAAATTTCTTCAGAATGTATTTTTCAATTAAGCAAATTCAGTCTTATATTTTTAAACAATTTTTAAATTTATTTATTTTTTAGCAGTCACTGTTTCTTTGAGGGAAAAAGTGAAAATTTGGGTGGCCTCAAAGTACCAGTGATTGACTTTTGGTCTTGGACTTTGGCTTTAGGTCTCTGGTGTTAGGTTGTGGACCTGGAGCTCCTTCCGTTCTGGGTGGGTAGGCTCTCTGGCTTCTGAGCATGGATGGTGTCATTTTGCTGGTTAATTTCTTTTTTACAAAGTGATCCCTGGTCATTTAAAATTGGAGGTCTCATTTTATTGATTGATTGATTGGTACTGGGGATTGAACTCAGGAGCACTTGACCACTGAGCCACATCCCAGCCCTATTTTGTATTTTATTTACAGGGTCTCACTGAGTTGCTTAGTGTCTTACTTTTGCTGAGGCTGGCTTTGAACTTGCAGTCCTCCTGTCTCAGCCTCCTGAGCCTCTGGGATTTCAGACATGTGCTACTGCACCTGGCTTGGAGATCTCATTTTAAATAGCAAAGTACTTCATGTCCCCCTCTCCCTGAGGGTGCTTGGGCTTCTAGTGTCCATTTGGTTGTACTAGTGGGTACTAAGGACAAAAGAATAATAGTTAACACTGGTCATGGCTGTGACTGAGATCCAGGGCTAAGCAGCTTCAGCTGTGGCAGTGTCATTGTTCCCCCTTTATACAGAAGGGATGGCTCACGGAAGCTGAGGGACTATCCCCAGGTGGAGCCAGACTGCAGTTCAAGCTGTTAGTCTCCAAAACTTGATGATGAAAAGCTGCTCTGAGTCCAGCAGTGCTCTCTCATCTGCATGTTTGCCTTTTACTCCTCACCCAGCCTGCACACTGGACTAGACCTGTCTTAACCAACTTGATGTGGGTTCCCTTGGTCAGGTTCTTTCGTAAGGATATTAATATATAACAATATCCTCAGGTGTGTGTGCTCTGGTGTGTGCTTCTTCAAAGTGGAGCAAAGATATTTGCAAAGCAAACTGGGTGCAGGATACTGAATTTTTATGGCTTTTCGGTCTTACAGCTGTCTTGACCACACCTATTTTGACAGCAATTTCTTATGTAACTTGCTTTTATAGACGTTTTCCAAGCATCATTTTCATCTTCTTAGGAACAGTTTATTTTCTTAGGCTTCTAGCTCATCAGTTGCTTCACATTTTACTAAAGTATACAATTGAATTCACAGTTTGGGGACAGACACAGTTGACTTGGGGTAAGTGCACAGCGTCCCTGTGCACAGCTGGTCCATTCAGAAGTACTCAGTGTGCCCCTGGTGTCCCTTGAAGAGAGGTTGCTTAGGTATGCATCTGTTGTGTTTTTAAAACACTAGTACCTGTGCCCAAGTTTTTAATTTAGTTTAGAGTCAGTATTTGTTGTATATGTATATTGCAGATCCCCGGTAGTAACTGCAGGTTATTGACTCACCATTACGGTATCTAAAAGATGGACTGAAAACAGTAACTGGTTATAATGTCAAGAGTTTATGGGTACATTATCTCAATTTTTCCTTAAAAAAAAAAAAAACTGTTGTGGCTTTTAGAGGTAAAAAAGACAAAGTAGTAATGAACTTTTATTTCGATTTGACACCTGTAGTAGTCAGTATTTTCTTTAGTGACATGGGTGGACTGCTTACAGAATCCATGAATAACTGTGAACTGGGAGGGATTTAAAGAGGGGGACTGTACTAGATGGCTGATAAGAAGAAACATTTTCGAGTTTTCAACTCCACACTTTAAAAAAAATATTCTGTATTGAATTTTAAAGTTTGATTTTTTTTATGTTAAAATACATGTTCATCCATATGAAACTGCATGGAAACTGTATGTAGTACTTCAGTACACATGTGCTAAAACCAGCTACAAGACTCTCAGGGGATGATTTGTAACCTGGTATTATGTTATCGTTGAGGCTTCCCATATTTATGATAAAAATGAGAGTAGTAGTAGACTTTTGACTTAGAAAAAAAGAGTTGTTTTTACCTTTCAAACTTTGGGGTAAATGTAATTGAAGAGCATCTGTGATTATAAGATGTGGTTTGAAATGTTCCATTTGCAACCACTTATCTATGAAAATCTGGAATTTCTTGTCACTGGTCAACCAAAGCAAGACACAGAAATAAACTGGATGACGAGAAACACGATGGCAAGATCATCCATAATCCCTCAGATACAGTGTTTGTGGTCATCAAAACAGCTCTGGTATTTTGATTGATTGATCCTGTTGGTAAAGGTTATATACTTGGACGTGTACCTTTTTTCCACATCATGAGTTCCTTCCAACCCTGAGGCTTTCTCCATTAATAGGGAAAATTACCACTATTTCTACCAAGTATTTTTGAATTCTGAGGAGGAGGAGGTGTTAACCCTGTAGATAAGATGTATATTAGTTTGCTGGGACTGCCACCAAAGGTATCACAGACTGGGTGAATTAAACTATAGAAATCTATTGTCTCACAATTCTGGAGGCTGGAAGTTCAAGGTGAAGTTGTCAACTGGGGTGGTGTTTTCTTTCTTTTTTTTTTTTTCGTTTTTTAAAATTTCGATTCATTGTACACAAATGGGGCATAACTATTATTTCTCTGGTTGTACATGAAGTAGAGTCACACCATTTGCGTAATCATACATGTACATAGCATGATGATGTTTGTCTCATTCTGTTATTTTTCCTTCAGCAGGAGTGGTGGTTTTTCTGAGGCCCATTTCCTGACTGGTCGATGACTGGCATCCCCCTGTGTCTCCATGTGGTCTTTACCTGTCTGCATCCAAACTCTTCTTGTAAGAACACCAGTCAAATTGGATTGGGGCCGCCCTGATGACCTCATTTTACCTTAATTACCTCTTTAAAAACTGCTTTTCCAAATTGGATATTGGGGATTAGAACTTCAACATACGAATTTTGGAGGACACAATTTAGCCTGTAAAAAATGACTTAAAGAAAATTGCTTAGGGTGTTCCTTCTTGGCTGTTTATGAGGAACATGTTCCTCTGACATTTTTTGGAGAGATGATTTTAAGGTATTCAGGTCCCATCGGTTTGTTTGTTTTGGGGCACTTGATCCCAGCTCTTTTTGTTTTATATTTTGAGACAGAGTTTTACTGAGTGGTTTAGGGCCTTGCTAAGTTGCTGAGGCTGGCCTTGAACTTGTGGTCCTCCTGCTGCAGCCTGCTGAGTTGCTGGGATTAAAGAAGTGAGCCACTGTGCCCAGCTTCGTGTCCCAATTTGAAGACTAAAGAAAGCTGCCTTTAAGTTACTAGAGGGACACTGATCTAATGAAGAGCAGTTCTCTTGTGAAAGCACAGTAGGTAAGGCCTGGCTCTTACTTAGGAGCTGGCTTCAGGTTTCCCGGGCACTTCTCTTCTTCCAACTTGCTGGTTCTGGGTTTTACTCCTGAAGTTGTAGCAGTGACTCAAGGCCTTGGCATTGCCCTGTCCCACAGGCAGCAGCCTCCCTTTGCCAAGTCCTGGACTTTCCTTGGCTACAGGTAATGTTGACATACAAGTCTGCCAAACACTGGGCACCAGTTTCAGGTAGGAATTTAGTGCTTGTCCACTGTTCAAGACATAGTGCCCTTCAGAATTGCTGTGGAAAGGTGAGATTCAGACTGGCTGTGTCAGGATGCCAGCTTGACTTGGGCTTTCCTTGATTTCTCTGTCCTTGTCACTGTTGTCATTGCACATCAGTGCTGTCTGCCCCCCTAGAAGGAAGGTCACAAGGGCAGGGCCCTGTACGTATGTCATGGTTTCCACACAGTAGTCTCAGGAATTTGTGGGGAGAATATATGACTGCTCACATTTACTGAATATGTACTTTGCCTTGAGTGCTGCAGATAAGCCTTTTCTATTAATTAACTAACTTCATCCTCACCCTGCCCCAGCAAGGTGGGTGAAGTAGGTCCACTTAACACACAAGGAAACTTAAAAGAACTGACGTCAACTCACAGGGAATCACATAGTTGTTGAGTGTGCAGCAAAATTCAAAGGCCAAAAGAATTACCCTGAGCCCAAACACTTTTAAATACAAAGGTGGTGAATCCATGGACCTGGAATGGGAGCAGAAGCTGAGGAAAGGGAACAGTTCTATAACTAGAAAGCAAGAAGGAATGCAGTTAACCGGGGGAAAGGACCCTGTCCCTTGGAAGTCCTGCCCTGCTGTGGTGCTTACCTGGCACTTGAGGAAATCATTCAATTCTGTCATCCAGTGAAGTCAGGAGGGCTGGATATTTTAAAATTAAAATATGATTTCCATGCCTTGCAGGTCACCCCCTTCAAAAGTATAAAATCTGGTGTTTTTAGTGTATTCAACTATTAGCACTCATTCTAGAACATTCTCATCAGTGCAAAAGAAACTCTTACATATTGGTAGTTACTTCTTATCCCAGCTCTGGGCAACCGTAAGTCTACTCTCTCTGTCTCTATGGACTTGACTTCTAGATATTTCATGTAAGTTAAATTATACAATATGTGTTCATTTGTGTTGGATTTCTTTCAATTAGCATACTGTTTTCAAGGCTCTTCCATGCTGTAGCATGTATGAGTATTTCTTTACTTTCTTCATGGCTGAATAATGCATTATATAGATACACCATGTTTTCTTTATTCATTCATTAGTTGATGGATATTTGGGTTGTTTCTACTTTTTGGTTGTTAGGAATAATGTTGGCATGAACATTCATGTACCTATATTTATAGGGACATGTATTTCCATTTTCCTTGAATACATACCTAGGAGGGGTTGTATGAGAATTCTGTGTTCAGCATTTTGAAGGACTGCTAGACTGTTTTCCAGAGCAGCTGTACCATGTTACATTCCCATAGCAGTATATGAAGGTTCCTGTTTCTCCACAGCCTTGCCAACACTTGTTATTATCTGTCTTTTTGATTATAGACATTTAACTACTTGTGAAATGGTATGTCATTTGGGATTTGAACTTCCTTTCCCTAATAACTGGTGATTTTAGCATCTCGTGTTTATTGGCTGTATTTTCTCTTCACTGGAGAAATTTTTATTCAGATCTGAGTGGGCTGTTTTCAAACCTGTTTCCAAGTTGAAGAAAAAAGACAAGGTCCTTTTGCTGACTCACTCCCTCTTCCCCTCTTCCTTGCCCTATAGTCATGGAATCATTATACCTGGATATCACCTCAATAGGTAATAGGAAAAAGTGCCCAACATCCTACAGAAACAAACCTTCATCTGGGAAGGAGCCTGGAAAATTCCATTTGATGTGCTCTACGATTCTGACTGGAATCGTAGTGTGAACAAGGCTTTAAGCAGCGTCCGTGAGAAATGCTCTGGTCTTTTGATGTTCACATTCAAGTTATGTGTTTTGGATGGAAGTTTATCACTTTTTTCTGAAGCCAAAATGTAATCGACAGTATGCCAAGGTTCGCAATGAGAAGTGAGCTTTGGAAATTTTATCACAGTATTTGCAAATCACAGGCCCCTGGGCCAGGAAAGAACCTTACAGAAGCACCTGCTACAGGACACTGCCAAGGCCATCACAGATAGATGAAATCACATGTACAATGTTTATTTCCTGATTCTTTTGAGCCCCAGCTGAGGAGAGTGAGTCATTGCACTCCTCATTTCAAGGGACCCTGTCATTGGTCAGTGCGGTCTCTCCTTTTATTTTTTAAATGTCTTTTCTTCTTCACCCCCCTCCCATGGAGTCCCATTATAAAGTGTTATATATATGACCTTGGACATGTCATTGGGAAACATGGGCTTTCTAATCTACAAAATTGTTGTGTTCTTAACATTTCCAGCTAGTTTTGGCTTTTGACAGTGGCTTGATCAGAGGGACTAGGTTCACCCTGCATCTACCACATTGACTTATCCAGCCCTCTGAATGGATCCAGTCTAGTTTTAGTGGTCCTTATTACCACAGTGCTCTTCTCCCCTTTCTCTGGGTCTTTTATGTCTTAGTTTGTGTTCTCTTCAGGTATTCTGTAGCAGAATACCTGAGACTGGCAGTTTATAGTAAATAGAATATTTTTGCATCCTGGTTCTAGAGCTGGAAAGTCCAAGCATAGAACACCAGCATCTGGCAAGGGCCTTTGTGCTACATCATCCCATGGCAGAAGGTAGAAAAGCAAGAGAGCGTGAAACTCTTATAACAACCTTGCTCTCTCCTTAACTAATCTACTCCCACAGTAATGATATCGATCCTTTCATGAAGGCAAAATCCTCCTGACCTAATCACTTCTTATTAGGCCCCACCTCCTAGCACCATTTCATTGGGGATGAAATTTCCAACACATGAACTTTGGAATACACTTTCAAATCATTCCACTTTCCCAACTCTGTCCTCCTAATGAAACCAGTTGGTCAGAACTTCTTGAGGTTCTCTCATAATATTAGTTGACTTTAGTTCAAACTCCTTCCCTCTCTTATTCTTACCCCGATTAATTTTAGTTCATTTTTCTTTTTCCTATGCTTAAAGGTATGACTCAGTTTTTTTGGCTACACTCTAAAGTTCAGTTTGTCCAGGTACATTCTTGCCTGAAGTAGATCTATGAACACAAGTAGCCCTAGCAGAAAAGCCAAAACATGTTGCCAACTAAAGACAACCCTCCCCATATATAGTGACTCGAAACTATGAATGTTTAAATTCAAAGTTAATTTTATTTGTGCAAAACAACTCTAGCAATGACTCAGACTTTATCACAGGTCAAATTTGAGATCAGCGGCCTTGGAATTATGTTTCATATTTCAAACACCATTGATCGAGTCTTATTTTTATAGATCTTTTTTGCTTCTCACGTGTCTATGGATTCGTACGAGTCTGACCACAGACATATGTTTGTACGTGTCTCCACCCACAGAGTGTCTGAGTATGTGTGAGTTATAAATATACCCATCTTTTAAAATAGATCTTTATCTTTAGTGTTAATTGCATCTTCTACTTTCTCAGTGAGTAAGAAGAGTTGGGAAGACTTGTCTACAGTTGTCTGTATACTTCCTTCTGGCTAATTATTTGTAAACTCTTGCCTATAATTGCTTTTAGCCAAGCCCACTGGTACCCGGCATCTGATTTAATCTAAAAGTAACCCAGGTGACAATTAGAAATGTCTCTTTTTCTCACTAGGTTTCCAAATGATCTGGTGGCTGAAAAAATAAGGCCAGGTGCCTTTTGCACACATAGTTCAAGGACAAACTATGGAATTCATTTTTGGTGCTGTGAGGAGGGGCTGTTAGTTTTTTTGTATGAAATGTTTGAAACATACAAAAATTATAAATAATTCTTCAGTCCCTTTTCCACTTTTATCAATGCATTGTACTTTCTTGAGGACTCAGTGCCCTTCTATCCCACTGTTACTCTTTTAGATCCCTTTCTGTGCTTGGAAAAATTTCCTTCCTTATAAGACTTGGTGGACAGCAGAGTCCACCATCCCTTGGGGAAGCTGTGAATGCAAGATTCACTTTCCCAGCATCCTTTGCAGCAGGGGCCCAGGCTCTGCAGGTGGTATATCCCTGCTAATCTCTGATCGAGGGCCAGTGGCACCAAAAGCACAGGGCCTGTAGGGACAGCATGCACAGGATTAGGGCCTTGAGGCAGCAGAGACTATGTGGCTGGTGGCAGTGAGTGGTACCCAGGGCTGGTGCTGTTGTACAGGCTACAGCACATGCTGGACATTATAGCATGTGGTCCTTACAGACCACTTCTGAGAAGGGTTTGCATCTTGTTCCTGATTACTCACCCCTGGCTTCTCAATGTCCTTTTAACTAAGTACTTTTCTGCTTTAGTCCACCAGTGTTGGTTTCTGTTTCTTATAATTAAGAATCTTGATGATATACCCTGATATCCAGGCCCTGGACAACTGATTCCAAAATTCTTTTTAGTCAAGGGATCCTTTCCTTAAATGAAATCTTATGGGAAGCACAACACAGAAAGCTGATAAGAAGTGCTACTCTGGGTTGGTACTTGGGGGGAACCAGCAATAGGTAAACCATGGGTAAAATCCATTGTCCTGGACGTTTTGTGATTTAGATCAAGGATGACCTCCTTGTTAACTGTTATCAGGGTGTGTTTTCTTCCTGGCAGCTTCTGGACAAGCATGGGGTGGTGTTTACTGCTGGTTCTTCACCACTTTGCATTTTTAGGGCCCTTTGTGTGCTGCTCATTTCCTCCAAGATTTCTGATGGCTTACACTGGGCAAATGCTTATATACCTTCCCACATGCAAACCCTGCCCAAGTGTGGATACGTGGATTGAAGAGATCCCATGTAACTGTGCACTGTGGTGCATACCTGTAAACCCAGCTACTTGGGGGACTGAGGAAGGAGGATCTCAAGTTTGAGACCAGCCTAGGCAACTTAGCAAGACCCTATTTAAAAATGAAAATTTTAAAAGGACTGGGGATATACTAAACTCAGTGGTAGTATTTGCCTAGCACATGCAAGGCCCTGGGTTTGATCTCTAATAATTGCAAAAGAGAAAACAAAAGTGTTCCATGTTTCAATCCATTTCTAAGGTCAAAAAAAGAAAACCTTCACAGCCAACTAATCAGCATGGGCTGCTGTTCTCCCTCTTGCGTAGACAGACGTGCTGCCTGGCAGGCTCTCTCAGCCTCACCTCTGTTGACATTTGTTTTCTTAAGTTTTCATTTTGAGATAATTGTAGATTCACATTCTGTTGACATTTTGGGCCAGGCCATTCTTGGCTTCAGAGGCTGGCCTGTGTTTTGTAGGATATTTAATGAGTCTCTGGCCCCTACTTTCTAGATGCCACCCAGGACCCCTCTTCCACAACTGGAAATGTCTCCAGACATTGAGGTGAATGTCCTCCAGGTGAATGTCCCTTTTTGGGGACGATATCCTTGGTTGAAAACCACTGCTCCAGAGCCATTTTAAAGATATAAAAAGTGTTATACCAGTGTGGGGATCACAGCTTGGGCCAAACTGATTGTCCCTGGCTATAGTAGAAGGTTTGGGCCCTGGGGCCTCAGCTGGACAGGGAAGGAGGGAAGGTCAGGGCACTGAGCTGGTGATTGCTTTGTCCCCATGGGATTTTAGAATACTCAAGGGCATATGCTCATAGTGGGAGACCTTGGAGGCAGCAGCCCTTTCAGCCATGGAGTCTGTGGTATGGTTGGAACTGTGAAGTGGGCAGAGTAGACTGAAGAGATGAGGAGGTGAGACCTAGGGAACTTTCAGCAGCCACGGCCCCTCACTGGGATTCGCTGAGTAAAGAAGGAACTTGGGAACTATGAAGGGATTCATCTCACTGGTGATCAAAGTGAGCCCAGGTTGGGATTGACAGAAGGGCAGAGAGGGTAATCAAAGAGCCTGAGGGACAGAAGATTCCTAAAGAAGATAAAGAAGATTCCTAAAGAAGGTCTATGGTGGGAGCTGGGTCAGTGACCTTGGAAGACAGCAGACTCTTCAGGAGTGACCTGAAAATCATCCTGTCCCTCTGAGAAAGAGCGGAAGTTTGGAAGAACCAAAGAGGTAGGATTTCTAAACCCTATGTCACATTTTAGGATAGAAAACTAAGTCTTGTGGGAGCCTGGTGAACTCACCATGTTCTCAGGCATGATGGATGCCTGAATAGGATTATTTCTGTTCAGATGTTCTGAGGAATCACTAGTCCAGTTGTAAATAGTACTAGCAGGGTTTGAGATACATATTAGTGGTGATTAATACTCAAATATTGCTTCTGTGGTGATTATCATTTTTCTTGGTAATATTCCCCATAAAATTAAAGTGAAAGCTTTAATGGGAATAATTTTTTTTTTGCATCCAGCACACATCTAAAATTTAAAAGAAAGCTGTATTTGATTTTAGATCATGCTAATTTGATATATGTTTGACTTTTATTATAAATACAATCTAAAATAAACTGCGCATGCCAAAATGCAGAATATATCATTTTCAGTGAGGAAAAAGGGGTGGGAGGGAAATAGCATATGGTATGAAGTAATACATGCTAAAAATAAAGTTGCCTGGTTCTCCTCAAGTATCTCCTAGGTACTTTGAATGTCTTTGATGGAAAGAAAAATAATAAATCCAAACAAGATGCAGCACATTTTGACTTCAAACATTATCGAATATGTTTTTAGAGACAGAAATGGGCCAGGGGTGAGAACAGGGATCAACTGAAAATGGGCAAAGGAAGCTTGTGGGATGTTTTTGATTGCACAACTATACATTTACTAAAAACTATCGAATTCTGTGATATGTCAATTTTACCTTGCTAAAGCTAGGGGAGAGTTACTGCTGTATGCTTTAAATGCCATCTTGTTTGGCATCTTAGCAGTTTTTAGGTCTGGTCATTCCATCATTTCCTCTTAACCAGAATCTGACTTGAGGCAAGTTGTTTATGCCCCGGGGGCTTCATCTTCTGGAAATAGTGGCAGTGACAGTGACCTACCTCCAAAGGCTTTTGTGTCAACTAATGGAATTAATAAGTGCCAAGCATTCTCCACATACCCAGCTCCCAGTTTTACCGCCACCATGGTCACTATTCATTGCAGGCAGAGACCTGCTTCACTGCCAGACCTCACCTGTCCACATGCTCCCTTCAGAGTAGGACTTCCAAAATGAAAGCCTCTTCTCTCTGAGAGCATTGCTTCAGCTGGGTCCCCATATTCTGTCGGTGAGTCCAGACGCCCCATGCTGAGAGGAGCCTTCTCTGTCCCTTCCCCACCAGCTTCCTCCAGCCATTTCTCAGCCCTTGGTGCTCCTACCAGGCAGAAATTCTCCCAGTGCTTCATCTCCTCCCTCCTCTCATCCTCCCAAGCTCTTCCTCAAGGCACTAGTGTTGTATGGCTCCTGGGAACCTATGTTAGCCCCCCTCAATTTTGTCTCCTACCAAGTCCTATGGAATTTTAACTACCATAATTTCTTATGTTCACCCCCAAGAGCCCCACGAGGAAGTATGCTTTCTCTGGTGGCTGGCACAGGGTCAGCGGCCTGGGAGGTAACCTATCTATCTTTGAAGTAGCCAGTTGCCTTCTAGTTTCAATTGCCCCGGGAGATGACTTGATCCCAGGGCACATTCTGTTAATTCAGAGAAGCCTGAAAGTCTAGAGCCCTTTCTTTCTGGGGGGTCTCTGTTCATGAGAAAACTCCTTTTTGACTTCCAGTGGTTTGACTTGATCTGCAAAAGTGATTGTTGCATTTGCATTAGGCCACAGGGAAGATTCTTTCTGCTTCGATCTGTAGAATCTGACAGTCCTCATTTGAAATGCTTTCTTTGCCTGGGAAAAGAGAGATTACCCAGGAACCAGCTGTTAATCAGCAAACCAACCTTTTCTTGTGGAGGCTTTATTTTTTTCCATACCTGTATTTGAAGGAAGCAATGTTCCGGTTTTAAGGTGAGGGGTACAGTGGTTTGCCTCCCTGCCTGCTTGTCAGCCTTTCCCTCCCCAACACTGTTGGATCAAGGGGCTACAGTGAACTTCTGTTGGTGTGTGTTTTAATTTCATCTTTAAATAGTTGTATTTTTTAATGTGCAAAATGTTACATTAGCACGTCTATGTGATTTCTCAGCAAGTAATGCCTAACTACATTAAAGTTCCAGTGCTATAGGGATGTCGAGCAGTGGGCTGCTGTTTGAAAATTAGGAACACCAGAATGACTACATAGACACTTATCCATATGCAGTGGCTGGCAGACTTTAGAAATCAGCAGAAGGTTTTCCTCAAAGGAAATTATAGGTAGAATTCCAAAATGTGCAGAGTACACTCACAGATGGAAGTAGGGGTGCTCAGAACCAAGGGACTGGTTTCCCCAGCCTCCCCCTTCAGTGGGTTCCACCCTGTTTCTGAAGTATCATCACCTCAGGAGCTTCTGCCCCAAGATTCCCCTCTGCTGGCCTGGGAGACCCCGGGTGGAGTTTCCCCCAGAGCTTCTGGTGGATGCTGAGAGCAGCAGGTTGAGAAGGGGTTGTCCCTGGGCCCCAGTGAGTGATGGTCCCAGACATTCGCCTGAGGGGCTTGGATACAGGAACTGTAGAGCAACAGGAAAGATTCTGTGAAGATTTTTTTTTTTACCAAAAATTATAAAGGGATCGGATAATTGGCAGGGCATGGATGTTCAAAAACATTCTGTGGCACCTGGATCAGGCAAAGGGGTAACTCCACTCAGGTAGCAGGCATTGCAGTCTTCTGTCTGATTCCTTGTTTATCTTGCCAATAGTCAGTGTCCCATCCCATTGTACCCTTTCTACCTGGCTTGTTTGGGGTAGGCAGGGGAAGGCCAAGGGAACAGGGCAATAGCTGCCTTCTCTCTCTCTCCTTCATGTCCCAACTACTGTTTTATTCCCCATTCTGGAGGCAGTGGAGGAAAGGGTGCAGCTCAGCCCCTTTAGTCCTTCCCAGAAACCAGGTCCTAGCCTGGCCCTTGGTATATTGGAGGTTCTGAGGGCATAATCATCAGTGTACCTTGTTCTAGACCCAGGAAGTAGGCAGGAGACCCTTTATTGGACATATTCAGGACACACACAAGTTGTGAGTCCCCCCAACATGATCTCCTGGCTGGGAAGTTTGAGGGTGTCCTTTCCTTAGGACAGTTGGCCATATATATTCTTAGAGTCTTCATGTATCTGCTGGGCTACCTCATTAAAGTCAGCTCATCCTCAGATCCCAATTTAAAATCCCTTCCTCTGGGTAGCTGTCCTTAATCCTGGACCTCTCAGGCTCCTTCCCTGTCACATGCCCCTCAGACAATGGATATCAATCATAAGTCTGCTCAGTTCCACCCAAATCTGTTTCCTGCCCTGCAGTCTGGCCCCCGACACCCTTCATTATGCATGTGGACTCACTCAGTCCTCACTTCCCATCTCCTACCCCCTTAGCAGCTCTGGAGTGATCTGGACTATTAAGGCCTGTTGATGCCATACCTCCATCATTATGGCATCATATCCTGAAGGCTGGTTGGATATATTGCTGAAGGATTATTTGGAGTACTTTCTTGGTTCAGATTCCTCAGCCTACTTAAGACCCACTGCATCTGACCTCTGTGGGTGGGCCTGGGAAATGTTCACGTGAGAAGCTCCCTGTGATGCTGGTGCCAGCAGAAGTTTGAGGATCCCAGAGCTGGTCCACCAGGTAGTTAACAGTCTCCTGTCCACATGCTCTCCATCTTGCAGTCCCACCCACACAGTTCACCCTCCACACCGTACCGCCTTATTCCCAAGGGGACACCTCTGTGCCCTTCCACACTTGGAGCGCTGTGCCATCAGGTGACTCCTCCTGGCTACAACTCCCTCCTTCTGCCCTGTGCTCACCTACACATTTGGGCAACTATTGAATCCAAATAGTTGGCAAGTTGTTTTAGATGAACAATTAAATCTTTCCACTTCTAACATTTAGCCCAGCTTGGCAAACAGGAGGCATTAAAAAAACAAAACAAAATATTTTGAGTTGATTTTGCAAATCGAGGGCTG
This sequence comes from Glaucomys volans, assembly GCA_020662805.1. NCBI lineage: Eukaryota > Metazoa > Chordata > Mammalia > Rodentia > Sciuridae > Glaucomys > Glaucomys volans. The sequence goes on from JAJEJO010000163.1 coordinate 683,854, forward strand.
CCACAGAGAGGATCACCTTGTTTGGCTCTCACCCTAATGTAGAGGAAAATGTGGGCAAATGAGTATATAAAGGTGTAGGAGATGAATACATGTGGCAACAGAGTTAAGAAAATGTCCAGGTTTTATCTCAGTAACCCCAACACCTCAGCACCATGAAGCTTGGGCATCATTCTTCATAGAATTGTTCAGTGCATGCATTTTTGTACCCCATGTGCTCATTTGTTCTTTCTTCAACCCTTTATTTCTCAGTGTTAATCAAGAGGAGGAGGAGAAAGGGCAGGATGATGGGCCAGCCTTTCGTCACCTGGTACTCTTTATCTAATGCCAATGACAACAACAGAATAATAAGGATTCCCAAGACTTTCATTGCCCCCAATTCCCATCTCTTACGTTTCTCATGGTTGACCACTGACAAAAATAAAGACTATTGATAAAATAGGACCGTGGTGGGGGGATTAAAATCTATAATATGCTTCTGGGAGTTTATCTTCCAAACAAGTGCAGATAAGGTTACATGTTGCAGTGTTGTTCGTGGATACAGGACCTCTCAGGTGGATGGGGTCAGGCAGGTCTCAGAGGTGACCCAGAGGCGTGGGCAGGGCTCTCTCTAAGCCCCCGCCCCTGTACCAGATCACAGCCTTCTTTGTTCCAACCTTCACCCTGCCGACTTGGAGCAGCTGACTGTGGGCCCTTCCTGGGCATCTAGGGATGTGCAGATGGCACACACATCATTGTGTTCTCCTCAGGGACGGGGAGAAACCTGGAGCATTTGGCATGGGTGTTGCTCATGGCTAATGTGGTTCGGTTGTACTCCTTGTTAAAGAAGATGAAGACCCGGTCAGCCAGGGTGTGGTGTCTTTGGTGAAGTATGGTCATATGGATCTATGAAACCAGCCTGACAGAAGGCTCCCCAGAGCTACTTCTCTGGTAATACTTAGAACGCACAATCAGCTTCTGGGCATCTGTTGCAGGAGGCCCAAAGCCTGTTGTTACTGCTTTCTGCTTTTTCTGTGTGGATGTTGTCAAAACATTGCCAATCCATGTGTCTGCTTCACACCTGATGGGGGATCAGTTTTGCTCTGAATAACTATTGTGTTTCTGTTTGTTTTCCTCAGACTGCACATTCTTTCCTTAATTGAGGACCTTTCTACTCTGGCTCCTCAAAACACAGATTTGTATTATTCCAGTATTGACAGACTATGTATTCTTGATGGTCTTTCTTCTCAGCTAACCCTCCTTGTTTGTCCAGATTATTCCTGGCCCTCATTTAAAAAAATATATATATATATATTCTAAATTATTGTATTTTCTCACAAACAGCCACAAATTTTTTGTGGAATGAGGCTCAGTATAAACAAAGAAGCAAACTTTGTCTTAGGTTCTTCCTACCTGATATTTTTTTTCTTTTAACTTTTCTAGTACAAGGCTCAACTAACCTCTTCTGCCAAGGGCCAGGTACTACATACTTCAGGCTTTTTTGCCTTGTTTCACATGGGCCATACCATCTCCTGCAGTTGCTCCATTCTCTGTTGTAGAGAAATGCAGTCCCAGATGAATCAATGAATGTGGTTGTGTTCACAAAACTTTATGGGCACTAACATTTGAATTCCATGTAATTTTCATGTATTTACATGTAAATTTCATGTAATTTTCTCATGTATTTTTCTTTTGATGTTTTTTCAACCATTAAAAATATTCAAACTTTTCTTACATTACAAGCTATACAGAAATAGGCAGTGCCCTGGATATTTGCTGCTGCCTATGCTAGAACACTGTTGCACTTGAATGCTTATGAGAAAGAGGCAGTCGCAGACAGAGCTGAACCCAGAATCCATCCTCACCAAGTTACAGAGTCAAAATTCACATGCAGTTACTTATCTGCATGGGAATGTCAGACTTGGGACTCTGCAAGCAGCAGAAAGCTCAGGAACAAGTCTCAGTTTCTTTCTTCCCCTGCAGATTTGCAGTGCCTTCAGTTTGGGACATGAGACTCCTCACAGCTCTTTCATAACCAGGAGCAGTTTGCTGACTCCCTTTGCTTTTGAAAGAAGCATCTTTCTTAAATGACTTAATCCAAACTGTCATAAGCTGGGCATCTGCTGTGGTCCCAGCTACTTGGGAGGCTAAGGTAGGAAGATCACTTGAGCCTAGGAGTTCAAGGCTAGCCTGGGCAACATAGCCAGACTTTATCTGAAAACAGCTATCATAAAATATATGTAAGATATAAAGAACTAATGGTGCAGTGCACAACTCATATGGCAGCCACCCAACATAAGCATTGCTGTTTTGAAGTTCCTTTTTGCTCTCCCTATGCATGGGAGAGGTAGTTGCAGGAAATCTGTGCTCATCATTGCCTTGCTTTTTGGGGGAGTTTTACACAGGTATTTGTACCTCTACACAAATTCATTGTTGCACTTCATATAACTGCAACAACATTCCAGGTATTCCTCTGCAGCTTGCTTTTCGTTTCACTCAGCCCCACGTTCCTGAGCTTCCTCCCTGCTGTTGCACTCAACTATAATTTATTCAATTTCATTGCAGTACTGTATTCTATTGTGTGGGTGTACCACAGTTTGCTTAGCCATCCTACTGTCGAAGACATTTAGATTGTTCCAGTTTTTTGTAATTATAAGTAGAACTGCTGTGAACATCTCATGTGGGTCTGTTGGTGCATGTGGACACACAGTACTTTTGGGAATAGAATGTAAGTAGAATAGTCATCTTTTGCATTTTTTTTTAAATTAGTTGAGTTAGTATCAAGCATCCTTATGCCAGACAGAATTTACCAGTGGTTGGGGAGCATGGGATTCCCAGATCCCTTGCCTGAACTTCCATCACATCACTGCCCAAGAAAGATGCTGCCCTTTCCAACTCATGCATCCTGAGTTGGAAGTGCCTCCATAAGGTAGGAAGATCACACCTGTGCATCTCTTCCTGGTTCCTGAGTATCCTTTCCAGGTCACTTCATGCCCTTTGTGTTGGTGGCAGTGTGTTTGTTTGTCATGTCATTAGGCTTTGCAGGGATTCTATGTTCTGTTATCAAGTTTCTTTTAAGTTCCATAGAAAGCCCTTACTATGGCATAATAGTGTGTTGCATAAATCAGAATATCCCTTTACAAACTGATGAAAGGGACCAGTTAACAGTAGAACAAGTGTAACTGACTATTATTCATATATATGTATTTGAAGTGCATTTACCTTTACTTTTT